>CM053276.1:45561151-45585151 GCA_028583415.1 Protea cynaroides | reverse complement strand
ATAATGAGTTAAGTAGGCAACATGTATTTATAACTAACATTTGCGTACTTCTAATAAATTTGACTGGAGTGTAACTCCTTTAATATAGATCGGATTCAAGCAATCTTGAATTCGTTGCAAAGCTAGCATAATCAGCTTTCCAACAAATCTGGGATTGCTTAAATCTGAGTTATAATAAAGGAGTTACACTCCGGTCAAACCTTGTTCGGAGTATGCATGTGCTGTTTAAAGTCGTCTGAATGTAAATTATTTTTTGGGCATCAAAGTAAGAGATTATTTTGCTGCGCTCTTGGTTTTTAGTGATAGTTTACTATAATAAGATTTATGAAATTTTTATATTTGGAAAAAACTTAGCATTTGGAGGGTTGATTTTTTATCCTTCTGGAATTTGAATTTAAACTATTTTTATTAGATTCAAATGAGGGGGGGGGGGGTATTTGTTTATTTATGAATAATATCTTAAGTAAATGAAGAAACATTTACTTAAATGATATTAGTCACTAAGTACTACTTAATAAATGTTGTTCCTGTCTAGCCTAATAAATCTTCTGAAGAACATTCAGAATGATACATTGAAAACAAGGTGGTCGCCCAGGCACTTTGGGCGTCCAAGGTGACACCTAGGCGACACCCAGAGTGCCTAGGCAACTGCCTTTCTCACAGTCACAAGCGCCCAAGCGCCCAGGCTCCAAAAAAAAAAGCCTGGATGCCTAGGCGCCTAGGCAACGCCTTGACAACAATGAGCAAGACTAAATCTTATCCTAACAACTAGACAAGAAGATTTAGGAAAGCAAACAGAATAATACAGCTGCCAGATTCGTGAATCTTGGGCTTGAGCTGATTCGCGATAGGAACTAGAACCGTGGGCTGGTTCTGGTTCGGTAATAGTATCGTAATAGTTATCTTGATCCAAATTAAATCATATTCATAAAAAATTCTAAATCCATTCATGTCAATATAAATGTATTAAGCCAAACTGAGAGATTTACTTACTTCCATAATCCTAGAATTCTATCCCAATCAAATAATTCGTTGATTTCAGAAAAAGACATCGGGATTCATAAAAGTAATACTCCTAAGGAATTTATATATGACATGATACCCAATGGGTTTGTAATATTAAAGTTTACAACCCAACTACTTATTTCATAAATAGTTAATTTGTTGTCCACACAAGGACAACAAAAATTAACAAAATATAAAAAAAATCCAACATCTTCATGGTTGGTCCCAACAATGTGCACAACCGGGACACCTACATTCTTTCTCTTTTGCCTCATGCTGCTGCTCCTTACCGGTTTCAATTTCAATTACTACAGGTCCATCTGAAAATTCATTGCAATGAACATTAAGCTAACAGCTTAGCGAGTAAAACCTACCTAACACATGCACACTTAGCATACAACAAGGATAATCATGCATTGTCATATTTAGTTGCAAACAATAAGAAAATGTTTCAACTCTCCATTTGGTATATAAGTGTAGTAACGAGTGAGCTTTCAAACAGACTTGGAGTCCTAGTTTATCGGCTAGCCGAAACCAAGAATCTCCATTAGTTAGGAATGGCCTAGACCCTAGTTTATCGGCTTGGCCTGCACTAGGAATCCACTAATTAAAAAAATGGTCTCTACCTACTACCCAGCCTAAACATCTCACCGGTTTACACGTTGGCATATAGGAGTAGTACTAGACACCATCCCGGACTGGTTGTCACTCTCAAGTCACTTCTGAGAGCATAACCCCACCTCTAGGATACATGTCCACTACTACTCATGCTGGTCTCTTATGTTTGTCAGGTAAATTATGAAAACATGCTTACCCATTCCCAAGCTCAGAGGGAATGTTTAAACCATAGTTTTAAAACTCGACCGAGATGGGTCAGATCTTGAACTTCTCGGTAGTCTCGAATGGGTCGAGATGAGAAGTTGGTTCAAAACTGGGTCTTGACCAGTCTCGACTGGATCTCGACCAGTTTCGAACTGGACTCGACAAATCTCGACCCAACTCGATTTTATTGAACCAGTTTCGACTGGTTTAAATGAATAAATAGGAGTCTCGGTCGAGATCTCGACCAAGACTCATTTTTTCTCTAAAATCCTTTCTATTTTCTTCTTCTCCTCTATTCCTTCTTCTTCAACCTTGCATCTAAAGTTCCAAAACCTCTGTTCTTTGCAAATCTCTCCATCAAAGTGCTGTGGAGCCTCATTTTGACCTGTTTTTGGCAAATCTAAGGTTTGAGGTATGATTTTTTTTCCCTAAAACTTACTTTTTTACATGAATATGTTCAATACATGTTGGTTCATCATGAAATTTATATATGTGAGAGTCATTAGGCTGATTTACAACCTCATCCTTTCGAAATTATTTTCTTACATATATATTTTTTATTTTGATTTTTTGTTAAAAAAAAAAATGTATTTTTCAGCAATTAAAAAAAAAAAATTAATTAGATGGTGTTGAAAATATTATATGATGAACACCGTTGGCAGATCTACGGTTTCATTTTTTTTCTCTTCTGTATATATATATATATATATATATATTTTATTTTTTGTTTAAAAAATAAAAAATACATTTCTTAAATATTAATCGGTTTACTTTCAAAATAATATATGTTAAACACCGTTGGCCGATCTACGCGGTCACGGTTTCAGTTTTTTTTCTGGACATATTTTTATTTTTATGAATTTTTTATTAATAAATCCTATTTTCCTATTTTCTAGCAATAAAAGATTAATAAAAAAATATTAATACTTATCTATTGGTGTTCAAAATAATATATGTTGAATACCGTTGGCCGATCTACATGATCAAGGTTTCAGTTTTTTTTTTACCTATACATATTTTTTATTTTTATGAATTTTTTATTAATAAATCTTATTTTTCAGCAATAAAAAATTAATAAAAAAATATTAATACTTATCTATTGGTGTTCAAAATAATATCTGTTGAACACCATTGGCCAATCTATGGTTCCATGTTGTTGGATTATATTTTTGGAAAAATAAATTATTTTTATTTAATATCCGAAATTATAAATAATATCTAAATAATTATGGAAAATCAGGAAAAATATTCTGTTTTCTTATAACATAGTTTTAAAATTTTGAAAAGTAATTTCAATGTGTTTTGAGTTGTATTCACATATTTGATGCTTTTATGTTCTTCAATTTTAAATTTTATTAATGTAAATCTATTGATCATCTTATGTAACAGTGTCTCGTTCTAAATATTATGGCTGCTTCGGGTTCTCGTGAGGGAGGTGGTGATGCTGGTTGTTCTGACATGGCTTGGCAGTATTGTACCGCCATTGATGGTAATAGAAAGAAGACCCAATGCAAATTCTGTGGGAAGAAGTTTATGTCTGGTGGGATTATCAGACTTAAGCAACACTTGAGTGGGACTTTTACAGACGTGACAAAGTGTGCTATAATTCCTGTGGAGATTACCAGGGCCATGGCTGCACAGATGAAGGGAGGCCAGCATAGAAGGGCAGAGAAAGAAAAAAGTAAACAACAATTTGAGGAAGCAATCCGAGGGACAGTGCGTGGTTTGGATGATGATAGTTCAAATGATGATGGTCTAAATACCAGGGGTTTGACTGAGGAAGAAGTTAGAGATTTGAGACGGGCAATAATGGCTAGTAAAGTCAGCCATGAGATGGAAATAGAAAGGTTGAGGCAAAGAGCCTTAGGGGCAGGTGGTAGTAGATCATTTCAGCAGCTCGAAGAACCACAAACACGGAGTAAGGGAGGGTTGGCTTCTATGTTTAGAAGATCAAAAGGTACTAGAGCACAACCCCAGACACCACCACCTACTGCTAAGGATGAAGATTATGTTGAGATTCTACAGTAGGATCCAGCAGTTTTTAGAAAAGCTGGCGCCAAACAGAAGAAATTGAAGAGTATGTGGAACTAGAAGGGTACAAAAGAATTTATTGGGGATGCCTTTGCTAGGTGGTCCATCTATAATAGTATCCCAGCAAATGCCAGTGGTGGCCCATACGATCAGCCTTTCTTTGATGCAGTTGCTCAAGCTGGTCCTCGTGTTAAAGCCCCTACTCCATATGAAGTGATGAATGTCTATCTCCCAAGAATTAAAAAAGAGTTAGAAGTATGGATAAAAGGGTTAAAGAATAATTGGGGTGCATATGGGGTCACTATAATGTGTAATGGTTGGACTGGTCCCACTAGAAAGTTCATCATCAACTTCATGGTCTACAATGATGGGAAGACATCATTCTTGAAGTCTGTGGATGCATCTGCATGCACAAAAGATGCTAACTACATCTATGGATTGCTATAGACAGTGGTGGATGAAGTTGGTGCTATAAATATGGTGCAAATTGTGACAGACAATGGCAGCAACTACAAGAAGGCAGGAGAGATGATGATGACTAATTATAACATTTTTTGGACTCCATGTGCTGCCCATTGCATTGACTTGATGTTGAAAGACATGGGTAAGATCTAAAAATTAAAGCAAGTGGTTGAACAAGCATGCCAGGTGACAACATTTGTATACAACCATGACTATTCTTTAAACTTGCTAAAGGAGAGATTTGGAAGAGACTTGGTAAGACCCGATATTACCAGATTTGCTACTAACTACATATTACTAAAGAGCTTTTAGGCAAAGATGGTAGGCCTCAGATCGATGTTTGCGTCTGAGGACTGGTTTGGGTGGAGGTAGTCCAGCTCTCCTACTGGGGTTCAAGCACAGACTACGATAGCTTTAGAGGAATTTTGGAGAACACTGAAGGATGTAGTCAAAATTCTAGAGCCAGTGGTGAAGGTGTTGAGATTAGTGAATACAACATTCCAGCCCACCATGCCACATTTATATGCTGCTATGGATATGTTGAAGGACCATATAAAAGCTGTGCTTCCACGTGGAAACAAACATTTTGTGAAGATTATTAAAGATCGATGGGAGAGTCAGTTGATGCACCCATTGCATAAGGCTAGTGAGTATATTTAATAATGTCTTTAATTTAGTTCCACTTAATAGTGTACTCTATTTTAATCTGGCGACTCATATTTTGCAGCATACTATTTGAACCCCAAGTATCAATATTCACATGTGCTTGAGCTCAATTCTGACCTTATCGGTGCGATAAAAGATGTTGTGGCAAAATTGGTGCCAGATTATACTGTACAAGCACTGGTCAATCTAGAGGTGAGTTGTATGGTTTAAGTGTTGAATTATTTGAATATTTATATATTACAATGGCTAATGGTTATAAATTTTGAAATGGGTGTAGATTAATAGGTTCAGAGATGGTCTTGGGAGTTTTGGAACTCCCGCCGCAGTGGCTGGACGAGATAAGACCTATCCTGGTATGGAATTATGGAAATTGAAATTTTCAAGTAACATATCTTATTTAATATGTGTATTAAAATGTGTTCTTTATCTTGTGCAGCTGAGTGGTGGTTGTTGTATGGCGAGCATGCAGCTGAGTTGAGGAAAATAGCAATCAAAGTCCTATCTCAAACATGTTCCGTATCTGGGTGTGAGCGAAATTGGAATACTTTCTCCCTTATCCATTCAAAGAAGCGGAATAAATTTGGCTCTTAATTGCTAAATGACTTGGTCTATGCCCATTACAACATGAGACTGAGGGTACAATGCTTGAAATTTGAACAAAGAAATGAACAAGAGCTGATCGAGCTAGCCGACGTCTTCCAACTATCTTCAGATGAAGAGGATCCCTATGTGGAATGGATGAGAGACAGAGCAGTTCCAGTGATGGATGAGCTTGGTGGGATGCCTGACCCACTGTGTCTACTCCGATGGGTTCTAATCTCAAGCGATTTATGTCTTCGGATGAGGGTCGTGTACACGCACAGTCACTTAGACCATTTGACCCCCCAGCTGGTAGTGACCCAGAAGGCGATGATGATGCAATGGATCAAAGTGGTTGGTCATCTTCTGATAGTAGTGGTGGTGGTGATGAGGGTGGTGGTGGTGATCCTAGACCGACTGTACTCATTATTAGATGGACCGGCGAGAGTCAGTATACACACACTACACAGGATCCAGATCATGGTGGACGTGCATCTTCATCACAGCCTACAACTGGGTATACACGTAGGTCTCGTCAACGGGAACGCCCTTTGCAACCAGTGGAAGAAGAAGAAGATCGTTTCTTTGACATCGTTCTGATCCTGATATTATGCCTGATGTTGAAATTGATAGCATGTCCACAAGCTTTGGAGGACTGAGCATTGAGGGTAGCAGTGGACGGGAGCAGGGGCAATGGAGTGCTCATGGATTTGACACCACTTCGGCGTACGGTTCTTATTCTAGTGATGATGACCGCATGATAGGAAGTGCATATGATTATTCCGTTGATACTAGTAATGCTATATCACAGACTGACTTAAACTTTGTGGACAGTCTCTTTTCAGTCCCAAATTTGCAGAGAACCATGCCTCCACACCAGCCAATATATGCTCACTTTACTCTACATTATAGTGAATTCTATCCAAGGTTAGGTATCTTTAGAAATCTCTCAGATCATGTGTATGTGGAAGACTACCAGACCTTCTAAAGCCGAAGGATGTCGTGGTAGGACTTTGTTTATCAAACCGAGGTATATTTTCTTCAGCAAAGTCAATCTAATCAGATGGAACCTGCACGCCACTCTACATATGATTAGACATTGGGATGGACTGATGGGAATGTATTATTTCATTTTGAGTATTTAAGTCTTTCATATAATGAGCACTTGTGAGTTATGTCATTTTGTGGGATTTATGATTTATGAATGTATGATTTTCCGACAATGTGATTACTTTTTATGCTTCAAATGTGTTTATATATATTAAATAAGTATTTTCCTGCAATATATAGCCTTAAAATAGCTTTAAAATGGCCTTAAAACATCAAAAAATGGCTTAAACCATAAAAACCTGTCGAAACTCCCATTTTTACCCTTTGGGAGTTTCTACAGGTTCTCGCTGAGATCGTTGAGATCTCGGTAATCTCGGTTTTCTCAAGGGTCGAGACACCCTCGAGATCCGAGATTTCGAACTATGGTTTAAACAATGTGCTGATTCCACCCGACACCCACGTTTGCATGGGCAACACTGGTAGACTAAACCCTCCAGCAGCCCCATTGGGAAAGTTTTTAACCATGTAACTACCTTAATTACTATAACAACCACAAGCTCATTAACGATTCACGACATACTACAATAACAATTCAAAAACAATATAATATTACATCTAAGCATGATGTGAATGGCATTCAATCATGATATCAACACTCAAATAACTCATTCTACAATCACCATTAAGCCCAAACAACATTATAGACATGTTATCATTCATGAATAATTCATAACATTATTCTAAACATGTTTTCAACCAATAACAATCCATAATGGAATTTAATGATCATGAAAAACACTTGAAAGCTTTCAGATAGTTAGGAGTAGGGGTCACTCATCTTAAAATCCCTTGAAATAATTTGATCACTTCTAAGTTCTTGATCTCACAAGAAGTAATTTTCCTAGTTGATTGTATCATTAATCCAATTAGATTCTACAAAATCATTAAATTTCTTCTAATTTATAAGTATTATATCCTATAAGGTCTCTGCTTAGGTTTGTCTTAAATATATCAAACATAGGAAAACATACATTGAAGTAAATGAATTCATATTAATAGTATTATATTTTCAAGTTAAAATTACCTATTTGCCCTTGAGGTCCAGCTGAGCTTTCACATGAGCTCACCCTAGGTAGAAACCAAAGTTGAAAATTAAAAAGTCGAAATTAGCCCCAAAAGTGATACCTGGGGTATCACATGTACACACCTAGTCGCCTCGATTGTTTGGCCCCCTGCTGGCAGTGGTACTGGTGGTGATGATGAGCATGATTGGTTTGCTATTAGTACCGGTAGTGATGATGATGGGGATGGTCATGTTGGAACTTGGTAGTGCTGGTGGATCCACATGAACAGCACGATGTGCCTAAGAAGCAACAATCGAAGCTGAGGCCACCAGTACCCATTGTTAGATGCACTGGGGAGACCCAGTATACTCACGCCACATAGGATACAGACCATGTGGACGTCCATCCTCATTACGGGCTGAGTACACACGGGGGCCACGTCACTGTTTTCAGCTTTCAGCAGAAGATGACTATATTGACTTTTTATCCAAGGTTGATAGCCTGTCTTCAAGCTTGGAGGAATTTCTATCGAGGATACCAGTGGACATGGGCAGTGAAGTGCCATCTTTTCTCGCTCCTGGATATGGGACATTTGGCACCAGTACCTAGGCAGAGTATAGTTCATATGGTAGTGGTGGTTATCACATTGTTCCTAATTCATATGGTTCTTCCATGGATACTCATGGACAGATTGGATCCAACTTTGTGGACAACCTCTTCTATTTCCTGACTGGCTAGACATTCACGCCGCAACTGCTGTAGCCAGAGACACCATTTACTCATATGGGATCATTGTTTGGATCTTCACACTATGGTTATAATTCACAGTTTCGTCACTTAGGTGAAATATACCTAAAGATAGGTGTCCTTGCATATGTTGAAGATTCCATATTTAGGAGATATGTGGATGACTACGAGCGCTTCTTCTGCCCCAGGATCTCGTGGCATGACTTTGTTCTTTAATCCGAGTGAAATTGGCATTGTCAAATTTATGAGTTAAATCCTCTACGACACTCTTCGTGGAATTAGAAATTGGGATGGAGTGATGGGGAGATGAGACTTGGGAGTTGGGGCTAGGGGCATCATTGTATTTGAGTATTTGAGACTTTGACTCTTTGTGTATTTGATTATTTGAGTATTTGTATAGAATTATGTATTATGAATCTATGATTTTTCCACAATGTGTTATTATTTTTATAATTTTATGATTTAAATGTGTTTATATATGCTAAAATAGGGTTTTTCTAGAGTATCAAGACTTAAAATGGTCGTTTTAGGGTTGAAACACATTTTAAGCCTTCGCAGCTTTGGTGCAGTGTTTTGCCGAGATCTTGACTGAAATCTCGAAAATCTCGGTTTTGCAAAAGGTTGAGATGACCTTGAGTTTTGAGATTTTGAACCTTGATTGCAACTGCTATTGCTGCTTCTGCTGTTCCAAGCTAGGCATTGGTGATTTGTATGCTCCAGCTTGAGAGAGTGTTAGCGATACCGTGGGACCTAGTCTAGTTATTTTTGTTAGATAGTCTATTTTACTTTTTATTTTGCTTTCTGGTATCCTTATGTAACTAACACTTTCTATTTTGCTTTTTAGTCTTCTTATGTAACTAGGATTGCTGACATATAGCAATCCTCTTTCCTTAAGTTGTTTAGTCTTCTACTATTATAAATAAAGACCACAGGGAGGGAGAGAAAACTACTCTCGATTTTGCTCCTTCTAACAACTCTCAATTCTCTCTCCATTCCCTGCGTCTTCTTTTTTCTCCTTCTTCTCTCTTCTTTCTATTTGGTTACATATACTATTTAGGGTTTGGCAAAGAGATTTGGGGTATTTTTTTTGTGTTTGCTTTTGAATAAAGGATATGGAAGGAGTGGGATAGTTAACATGTTTATGGCAATGTAGGTCTTTGTGAAGGATGCATGGGGTATCTGTGATGTAGTATTGTTCGGCCACAACAACCCCTCGCCAATGATAATAAAAAATCAAATATTGAAAAAAAAGAGAGATCAAATAACGTCCAAGTCGCAAGATCAAATCAAGATCTTGAACCGATATCTGTTTTGATTAGGCCAAATCAGTTTTTAGAATCTTTCCAGTCGAAGGATTCTATTTCCATTGTAATTTCAGTTTCCATTGCTAATTCTTTTCCTAGTTGATTAGTTTCCATTGATATTTACTTTCCTAGTTGATTAAGCTTGCCATTGTTAGGACTCTATTTAGAATTTTATTGAAACCATGTAAGGGCTTAAGTCCAAGGCTTCTTTTGAGAATCAATATGAATGAGACAATGTTGCAGGTTTATGCCATGCGTGCTTGTGTTACGCTGGCCGGGTGAGAGGCCTTGACCTGAGAGAGGCCAGACATGAGAGAGGTCGTTCCTTTGGCTACTCTTGTCCCTCCCCATCATTCTATCTTCTCTCTCTTTCTCTATCAGTGACTTCACAACATGGTTGAAAATCTCGCTAAGATCTCACTAAATCGGTGAGATATTGGTTTTCTCAAACTTTTCGAGGGGCTTGAGACAAGATTTGCTACGAGGTGAGATTTCGACCAAATCTCGGCTCAACTCAATATATCTCGATATATCACGTAAATCTCGAATCATATCGGTTGAAATTTGGTCGGGCCATTTTTTTTCCAGTTATATAAAAAACAAAGTCTCTGTCAAAATCTCGATCGAGACTCTTAAAACAGCCTTATCTTTCTTCTTCTCTTAATACAATGTGTGTTTATGTTTTCAATTTTATCGTTTAAGTGTGATTATGTATGCTAAGAGAGTGAATCCGTGGAGTAAATGATCATTTGAGCCCCGAGACTTTCACGCAGAAAATACATAATCTCACTGAGATCTTGGAAATCTTGGTTTCGCAGAGGGTCGAAACACCCTCGAGACTCGAGTTTTCCCTTGAGGCTCGAGTATTCTAACCTTGATTCACACAACTGTGAGCGATCCTTGTTGGGACCCTCTATAAGCCATCGTTTTTGGTCTTGCATTATTTGGTATCAGAGCCATGGTTTGCCAGGCCTTGGACATTTGTGTGTAACTCATATAGATGCTTGGGCAAATTCCTGACAGGATGACTGCCATGGAGAAGCATTTGGATTCCATGTCATCACTGAAAAGTGGTAAACATGTTTCCGGGGAATTCTATGTACAGATGAATGACCAATTAAATTCCATTCAAAGAGATATTCCCAATGGTGTTTGAAGCTAAAGAAAAGGAGCATGTTCTCAACAGAGCCAACAATGGAAGATCTAATTCTTCCACCAATTGCAGAAGAATCAGGGATTGAAACGAAGACCCAATCTTTAGCAAGCTAGAAGATTTTGTCTATCTAAAACCTACTGTTGAAGACTATGTTGAAGAGGAAAAAGAAGTGGAAGTTGAGCATACCGAGATTGTCATACCATCTCACTACTTCGATGAGAAAACTCCCAAGGTCGGAGATTTTCTTTCTAATTTTCGAGAGCAACCAGAATTCTGTTTTCAGAGGAAGTTGAACACTTATCCCGACTTGTTGGTGCTAAACCGATTCAAAACTTGTGGTGAAGTTTTTTTTATTTTTTTATTATTATTTTTTTAATCAAGGGAGAGCTGATGCAGTATTGTTCAACCAACGACCCCTCTCCAATGGGAACAAAAGATCAAATCATGATCAAGTCGCAAGACCTCGCAAGATCAAATCAGATCTCACACGCTCAAATCAAGATCACATACCGATATCTGTTTTGATTTGGCCAAATCAGTTTTTAGAATCTGTCTAGTCTTAGTAGGATTCTATTTCCATTGTTATTAGTTTCCATTGGTATTTACTTTCTTAATTGATTAGGCTTGCCATTGTTAGGACTCTGTTTAGAATTTTATTTAAACCATATAAAGACAGTTTTTGAGAATCAATATTAATGAAGCAATGTTGCTGGTTTATGCCGTGAGTGCTTGTGTCACGCTGGCCAGGTGAGAGGCCCAGACTTGAGAGGTCAGACCTGAAAGAAGTTGTTCCTTTGGTTACTCTTGTCCCTCCCCATCGTTCTATCTTCTCTCTCTTTCTCTATCAGCGCCTTCACACAACCGTGAGTGATCCTTGTTGAGACCCTCTGCAGGTCATCATTTTTGGTCTTGCATTAATCTAATTTCTAGTTTTGGATTGGTCCTTAATTTAATATAGTTTGAATCGTGGATAGGATTGAGTATCAATGTAGTTAGGGGTGGCAATTACTGACCCAATATGACATCTCAACCCATGCCTATAATACAGGAATTCTGTTGACATTTTCAACCTGATTGATAGATGGGCTGGGCTTGAGTCAGTTACATAGCTTTAAGACTTGGTGCTCAAGCCAAATAGATAAGGAATACATCACTCTTCTTCCATGTTAGGCTGGGATTTTATGCAATGAAAATCTTCTACTATTATAAATAAAGACTGCAGGGAGGGAGAGAGAACTACACTTGATTATGCTTTTTCTAACTACTCTTGATTCTCTCTCCATTCACTGCATCTTCTTCAATTCTCCTTCTTCTCTCTTTCTTTCTATTTTGTTACATATACTATTTGGGGTTTGAGGAAAGAGAATTGGGGTATTTTTTTGTATTTGCTTTTGAATGAGGGATATGGAAGGAGAGAGTTAAGTGACATGTTTGTGGCAATGTAGGTCTTTGTGAAGGATGCATGGCGGTATCTGCTTTCTAGTTTTGGATTGGTCCTTGATTTAATAGAGTTTGAATCATGGATAGGACTGAGTATCAATGTAGCTAGGGGTGGCAATTACTGACCCAATATGACATCCCAACCCATGTCTATAATACAGGAATTCATTGACATTTTCAACCTGGTGGATGGGCTGGGTTTATGTCTATTACATAGCCTTAAGACTTGGTGCTGAAGCCAAATAAATTAGGAATACACCACTCTTTTTCCATTTAAGGCTGGGATTTTTATGCAATGAACAAAGGGATTGAGTTCTCTTTGGTTGCTTAGCTGTTGTTCTCTGTGATCAATCCAATCCCAACATGACCTTTTCCATCCATTTCCGCCTCTAGGTGTGAATGCACCAGCTGTCACTTATTTGTGACAATAATGTTGTGTGGTACACTTTGTATTTTTTTCCCTCCTTGTGTATTTGTCAGAGTCTTTCCTACAGATATTTATTATATCTTACGTGCTAGAAAACACAAATTATTCTTTTCTATCTTTGCAGGTTGCTTGCAGTTCTAAGTCATCATTTCTTGCTGCTGCAGATGATAGTGGTGACATAAAGGTACATCGTTGATGGAGTGATTTGTTTTCTTCTTTCATACACTTGTATACCCACTGAATACCTTGAGAAAAGGTTTTAGCCACATCCTGCTTTCAGCAAGTGTACGTTGAGAATCTTACCATGCCTTTCTTATGTTAAACTTATGTTAAAGGATCATAGTTGTCAAGGCGTCACCTGCCTAGGTGTCTAGGCGAGTTAGACAGGGCTAGGTGGTTTGTTGCCTTATTGTATCACGTTTTGTTTTATTTGTTTATTTATTTTTTAATTAATGCCATTTGTAGTGCTACCCCCCTCCTTTTTGTATAAATCCTCTTACTAAGATATACCCTTACAATGCCTTGGGAACGCCTTGGGTACGCCTTAGGTACGCCTAGTTGCCCAGGCACCTCTCCAACACCTTGGGTCACCTTGGTGCCTTGACAACTATGTAAAGGATAATCAATAAATCAAATCCTAGCTGAATATAGTTGACTGAATTAAAAACAATGACATTTGACTCAAGGTTGAAAGTACCGGTATCATGTATTGTTTCAGTAGCTACCGATACCTACTGATGATACCCTACGGCTAGTAATTAAAATTTGAGACTCAGTTTTCACTTTTCTGACCTTTGATACCGAAACAATACACATAAGTTTTGTATCAATACACAACCTATACCAATATGATACGGCCGATACCTACTAATACAATACGATACTTAAACCATGATTCTACTCCTCTTCTGGGCCTGTTATTAGCCTCTGTTTCTTTTTACCTATTAATCTGTCCACCTAAAGGTCCTTCACCATTCCATGTATCATTATTCTTTATACAGATCATTGGAAGAGTTTGTCTTCACGATAAATCTGCATGCTTCAACCCCCACCCCCACCAAAAAAAGTAAGAAAGAAAAAAAGATAGATTTCCATAGCTTATATGCATTATTTGCTTTATATATAGGGCATATTTGGAAGCTTCTTGAATGCAACTAATAACCCAAGAAGCAGAAGCCGGACACATGCCGGGATTTGGGGGGGCGGGGGGTTCAAGCTTCTCAGTTGCTGCCGCTAAAGAATCTAAGCGCGAGAAGCTTGTTGGACTTGCTTTTTAGAGCTTCTCATCTGAAAAGGATGGTTTCAGAATCTGAGAAGTAAAAGCACGAGAAGCTCCCCCAAACATGCACGTAGTGTAGCTACTTTTTTTTTTTATATTTGTGATTGTAGCGCTGGTTTTCTCCCCTAATTATCATCTATAGCTAATATGCAAGATCTGCTTGACATACAGAGCAGATTTCCTTACATTTTGTTTTTGTTGGTTCTAATGCCTTTCAGCGTCTTTGGCAGATAATGGATATTCGACAGCAGTGTCTTTACAAAACATTACGAGCTGGCCATTCAAGTGTATCCTTGTTATTCTATAGAGTTTCTTTTGGATTTCTTGTGATTTTTTCATCCACTTTAGATTAGAGAATGTGTGAAAATTTCCATTCTGATCCATAACCCTTGCCCTTCTTTTATCCTGTGGCTGACCATACTCCTAAATTTCCATTATTTGTTTGTAGCAACCTTGTTTAGATGTGAATAGATGATTTGGACTGTGGTCATACCATCAAGATGATAAGTTTCACTATCTTTGATCTTCTATTCTTTCCTGGCATAATGCCATTTTGCTTGGTTCGTCTTTTAAGAAACTTTAATTAACTTAGGCTTTATTTGTTTCCATGTAAAACTTTCAGTTGTAAATTTTTACATACTGAAAACTTTTCTAATGTTTGTTTGAAGGAGGTACAATTTTATGTAGAATGTCATTATAAAATTTTTCAGTGCTTGTTTGCCATTTATTTCACATGGTAGAATTATTTAAAATAGTTACATAAAATACCATTATAACCAAATTTGAATTATGCAGCCTCTATCATATGGTTATGAGAACTATATGTGGATGGGTCCCACATATACATATGCCATATGTGATCCATCCAGAGCAACAAAGGGTGTCCTCAGGATATTGAAAATATTATGAGGCAAGATTTTTTGGTTAAATTCTGCGTAAAATTTGTTGGGGAAAAATCCGGAAAATGTGGTATCCCATAAAATTTCCCCCAAAAAAATTGTATAAATATAAAAACAAGCAATGGAAAATTGGATTTTGCGATAAAGTTTTCTTGTTTGGCTATTTTACACTGAAACAAAGGAGCCTTAATGAAGCTTCTGTTCCCTTAAGTCAACTTTACTAGATTTGCAGCAGTGTGCAATTCATTCCTTGGAGGCCTTGGGAAGGTATAACTTAGTATATAATCTTCTCTTAAAATTGTAATGTTCGATGTTCTTGTGTTTGTCTTGTGATTTGTTGTGGTAGTGGTATCTGTAATATCTTAGAGATGCGTTGATGTAGCGGGGTGCCTTTCTGGTGGAGTTCAAATTAAATGCTTTGAGCGACTAGAGTTATAAAAAAGTTACTTTAGTTCATTGTTTCAAGGCTTAGGATAAATAATGTTGTGTTTAAAAAGGAAAGGTATCATGATATTGCCTTACCCATTTGGACAATAATATTTGAATTAGTGGCAGACTGGTTTTCATGTCAGCCTTATGCCCTCACTACTGATGTCTATGTTGATGAAAGCAGCTTGTACCAATAGACGCAACTTTATGCCCACTGTCAGCAGCTTGACTGGACTAGGTTTTGAATAGTTTCAGAATGAGTTAATTCAGTGTAGAAGATGATGGGGATTGGATATAGAGGGAAAAGAATATGCCTATTTGGATCAACTCTAAATTATAAAATAAGTTTGTTTTAAGATTTTAGTTCCTAAACCTAATTACCCTTGATAAAGATGAGATAAAAATAAATACTTCTTAGTTATATTTCTTGATATACTATATAAGAAGTTACATAACTTATCTACTTTCAGAAAATTTGTCTATCTTGGATGCCAATGTCATATTTAGCGAAAATATTTGTAGCTCCTATGTTCTTCTAGTAAGAAAAGACTTGACAACATACAACTAACAGTAGCTACAGCCCTAGATAGAGTGGATATGACTGGCGCACTTAGTTGGGCTTAGGCTTATTTAAGGATTATTTTTTAAATATGGAATGTATATCAGTTGTAAGACTGTTGGGGATGTTAAAGTGCAAATTTGTTATGTTTCTATAGAAACCGAGTATTGCAATAGGGTATATCATAGTACATGAAATAAGCTGTGAATTTACTGGTTTGTTAAGATAAATATGTGTAGACTTCATATAATATCTGAAAATATGCACCAGTTCATGTCAATTGCAAAGGTCGATAAACTTGGCAAGTACGTAATACATATGTGCTATGCACTGAGTGTTTCTTATCTTTTGTCATGAAGCTTTTTGATAAATTCTGATGCTGTGATCATGTTAATGGCATTTTCTCTTCTACACAGCATGTCAACATAACAGAAATATGTTACTATATTCATCTTGTAACCATTATGTTGCACTTTCATGTATGATATTTTACAACATATTTATCACATTGCTTTCTTTTCTTTGTCTAACATGTGATTTGCATATATATATATATATATATATATATATTTGGCAGTAATTAGTGGCGGTCTTGATGCAAAGCTTGTAATGTGGGACTTCTCGAAAGGGCGATCATGCAAAATTAAGGATTTTGGTATTTTTATTTAGTTCATTGTTTATTACTTTATTTTACTTTTCCTACGGAGTTAAGCTCACCATTCTTTAAAATCAAATATTATGATCGAGTTTTGAATACTGATTTCAAAAACAGATTGTAACAATGATTAACTGAACTCAGGTCTGAAGTTCCAGAACTGGAAACACAACCAGCAGTGTAATATTATCTGAGAACAAAACTAGTAAGTATGTGCAGGATAAGAGGAGATATACTGAACATGTTTCAGTTGATAGGAGTTAAGTGCAGAATTAGAAACTAGGAATCCACCTGATCTAATCTGGAATCGACCAGATTACCTTGCTGAATCCACAGCAAGAAACATGCTACTGAATTCACAGCAGCATCACTCCTGAATCAACAGATGCAAACAGTAGCCAAACACCCTAGAATCCTCTAGAGCTAGCCTGAAATCCAGAGACCAATTGAGCTGAAAGTTGCTTCTTCATTCAAATTCCTGACAATGCTGAAGCCTCTTATATAAAAAGCTCAAAAGCAGACTCAAACACAAAAAGGAAAGGCCTAAACCAATCCTGAACCGATAAGGTAACGTAAACTGACTAGGAAATTGACCCAAACAAGGACTGGATTTAATTAACCCTATTCCAGTTAACTAATAGTGATTAGATAAAAGAAATAAAACTAGGCATTACTAGTGCACGTGAACAGTAACTTGGTTTGTCATGGTGGCTGTCATGATGGCTTTGACACTGTCAAACTGGCTGTGACAGCTGTGATGTCACCCAAACTGTTTTCTTCTTTTTCTGCCGGGATTCTGCATCAGGTGTTTTAGTTGGTGGTATCCAAGGGATTTTGTGGTGATACAGATTGTTGACCTTGTGGAGGAATTCTTACTTTATGCTGAATAGAAAATGTCTGGCATGCCAATCGAGAAACCATTTTGTCTTCCTATTAGAGGAATTAAAAAAAAAAAAGAAGAAGAAAAAAGAAGAAAGAAAGGAATAAATAAACCATTTGATTGGTTGTATTCCATGTTAAAAATGCAATATGGAAAACCCATTAGAAATTGTTTTTTGAATGGTTACATGTCTCTTACAACTTTATGAATCAGCAAAACTTAATGAAAAAACGTTATTGGCAAATGTTTCCTAGTTGAACCACCAAGGGAATAATCTTGGTGGCTCTAGCATGTAGAATGTCGATGTTGGATGTGGCCAAATTGTGTTGATAGGTAGACCCCAAGGTCCCCTACCCACGTGTCAAGTTTTAACCCAATCCGAATTAGCAAGGAGGCAAAACAAAGCATTCAAAAATTTGGGACTACCAAGAGAGTGCACGAAACTATCAATGGGGTGCATGGACATACATGTGAAAGGTATGCCCATATATGCCAGGGTATATTGAATTTGGATCTGAAACTTGACTTGCGGCCAAACAGGAAATTAAACTATCCATCCAACAGTAAAATTGCCACATCATTGTGCCACATGGCACAACTAGGTGGACTACCAAGGGAGGCTTCCTTGTCGGGGTTGTGTAACTGGTCGGGGTTGTGTATCTGCGTTTTTCCCATATCAGTATCAGACTGCTTTTCCTTGTTCTTTCCACACTTAAGCTCTGTCCCTCTAGTTTTTGTTCCTGAATCTGCTAGGAGCAGCAGTGTTAGCATTATTTCAAATTACTGCAGGCATGCACAACATGGACAATCGTGGTAACGAAGGTCAATGTTTCAATCCAGCTTTTGTTCATTCAGTAGTGATTCCTGACATGGATATGTTGGAGAAAATCGACAAGATTTGTGTTGTTGGCAGAGGTGATGGTGTTGTTGATGTGATTGATATTGAATCTGAGCTTGCTAATGTGAAGTTAAAAGGTACCTTGCAGCACAGAATAGGATTACAATCTAGATCTAAAGCCAGCACATCAACTTCAAATACTGCATGCCTTGATCAAAATGGAGGAAATAGTTTTCATTTGGATTATGCATTTGGAGGGCATACTGCTGCTGTGTCATGTGTGTAAGTAATATGCTCTTAGTTTTCCATTTACGGTCAAAGCCAGTTAATTCATTGAAGGCTTTATCATTCTTGTCTAAATAAATCTAATTTATTTAGGGCATTCTCGTTGTTTGGGGAGAGAGGAAAATTTATAGTTTCAGGTGGAAATGATGCACTAGTAAAGGTGTGGGATTGGTCTAAACATCGTGATGCTGGACAAAACAACGGCAATCTTCTGAATCTGAACATCAACTTGAAGAAAAAAGTGAGATTCGTGATTTCTCTGCTCTCAAGTCTCAACAACCTCTTCTCTTCACCTCCCTCCCCCCTCCTCTTCCCAAAAAAAGAAAAAGAAGAGAAGATTAAAAAGACAAACTTGCTGGAAGTTTGTTTGTTGCAACCTTCTGTAAATGTTGATTGAATTTATGAAGACATGGTTATCTAGGATCTGATTAAGAATTGTTTGCTTTTGGCAGGTCAATTGGCTCTGTACTACTCCAAATGACTCAGAAAATCTTGTTGTTTGTGACACATCCAAAGTGGTAAAGGTCTACTCTATTTCATAGATCAAACTGACATGATTATGATCCTGTTGTGGTGGGGTTTGGCATTTCTGCAGTCCTTCATGTGGGGGATGCCAATAACGCAGGTCTTGTTCCGTTGGCTTCAGCTGTTTGTTGCCACGAGTGAAAATGGTTAAGTTGAGATCACCATCTCATCCATTAATCTTGTGCATCAGTACAAAGTGGGTATAGACTGGCAGCAGAGCTCATTTCTCATATTGGCAGCAAATTCTGCCCTTAATGTTCTTTGTGTGATCGATTCTTTGATCCTCATTGGAATTGAGGTCTGAAGGCAGTCAAGAAGCTCAGTTACTTAGGTGTATTTGTAACCATTTTGGTGACTATAACTCTTGACTGCAGAAGAATACAAAATAGTCCCTTTTGGTTAAGATGTAATGTAGGAGAATTCTATGATGAAGTTAGACAAAGCAGTGATGTAGTATTAAGAATGTTTGAAAAAAATTTGGAACAGCTCTTGGGTATGTGTAGACTGATATTCGAACAATTTGGTTCGAACCGTTCAATTCGAGCCTTCACTTTTTCTGATCAGCTGGTTGCATTTTTCTTTAGAGGAAAACTGAACCTCTTTGTTTGTTGTGGCTAAACGAGTTGCAAATGTGTATGATTGCAAGCTTTGTGAAACAATTTCAGTTTTGTGTCTAGGAATAATCCCACATTGACTAAGTTGGGGACCTTAGATGATTGGGACTCTACCTATCAGCTTTAGATTTTGGATTGGACAATTCAGTAAGATTCCATTCCAGAAAGTTCCTATGGACTCTGTTAATGAAAAGTAGCCATTACCCTGGATTCCATATTTACAGAAACAAGGTCTTCTTTGCTTTCCATGAGCTCCTGTTCTGGAATGTGAAGGGTGTCCGAAAGGCTGCCGCTAAAGTAGTCTTAAGGCAATTGGTGCAGGATTTCGATACTGATATGTTCTGAATTGCGGAGCCAATGGTAGATGTAAGTTACCAGCTAATTTCTTAAGTTCTATGGGCTTTGGGATTTTCTGCCCAATGCCCGGCCTGATAAAGTTCCAAACTTATGGGTATTGTGGAAATCTTCTATGGCAAGGTCGGTGGTGGTGTCGATGTCGGATCAGCAGCTGTCTCAGTGTGCGGGTGGGCAATTTTGCGGCTATTGTTTCGTTGGTGCATGCTCACTGTTTTCACATGAAGCGGAGATATTTAAGGTTGGATCTAGGGTCGGTTGCGATGTCTGCAGCCCCCTGCCTTGTTGTAGGTGATTTTAATGCTACTCGTTTTGCCATGATTGATTCTTATTCTTTTGTGGAACTGCCATCCAGGGTTGTAAGTTGACGTGGTCTAATGATTGCAGACGTAGGCATCTGTGCGCTGTGCTAGATAGGAGTTTGTGCAGTGTTGGGTGGTTGTCTGGAAAAAAAAATCGTCTGCAGCATTGCCGTGTTGTAGCACTACAGATCCTGACCATTGAGAGTGCATTGGTTATGTATCCCAATAAACTCCCATCGGTTAGGATTAGCATTACTACACAGTAGTGTTACAGATGATCCACTCCCTGCTCTTTCATGATCGTTCGCAGCAGGTTTTGCCTGGAGTTTCCTCGGTTCACTCCCCTTTGTTTATTAATTCAGCCGCTGTTCCTAGGCCGCAAAATTGTCTTATTCAGGTGCATGGGTTTTGGATGGACCATGAAGACTTTGTGTCTCGCTCTTTTAGGCAGGAGTGGGTTCTTGGCTCCCCATTTTTTTTTTGTCTTTGTCTCGATTGTCTCAAAAGTTGAGGCGTCTTAAGCGGGTGTTGTGCGCTTGGGCTAGAGAGGTCTTTCCTCATGTGGATGAGGCGGTGGTGGTTGCTCGGATGGCCCTTGAGGATTGCCAGGAGACTCTGGAGTGTGTAGGGGTGTATGATCAACTTTTAGATTGTGAAGTGGGGGTGTCTTCCTTTTTTTTTTTTTTTTTTTTTTTTTTTTAATGCTTTGAACATTTATTCCAAACATGGAAGAAAAGGGAAACAAGCCACTGGAACTAAACAAGGGAAAGCCCCAGCTCAACAAGAGAAGGGAGCCAAGAGGGTAAGGATAATAAACAAAAGGGCAAGGCCTAACCCCTCTCTCTCTCTCTCTCTCTCTCTCTCTCTCTCTCTATATATATATATATATATATATATATATATATATATATATCTCTCTCTCTCTCTCTCTCTCTCTCTCTCTCTCTCTCTCTATATATATATATATATATATATATATATATATATATATATATATATATATATATATATATATATATATATATATATGAAAATCCATTCCGCACATGATTTTTAGGTGAGCATTCCTAGGTGACCACTTACCCGAAAGAGAAATGAGATTACATTTTTTCTTCACCATCAATATGATATTTTCTGCTACAGGTTCACGAGACTTAGATTTATGACTGGAGATACGGTTGTTTCACTCTCTCCATATTAAGGCAATGGTTGAACAAAAGGGTAATTTTGCAATCTTACCCAAAGTCTCCAAAAATTAGATTTTTTTGCTCCCTTTAAGGGAGGTGTGCAAATTGAATTTTGGAAATTGGATCAAGGCTAACATGGATTATTTGTCAACAAAGTTTTTGGTGCATGCTTTCTGTCGATGATATTGTTTTGATGGATGAGACAAAAATAGGAATTAACGCCATGTTGGAACTATAGAGATTAACATTGAAATCAAAGGGTTTTAAGATAAGTAAAACGAAGACGGAATATATGGTGTATAACTTTAGTTACACAAGGACAAATAATGAAGTAGTGAATATTATTGAGAGAGAGATACAACAAAGTGATCATTTTAGGTATTTAGGTTCAATCATAGATAAAGAAGGAGATATAGAAGATGATGTTTCACAAAGGATTAAAATAGGATGGATGAAGTGGAGAGGTGCGTCTGGAGTGCTGTGTGATCGGCGTATTCCTTTAAAACTTAAAGGATGATTTTATAGGACAGTTATTCAATCGGCTATAATGTGTGGTGTAGAATGTTGGGTAATTAAGAAACATCATGTAGACAAACTTAGTGTAGCTGAGATTAGGATGTTGAGGTGGATGTGTGGTAAAACTAGGAAGGATAAGGTAAGGAACGATTGTATTAGAGCTAATTTGAAAGTAGCACCGATATATGATAAACTACGAGAAAGCAGTTTGAGATGGTATGGCCATGTTCAATGAAGGCCATTAAATGCTTCTGTAAGGAGTGATTTGATTCAGATAGAAGGATCGAAAAGAACTAGGGCCAGACTTAAGATGACCCTAGGGGAGGTAGTGAAGAAAGACATGCATAACTTAGGCTTTGTTTCAAGTATGGTATCGAAGATTAGAGGACAAGAATCCATGTAGCCAACCCCATTTAGTTGGGATAAGGCTTTGTTGTTGTTGTTGTTGTAGATCAAGGCTAACACGAATGTCAAATGGGCTAATATATTTATCAAATTAAATGAATTCCATGTCATTAAATAAAGATTGCACACAATATGTGAATGGTGCTTTTTGGAAGTTTGCTAAAACAGAAAGAAGGAAAGGAATGAGAGACTAAAAGGCTATAAGTAAGAGACCAAAAGGAGAAAGGGAGAACTCTTGGCCCCCCTCCAGAAATCTCCATTAGCTCTCCCCTCTCTCCAAAAATCATGAGCAACAGGTGAGTGAGAGAAAAGAAGAAGAAAAAGAAGAATGAAGAAAGAAGAAGGGAAAGAGTTGCTCACCTCCTCTCAACCTACATCGATCAAGACTTAGAATCCATGAGTTGAAGCCCCATTATCTATGGGTGTACTCCTCCTTTCATCATCTTAATCAAGGTATAAATCCCTATCCCTAATTTTATCATTCTCTCTCATGTTTGTTAAATAGGAACATGTATGGAGGTTCTTGCAAAAAGATTTAATCAATGCTTCATGGTATGAATTCCTATGCATGTTAAATGATAGACTTGATGTGTTTTATATTTTTATCTCATCATATTCTATATAATGAAGATCTAGTCCGAATTGGGGCTCCACCTAATGTGGTTTTCCCTTGAAAACAAGTACATTGATGGAGCAGCAATTCTGGAGAAGACAGTTTCTGAGCCCAAATTTGGGAAGGTTCAGAGGGTACTTAAATAACCTGTCTAGCCTTAAAATTTTAATGGTAGACTCCTAGGTGAGTCTGGGTTATCCTCCAAAAAACCCGGATACATTTGGATAAGAAAAGCTCTCATTAAAATTCGAGAATGCTGCTGTGCACAGATCTTGCACCAGAAACTTGGTACCTTGTAAATGCATATAGAATCATGTCTTAAACCTAGTGTTTTGACATGAAATTTGGAGAAAATAAAGCACCAGAGGTTCTCTTGAATCTTGTGCAAGTTGGTATTGATTTTCATTCATGATGTATTTTTTCCATAATTTCTAGTAAGATCGGGCAGAATCTGAATAGATTTTGGCCAAGAAATTAGCACCCTGTAAATGGACATCGAAGTATGTTTTTGAGTCACTGTTTGGATTCCATGCCTTGAGGGGAAATCTATCCCTCTCAGTCTAGTTTGATCCTATGTAAGTTGGTAATGATTTGCATTCATAAATTATTTTTTCCATAATTTCTAGGGAAACTGGACAGAATATAAAAAAATTCTGGACAGTGTAGTAACTCGAGATTAAGAAGGGTTTTTGACCAACTTAGACCCACTGTTTGGATTCCATGCCTTGAGGGAAACTCTAGCCCTTTGAGTCTATTTTAATTTTGCGCAAATTGAGATGCATTCGGATTCAGAAAGCATTTTACCCAAAGATTTTAGTGGAACTTGATAGAGTCTGAACAATGCTGGAGCCTGAATTTGGTTGGACTTTTTAATGGACTTAGGGATAGAATTTTAGTGGGATGTTCC
>CM053276.1:45545151-45560651 GCA_028583415.1 Protea cynaroides | reverse complement strand
TCATGCTATCGAAGTGCGTTCAGGTATTTTTGATAATAGCTTATATAAGCTATTTGAAGAAAGACCTTCTCCATTTGTGCTCAGGAACTCAATTCGCTTTTCTTATTTGATTTCGCCTACCCGGAATGAGCTAAAGAGAGATTCGCGTTACCAGAAAACAGAAGTGCGAGCCTTAGCGTGTTGCACTCCGGAGCACCGGAGCAAGAGGCGCTACTATTGAATAAAAAAATCCTTTAACAAAGGGGCTGTCGGCTTATATATAGTTCCAATCTTGAACTTTCCTCAGCTTCAATTCTGCTGTGACCACCAAAATGGAAAGACTTGGATTCAATGTACTCTATAAGCTCGATGTCCTGATCATCTAAATTCAATGGATAGCTAAGTCTGAAAGAGGGGATCGGACTGAGGAATTGAAAGTGAAAAGGATGGGACGGTGGTTTTCAACAGAGATAGAGTAAATAATCCGTTTGGGCGGTATTGTAGTCGGCTCGGGGATTCGCGGTAGATTGTCTCAGGTAAAGGTTGAACTTCTTTCGTAGCAGGTCCACCAAGATCAGACGTCACGTGGCATGATACGATAGAAAGGGTCGACTTTCACGTGCCTTAGAGGAGAAAGCAGTTATAAAAGAATTGATCAGTCTTCCGCCGATTAGAGTCAATGCTCATTCTTTTTTCAGTCTCACCACTAGAAGTAGCCTCCAGAGACCTAACAAACATTACTTTGAAAAAGTGAACAGACCTAGCACAGTCTAACGAACACAAAGTTATTACCGAAGATCAGGAGCACTCGATCTTAGGGGTTACGTCTTTTGTCTTCTCGTCTATTGGCCGTAGCTTTCAGCGCCTCTTTCTAAACAATAAAAGCCTCGGTCGTGCTTGAAGTTTATGGATCTTCCATAAATGTCGTTTAACTAATGCTTTTTCTTGCTCAAGCTATTTTCAGCAGTAGTTTGAGTTTGAGACCTAGATCCGGATTCGTCATTAGAAGTGGTTTTGAGGGAAGGAAGGCAGTCAAAGAACTACTCGCTAGGAAGAACAACGTTGCTTGCTCCGTAAACTGAACTCGCTGCCCAAGTAGTTCGATTAGTTCCGCCGTATCCTACACTCGCCTGCTTGAAAGCCAAGGCCCCCAACACCCATCCTTTCGTTCACTACGTTCCTCTATATAGCCGCCTAATCCCTTCGCTGTCGCTCACTGCATCTCGTCTCGTTCTCGAGCCTGTGGTGTGTAGGCAGCGCAATAGCTTCTGAAGCGAGCCTTAATGCGAGCGGAGAGAAGGAAGGGAGATTGATGATTTTGCCTACTTCGAGTACGGGTAGTAGGTAGGTTCTAAGAAAATAAGAATTTGCTTGAAGATAAGAAGAGAAGAAGCCGAGAAGTACTGAACCTCGCCCCGAGAACCAGAAGTACTTCTCGCCGACAACTAGCTAAGGGGGGACAGAAGGACAGACAGATTAGACTCGAGAAGACTTGCTACGTCGAAGGCATAGTAGAGACAGACTGACTGACTCAACGAAGAGCCCTATGTTGAGTAAGGGGGGAGTGACTCCGTTCCTACTGAACTAGGTTAAGTCGGTTCCTCCTTCATCACGTAGTTCAGTCTAAAAATAAAATCCCTCCTGAACTCGTTCACTTCGTGAACTGCTACTTGTCTCCCGCACTCTCGCCTGGAACTCCACTTTCCAACAGTCCCGTTGGGGCCTATATATAAAGGTGAATTCATGAACGAGCCTATAAACCTGCATGCAAGCGGCGACTCCCACATAATACCTAAGCCTATAACTCTTTCCTACAATAATACCGCTCCTCACGGAGCGGTACCTCTATCGGAACTCGAAACCCGAACAGCAGCGACTTCGTCCGTCCAAGGGAAACTCCTCAAAACAAAAGGCCACTCGTCTCTAACCCTTTCAAAAACTGGTTTTTTGGTTTGCGAGAGCCACCTAGAAGTTCTCTATCTCGAAAGCCGCCCCCTAAGGAAGTAATCCATAGGGTTGGTGTGGCCGGCCCTAGTTGCCTTGATTCACACTAGTTGTTTCCAGTAGCTCAAATCCGGATTCCTCTTGATGTCGAAACACCCTACTACTCGAAAGCCGAAGAAAGAGCCCAGAAGATCAGAGTAGAGTATTGCCTATCATAGGTCAGGGGGAGACTGAGGAAGTCTTTCATTTAGCTGTTCGAGAAGAGACGGAAGGAAGGAACCCCAAAACCCTGATCTGACTGACAGCTAAAGGTAGGTAGCCGACTAACGTCGACGAGTCTCGAGCTCTAGACGAAACGAAGTCAAGCAAGAGTACTATAGCCCTGAGTGAAATGGATATTAACTTCTGAAGGAGTTCCCACAATACCTGTGAATGTCAACTTCACTCTAAGGGAGGCGCTGGTACGCTGCTCGCCAATACCTCCACTCGCCTCTTTTATATAGAGGACTACACTCGCTTATAGGCTCGTTCATCAATTCACTCGCTAGGGAGGGATACGGAGGGACTATAACGAACTACGTGAGAGAAGGAACAGATTCTTTCTATACCTGAGACGGGAACAAGCCTAAGGGCCCTTATTTCTATCAAGCAGAAGGTGCGAAGCGGAGCATCACGATAAGGGAAAACAAACGAAAACTCCGTTGGATCCTCCGTTCTAGCACTCAAAAGGCGTCAGGTTCGTTCCTTCTTTGATCTCGAAACAACGTTCATTCATGAACGGTGGATACACGTTCCGTGCCACGTGTCTGCCTATAACGCTTGTCTCGTTTTCCCTGTGTAGGCAGCTCGTTAGAAGTACTATTGATGACGGACGAGCACCTAGTAGTAGTAGTTTTGTGGGATTCATTGAATCTTTCCTTCTTTCTATTCGTTCCGGTAGCTAATTAGTAAGTCGGGATTCATCCGTCAATCCGTACTCGGAACTTTTTTGTTTGAATCCCAGATCCCTATAGTTAGTGCCTACCTGCCTTAGCCCCTTCCCTTCGAATAGTCCGGTAGCTAGTACAGTTCTTTCGCCTGTGGTGTGGAGGATACGGAGCTAATGGAACTACTTGAACTCCGCTCTATGTGTCCGTACTCGATATAATGTTATCCCCTTTTTCGAGATAGATGACAAAGAGATCTGAAGCAAGGGATCCCTGAAGCAGTCATCAGACTGAAAAGCTGCCTTCCGAAAGAGGAAGTAGCTATTTTATGACTCTAATCCAGTCCAGAGGTTCACACACAAACCACACCCAACCCATTCACTATCTATCAAAGCAAACAAAGAAAGGTAATGGTTGTGCTCTCAGTGGAATTCACTAATGAATGTGAATACCGTCCAGAAATTCTTTCCTGCTCACAAGCACCAGCCTAACGGTATTTGGTACAGTGCAGTTACTCTAATAGGGCGGGGTACAGTGCCTTCGTACTAGGAAAGAGTGTCTAATTCCTCCTTCCCCCTTTTCTGAATCAGTACTCATGCCTTCGTTCCGTGCGACTCCACTCGTTCGTAAGCCCCCTTAGAGATAGGGTCGTTAGAGTGTCTACGAAGCTTCGCTGCCCAGCAAGCAAGAAGAAGATGCGCGTACTAAGCAACCAAGCAACGGCTGAGCTAGCTGATCTACGACCAAAGAAGCAAGGGTGCTCTACGATCAGCTCACAAACCTATTACTAAGACGCGTTAGCATGCTTTGACGCGGGAGCGCGCAACTAGGTTGCGCGCTAACGCCCGTTTATATAGCGGTAGGCCTTTTCTTGCTGGGCTAACGCGCGCTTTTATTTTATATAGGGGTAAGGCTTTTCTTCGCTTAGTAAGTTTCTTCGCAGGCTTCGGGAGAACTTGTAGAAGGGAGATGTAACCATTTTTCAAACTCTCGGAGCACGCTTCACACTAACCTCATCGCTTTTTCTCACACGAGTTGAAATCGAAAAATATAAGATTTCACGGCTCCCTTGCGGGATGGGAAGGATCACCCCACGTCTTCAGTGCCTTGCTCATAAGTGGGGCGAGGTTATGGAATAAAGCGATGTGTCACAAGATTGGTTAAAAGAACTATGGGAATGGAAAGAAAAGACCTACATTCAAAAATTCTTCAATATCAGCGGCGATTCTATTCTATTCTCTTTTTTTTATCATTCCCATCTGGATATCTCCTACTTATAAAGATAAAAAATTATTTTTTTATTAATTTATATATATAAATAAAAATAAAGATAAAGAAAGATTATTGTCTTTATTTTAATATATATATATTTCTTTCTTTATCTTATCCTACTTGTTGTAGAAATATAATAGATTTGGGTTAGAATGAGGAGGACGAGAAAGAAGAGATAGGACGAAGATGAAAGAAGAGTGGTTGTAGAGATTGGTCCAGATTATTATAAGTCATTTCTCACCCTCTTCTTCAACTATGGCTAATTTTCCGCGGCTAATAGTTTCTTGAGATTTGGTATCTTCCTCTTCTATCTTTTCCATCCCCAACGGGACTGTTTAAGTTGACATGGGAATTCGAAAATCTTCACGCATGTCCACTGGATTGAGGAGAAAGATTAATAATATTAAGGAATGGATTGATTTCCCATAATCTTGGATATCTAAGCGATCCGCTATTCAGTTTCATTCATAGATTAATATGACTCCAAATAAACGATATATTAGGAATTGCCGTGAAGTAGATTTGAATCCAGAATGAAATAGAACTGAGAAATGCACTAAAGAGCAAACAGACTCAGACAGAAAGACACACTTATATATTCACTAACTAAGACACTTTCTTCGTTGGGCGAACAAACTAATCAAGAAGAAGATTGAAAGAAGAAGAAGACGAGAGCTTGCTGAAATGACAAGAGATAAGGTAGAAGGAGACTCAAAGAAAGAGACTGAGGAAAGGCTCTAAAAGAGTGTAGCTAGCCTAGTCTAATGAGTCCCTAATTCACCTTTGGAACGGCGAGGGTGCTCGTAGATCAGCTAGGTGGGGCTTGCTTGTTGACTACCTTGTATACAATCCTTAAAACTTGCTTTATAGCTCTACTCCTCTTCGGCTTCTGTTGAGTTTCGGTTCGGGACCCGACCTAGCCTATCAGTCTAAGCGAAGACCGATTCCCTTGCTTCCCTTGCCGAGCTGCTCTACGACCACTCTCTCCCGGTGGTCGAGCTGATCTACGAGCACCCTCTCCCGAGTTTCCCTTGCTGACCGAGCTTGGGTTTCATGGAGTAGCTAAGGCTGAGCGGTAACCTACCGATTCCCTTTCCGCGTTAATCTATAAGCTACCCCCCGCTTGTTTCGTTGAGCTCGCTGTCTTTCGTTAGCTTCTGTCTCGGATGACACTCTTTTTTATGCGTTCACTAACACGACGACCCGCAGCTTCTGCTTCCGCTTCCCCTTTCTATCGTAAGAGAAAGCGTTGTCGCTTCAGCCCTTTCCGAGGCCATAGAACACATTTCTTTCGGTACACGCGCACACACGCATAAGGCCTTATTCCCTTAAACCAAGCAATAAGTATGGTTTTTTTGGTCCGAACCTAGCTTATTAACATTATAAAGAATACCTTTCAGAGTGCCGGCAGAGGAAGTCGAAGACTTACTTGATGCTCGGCTAAGCGCTTTCACGCCGCTTTGCAAGCTCGGTTCCACTCAAGGAGCTAGCCGAGCGAACGATCATTCGAGTCAAGACAACCATTCGGGTTGTCCGGAGCGGGAACACGGGAAACACAACTCTGCAAGCCAGGAGAGAAGAAGATGTACATGAAAGCAAGCGGACAGGGAGCCAAGCAAGCAAAACGTAAGGCCCACTCGACTGAAAGGAAACGATACGGTACACTCCCGCCGGGTCCGGAAAGCAAGTGAAGCGAAGCGCTGTGAGTGTTACCGTCCATACAACGAGTTTGTCACGCTACAGCTCCTGTAGTGAGTGCACCTACCGAGTAAGGTTTGGAGATGAAATCACCCTACTGCGAGTACGGATACGGACTATATCCCGAGAAAGGCAACATTGAAGACAAACAGTGCCGTGGTAACTGACGTGTTACCTAAGTCATACACAGTGCTGTATGCCAAAGAAAGCAGCCGCTTAGTCACTTTATGCCGGCCTTAGTGACTTCTTAGTATGCCGGCTTAGCTTAGTGACTAATCTAATAAAGGCTAAGTTAGAAAGCGCTTGGTAATCAAGAAAGAAAGCGAGTGAGTTTCTGGTGCTAGTGCTGCCCGGCTGCTCTAGGTGCCTAGATGCCGCTATATGGATGGTTTCACGGTGCTGCCCTTTCGCCTGCGTATACGCTGCTACTGGTGTTGCTAGCTCGCCCCACCTTAGCATAGGCTATAGGACTAGGCTTACCTCTTCTAGGCCGGCCGTGTAGCGAGGAACGAGTTCAGTATACTACACGAGCCAATAAAGAGTGGGGGAAAAGTCCAGAAGCAAAAGGAAAGAGCTCCGCTAGCAACCCTCTGGCTGCTTCGGTCCCAAATGTCTATTGCTATAGGGCTCGCTGCCTAAAGCCTGTCTCGCCTTCGTCTTACTATACGAGCTAGCCGAACACTAGCAATGTGCTGTTACTTAGGATAGCTTGCCTAGCCGCCCGCTGTAAGGCTGACGCTCGAGAACTAGCAACAGTTCGGCCCTTGATGAGTAAGCTTAGTTAGCTATACCGCTTAGGTTACAAAGCAGCAAGCTCCGTAAGCATTCAATATTTCAGCTAAGAAGCCAATGCTAAAGCGTAGCAAATAACATTGATAACAAAGCATAAGCTACCTTGTTCGTTCTACCGCGCATGACTTAGGCCCCCGCCTCTCTCTCTTTCTGTGGTTTCTGTATCGCCCGCTCTAACAATTGACTCTTTCGGCAGCCGGCCGCTAATTCCATTGACGAAGCAGCGGAAAGGAAAGCTGTTTGAACTATGGCACTATAGTCTATATAGTGCTGGTTCTTTCGAAAGAACCAGGAAACGACCGGTTGGCCGATAACTTAGTCCATTGCTGCGGGATGTGGATCGATGACAAAGTACGGATCCCGATTGCTCTGTCACTGCATCCAACTACTTCTCCCTAGCGTCAGTGAGAAACCATACCTTGCCATGGGTCTTACCATACCATTCTTATCCCGCCCTCCAGCCCTAGTGAGTGAGCAAAGCAAGCTATACCGGATACCGAGCAAGGAAACTTACCCTGCCACATTGATCATGGAAGTAGCGGATTGAAATGATAGTGGCAAGGAAGAGACCAAGCAAGAGGCATTCTGTTCTATACTTGTGAGAATCCTTGTTCCACATTCCTCTACAGGAACAAGAGCAGATCGAGCTGACAAAGAGAAGGGGTTGGCTGTTGCTATCGAGACATAAAACTTTGATCGAGATGGAGATGCTCCTGTGTCAGTTACTAGTCCACATGTACCAAACGAAGGCTCGAGAGACCAGATCAGATTGACAGTGGAGAGGTAGCAGATCAAGGTTGGACGGATACGGTAATGCCAAGGAAGAGATGGTTGCCTGGGATGGACATCTCACTCGAAAGAAGCACGAGCGTGCCATTGAGCCAGCTTTGCCAGATCGGACAAAACCGTCTTAGAGCACAAGTCAAGCTCATGATAGGCGAGCAATCACGCACATGGTTTAGCGGTTTGTTGTGCTGTGCGGTCTTCTTTCCGGACCCGATGCTTTATTTTTGTTGTTTCAGCCTATGTTTTGGAGCGCACTTCAAGCTCTAGGCTTGTAGCCTTTGAGTCAGGGAATGAATCCGCTTCATCTGCTTATGCGGCTTTTGATGCCTTCACTTAACCTTAAGCAGCCGCTATACTTGAAATGCTTTAGAGATTGAATCGAATCAATCTCGAAAGCATTGCTGTCAATTGGTTTGGTTCGATCCGGTCCAACAGCCACCCCCTCCGAAGCCCAACAAGACTGAACTTCTGAAAGACAGGAAGCTTCCGAAGCGGGTTTTCCCACCTCAAAGACAGAAAACTATTCAGAAATAGATACCAAAAAATGAGAAACTTCCTCCGACGGAAAGGGTGGGCGTTGGGTGGGGAAGCTCAATGAGAATAGGCTAGCATGAATTTGTTCGTCTATTCTGTTCCCAGGTACGGAGTCAAGAGATGGGGCTAAGTGAACATTTATAGATCGCTGGGAAAGGCATTCTGCAAGCATAAATTGATAAGTTTCGGGCCGGGGTCTGAAACATGCGATTTCCTGGGCGTTCCGCCCCCTTGTCAAAGGAATATTAGAATTGCCCGGGAATCCCTACTTTTTCGATCCTTCGTCGAGCTAGACATCCAAGATCAAGGAATCAGGTGAGAAAGACACGCTTCGATCAGTTAGTGGAACGTGAGAAAAGCATTGAGATAGCCGGGCTAAAGCTGAGAAGTTCTCTCGCTCTGCCTAGTTGGTTACTTTACAGGTTGAAAGAGTACAGACAGCAATGGAAATATCCCCAAACTGAGGAAAGTCCCCTCTACTTCTGGTACTGTCAACTGATGAGAAAGAGCCCTCTCGCTACCGTTTTACTAGTAAGATCGGGTAGGGTATACCACAGCGGAAAGTCAAAGCATTAATGGCATACCAGGCTGAAAGACCTACATTAGAAAAGCAAATTGTAAGCATACTGACACCCCCTATGGCTTTTGCCAGGTACATTCTGCCATTCTATATACAACTTTGGAAAGAATCCCAGAGAAAAGATATGCTTTCAGAACACCTTCTCCCTATTGTTTTGGCCCCACTGCTGAATATTCTTTTCTGAAGGGCATTTCCGGGCATTCTATCAAGAGTTTTGGGCCTCTCATGGGTCAGAGGCGCTGTCAAGCCCTCAAGGGCTTCCCGTCGAATATCAATTTTTCCCTGGCTAGCCCCTCAGAGCTACGCTCTGAGCACTTCATTTCAGTGATTTTCATCCCCTTGTTGTGGGAACAAGAGAACACGAAGATTGAAAGCATCGGCGACAAGCCTTTGAACAGTTCCGTTACCGTTACTCCAAAACTGATGCTATTTCATAGGCAGAAGAGGAATTCTCCGCAGAGGAAGACGCTGAATCTAAAGTCAACTTTTCCTCTCGGCCTCCCCGTCTTTATGAAGGGTTAGGATATATAGCTTGACTGACTGAGCCGGGGGAGGATGGACTACGTTACCAGGCCGAAATCAAAAAAGGTGCGAAAGCCGCTTCTCTCCTATGTTCAGATCAAGAGAGTGAAATGAAACAGTCCTTCAGAAGAAAGCTCCTGGCCCGGTCAGGGTGGTGGGTGTTGAGGCCTACCTCGGAATATCACCCTATGGTATCACCCTGCGTCTCTACCTCGTGATATGTCCTTGTCGCCCAAGACAGGCAGGAGTAGCCGGCATATGCAACGGCTGGTCTATCAGGGGCGGATTGGGGAACAGAATACGGCCCGGCCCTAATAGAGTAGAGCAAGTTCTCCCTTCTTCTGCTTGAAGGTAGTGTCATCGAATTCCTTTCAAAGCCCCATAGGTTATAAAAAAAGATCTATCACCGCTTTAGGTGATTGCGCTCTTCGACAGTTTGATCTTTCATTGCCAATCACCCGGCATTGGATCAAGACATGCGTTCGAGGACAGTAACGGATTCGTTCCTAAAAAGGGCAAAATGCTCCTTACCATCCTTTCCCGAAACCCGAGCAACCTGATTTCTCGCGTCAAAGGCGCGTATATCGCGCTTGTCTTTAGCCCTTTTGAGCTGAACAACGCCTACCCTTACCCCCTTGCTTTCTATCGATATGGGCCAGCAGATTCCAGGTGTAAATAAAACTCAGAAAGCGCCCCCCGAAACGGCCCTTGACTAGCTAGCAGCGCTTTTGGGGCCATAACTACAGGGCAAACCGTAGAGAGGCAAACCTTAACTTACCGCAGCTCAATGAGGTACCAATCCAGTCATACTACCACCCACAAACTTAGGGGAGGCATTTGAAAAATCCACACCCTTTCTTCGTCGTTCCGCATAATCAAATCAAGATGCGGTGTCTGCCTATTCATTACATCGGTGAGTGTACAGCGCTAGGCATCTCTCTTGTCTTGGGGCAAGGGCCGAGACTTCGGGGCATGCCTGGCACCACCTCGATCGGCAGTGCTTGGTGAACGGTAGATGCCCGAATAATAGTGAATTGAGGTGTCGAAGACGCCTCTCGAACTTATAGAGTAGAACCAACCAACCTCGCTTGAATATCTCAGCCTTAACCCGTAGGGTTAAGCGTGGGGCTAGGTCTATACTTTATAAAAAAAATAATGAGTCCTTCTCTACTCCTGCGGAGCCTCAACTATTCATTTTCCACAGGGAAAGGAGAAAGGAGGGACCTTTTACCACCGCGCCACATTCCCGCCTTGACAAAAAGCGAAACGGGACTGAGTGTAAATCAAAAGCAGTCTCGGTTGCGAGCCTTACCCACCTCTGAAGGGCACCAAAACCGGAATCTCCTACTCCACTCTAGTTGAACTGAGCCAAGTCAACCTTGCCCGAGGCAGCAGCCCTTTATTTTGAAAAGGTTGATGCAGGGTCTGTTAAGAGCTTAAGCTGTATTAAAAGAGTTGTAACCGGGTCCCCTACTGGGGTGCCTTAAAGCCCGAAACCCCTGCTATTCGCTCTTTAAAGCGTCAGAAACAAGAACTTCTCTCTTTCTCGCCCTCTCGACTTCGCCAGAAGCGCCTTCTGTTCCTTCCTGTTCTGATCGCTTAAAAGCCCCTCTTCTTTTGATTGTAAGAGCTTGTCCTCCCCTTACTATGTCATTTTCATCCGCGGTTGGAAAAGAAAAAACTTCCCTTGCTTGATTAGAAGAAAGCAACAACTTCTGGCTTCGGTCTTTCTAGATAGATCTTTGGATTAAGTAAGAAGGAAGAAGATACCTCTGATTCAATCGAGGTCTTTAAAGCCTCTTTCTATGACATGTGCTTTTGCGTTTTAGGATGATCTACCCTTAACCGACCCCGCCCACCGCCCATGGTTCAAATCATTAACCCCCCCCCCACCCATTGGCTTCACCCAAATCACCCATCCCCATCCTTTCCTGCCCCGGCCACGCCACCCCCCCCCCCCCCCCGGGGCGGCCGGGGGGAAACCGCGGCGCCCCGGGACCTAGAAACCCAGGGGAAGGAAAATTTTTTTATAACAAAACCAAAAAAATGGAAAAAACCCCCAAAGGGGGTTAAAAAAAGGGCCCCCCCCGAGCGAGTCTAGCTTTCATCTTTTTGTAGTGAATTCCTCTTTTGATTCAAGGAGAGCAGCATGCTTCAAAGCCCATCTAGAGAAGTCAGAGAACTAGGTCAAGATTTCCACTTTTGCTTAAGAGAACTCGGCCAGGTAAAAAAGACATTTTGAGCCCTATCTATTTCATACCCCGGGGAAGTGGCCTCTGGATTCGGGAGATACTAAGAAAAGCTTCCATTTTGTTGGTGGGCATCTTCCTATAAATTGCTCGTTTCAAACCCTTTGTGGTCGAAGCTAAGTAAATCCGCGTTAGTTTTCCTGGTCAGACATCGGTCATACAGAGACAAATCCTTTTTAGAGAGTCTTCCCGCGATCCAACTCTCAAGTATGGGAAATCCCTCTTGGTTAAGCCTCTGCTTTAGCTTATACTTTCGTCGAGTTAGGATCTCAGACGGATGGGACTGGAAGCTTAGCTTGGTGGGTTTGTCCGGCCCCTCTTTTTTTTTCTTTTTACATATTTATTTTTTTTCATAACACAAATAATTGGTTTTTTTTTCCCCAAAAACGGGGTTTCCCGCAAAAGAACCTAAAAAGGCTGGCTTGGCAGATCTTTGGGCATTAAAACAAGAGTTTCAGCGAGTGGCCTTTAAGAGGACAAGACTAGCTACTTTCGAACAGTTTCCCATCCGGGTAAGAAGTAAGAGTTCAGGCTTCAAAGGCTGGTCTACTTCCTGCTCGATGAGGGTCATCAGATCGGGTGGGCTAAGATGGAGTAGTTTTGGCTTTTGACCAAGAGAACGAGCTAGCCACAAAAGGTACCACCGAAAGAAGGTCGACCTCACCCTCGGTAAACCGAACCAGATAAAGAGGAAGAAGCAAAGCTAGGCCATTCCATTAGGGATGTGCGTACTATCTTGAATCAGGAATAGCTTTTCTTTTCTCTAGCCCCGTATGAACTCAATTCAAAAAGAATCTTACTCCGCACCTCGCTTCTTACCGCGTAAATGCCATTCTTTTCTTTCCTGGACTGGCCTATCGAGAATAGAAGCTATGCGAGCTCTTATTTGCTCAAAAGACAAGGCGCCAAGGTCAGATAAAATTGGCGAAACCAGTAATCCACAGAAGAACATGACCGAGGGGCAGTCCTCGCGACACGAGGGGATACGCCAATCTGAAGATGATCAAGTAGCTTTACTAATAGGGCGGAGGGATCTTCAACAGACTCTCTCTCAGTTGAATGAAGAAAGTCAAATCCTTGGCTTTGTTTTTCTCGCCCTTTATTCAATCGGAATCTCTAGACCAATGTGGAAATACCATGACATAGTTTCTCTAAGAGGAGTAGGAGGAAGAATCCATAGTTATAAGATACCACTCACAGGTCGTAGCCAAATCCTAATTGACATTGAATTCCCTAAACAGTCGTAAGTCCGACAATGGGTCTTTAGCCTTTCGGAATAGAATAGGCTGCTAGGGAAGGGAATACAGAGACTAGGCTGAACGTCTTTAGGAATCCATGCCTTAACTTAACTTAAAAGGGCGCTAGCAGGCCTCTCTTTAGGCATTAAAACAAGAGGGGTAGCGGGGGATGAAGGAAAGTGGCTCCCTCCGCTCGCTCCTTCACCTCGTAAACTCGGTAAGCTCACCTGATCGTAGACCACCCTCGCTTTTGTTCAATTATAAATTTTGTTCCACTTTGATGGAGATTTGTAGCATCATTCAAGTAAATACAGATTGAGATCGTAGAAACATGAGCTTGTGATATAGCTACACCTAATTCCGGACCGGTTAATGCAAGAACTATAAATAAAGGAAGTAGTTTTGGCTGTTGTTATTCTAGGTTGGGCTTTAGAAATGTAATAAAAGACAGGGCTTTCTTGCTTCAGCATGTGAGGGAAATGCCCCGGGTACCGAAGTTAGCGGACAGAGAGGGCGGCGGGGTGGTCCCACTCTGGAATCTCTCCGGGCATGAGCTGGCCATATGTCCGTGCTTATGGCAAATTAGACACTTGAAGGAAGGGCACTTTCTCGTAGTCCAACTCCTGTATGTGAACTTGAAGCCCTGGGATGCGAAGGTTCATAGATTAAGGAAGGCCCGGCCCAACTCGAGGTCCACTGTGACACAAATGCGTGCGCAGTTCTTCACTCCTTCCCTCCCTGAATTCGAAAATATGGTTTCTCTTGCCTCATGTTTCCAGAAGGGAAGGAGAAAATCAAGTTTAACCTGCTTCAATTCTTCTCAGGTCGAAGGACCAGGACAAAAAACACGGCCCCAAGCTAATAAAGGGGGCGAGGACTCTATCAAGGTCTTCCTTAAGTCTGAAGAACCATGAAGAACTCCCTTCCACAGAGCTCTTTGGTTATTTCTCCCTTGCAGAGTTTCCCAAATTGGTTTTAAACTAGGGTTTGAGGGGTTTAGTTTGTCAAACTTGCAAACCAACCAACGCCTTTTCTTGGAGGTTCTGAACCTCTTCCATAACACTCAGATCGTCCACCAGGATTTCCCCCTTGGCATCCCATTTCGGAACTAGCCTGGCCTGTTCCGATTTTTTGAAGCGCTTGATCAGAGCTTCCTTGACCGAGAGTCTGTCTATACCTCTATCATTTCGGTTGTCCGGCCCTATTGCGTAAGGGGCGAGACCTTCCTCTCAGAAACACATTACAGGGTTTCCCTTACCTGCAACAACCGGCTTCTCAAATAAGGGGGAATCCATTCTCGCAGAGATTCAGAGCGTACCTGGGCCGATCTTCTGATCGCTCCCGGCCATACCTCGCAGCTCCCTCCTTCAGGACGCGCAGCTCCTTCAGCTTCGTTCAATATCAGTTTGAATGATCACTCTTTTTTATCGAGTCGATACGAATTCAATAGTCGACACATGAGCTTGGTTTGATGCATAACCGGACGATTCGTTCGGACACGTCAATGGATCTAGTCGGGGTCAGCCTCTTCTTTCTCTCTCTCGAGGCCCACTGCGAATCCGTAAATCTGAGGAGCTGAGATAAGCTGTAAATAAAGAGTAAATAAATGATTGGAAATGCATTTCAGAATCGCTTTTGATTCATACAAAAAGGGGGTGACTAGAGAAGGATTTTGAATTGGTCCACCAGAAAGTGGGTAGTGCCTTTCCCACTCGGTCTTGATATGCGAATCTGAACGAAGGACTGACTCGAACAGATCACAGGCCCCTGAGCTCCTAAGGAGCTAAACGCCCTTGACTTGAATAGTGAAAGACGTATAGCACAATGACTGACTACACTAGTGAAGTATAGAGCAGTATAGCACGGTATAAAGCCGTATAGCGCACTGACTAACTACACTACTTGAGTATAGCACGTAGACTGACTACACTAGTAGTTACCCATTATTCACCCAGACCAGAAGGAACAGGGGAACGATCAATTTCTATCAGATTGAGAGCATACCACGTCTGTGCCGAATCCTGTGTTTTAAGAGCTACCTAAAGGTTCCTGGGCTTTTCCGAAGCCCTTTGATTGAAAACCAAACCTTGATCTCGTCCATTCATTACCATTAGTAGCGGGAGAACGAATCCCGGTGCGGAACCCAATCATCCAGTCACAACGGAGATTCTCCTTTTTTTCCTTTGACCCAACCTCGCATCGCATAGATCACGCCGACCTACCCACCCCGTGTGTGTGGGTGCCCAGTTCATCTCCCCTTTTGGAAACTTCCCCGCTAAAGAACTTCTTTGTTCCTGCCAAATCACTTCTTTTACGGCTCCAAGCTTCCCGACGGGCCTTGATCTCAGTTCAATCCGGATCGTCGATCCATGCTGTGAAATGGTGCGCAATGATCAAAAGGTCCGTGCTGAAAATCTAATCCGGATTGACTACTCGTCGGGCCCCTTCCTCCTTTCTGATCGTAGGCGGACTAATGGTGAGGAAGTGGTGGATAAGGTGAGGTAGCGCTTGCCATAGCCAACGGGGACCGGCTCAATGAGCACCTTTGGGCGCTGGTTCCTCAAAGCGCTAGTGCACTTGAAGCGAAGCATGCAATGTCGCCTCCCTTTCGAGTAAGCTCCTGTTTTGCTCTTCCAGTTCGTAAAGGATCTTATCTTAGCCCACACCGGTTACCGACCTCGTAGGCCTTTTGATCGTGGGGTGTATCGATGCCTTTCTTTACTCGAAGAGCGGAAACAAGACCACTGAAACACTATGAAATTACTTAATTCAATCGGACCGTAATCCCAAGTTGGAAAGCCTGATTGGTTGGTCATACGCTCTCTCTGTAGGAGTCGAACCTACGACATCGGGGATACCTACGTTCTACCTGCGAGCGGTTCTAGTAGTCTACTTTACTTTAACATTACTTATTTCTTTTTTGAAAAGGTTCAGTGAACCCCTCTAGGGGAAGCCTTTTTGTTCTTTCACGCCGGAAAAA
>CM053276.1:45532651-45540151 GCA_028583415.1 Protea cynaroides | reverse complement strand
TTTGGATACCCTGTCCTTCTTCATTCGTCGGTGATAGGTTAAGAGAAAGAGATTCCTCTCCTTTCAGTCGAGTGCTACCTCGGGAATGAATGGGCATGACCTTTCGTATACTAGGATTGAAGAGCCGGGGAGAAAGACTTCATAGACCTTGAAGGGTTAGCTAATCATTCCATTCATTCCATTGATAACGCGGGCGGTGATTGATATAGGGTCAGTGTGCCGGTTCTCCGGATCATAGATAGGGTTTTCCATTAGTCAGGGATATACTTGCTTGGTATCCGAATTCGCCCGGGGAGGAATTTTTTCAGTAATAAGACCGAAGAAATGGGCGAGGTAACCTCATTCCCCATTTTCCCGATTAGGCAACTCAACTAGACAGAAAAAAAAACTTTATAACTATATTTGCCCCACCGGTTTGAAAATAGTAAATAGTCTAAGACATTTGCCGAAAGTAGACCTTGAGACCGAAACACTGAAGATTCGGCGGAGAGAGGAAAGGCAAGGGCCTGTTTAGGGCGAGGGGATTCCGGCCCGTTAGGAAAACCCGGGACCGATACAAGTAGTTTCGGAACGGTTAGATAGAGGTTTGTGATTGCAAACGGCTTATTCCCGCCATATACGGACGCTTACAGCGCCTTACTCAACATAGGGCCCACACTCCAACCTGTGGTTTATGAAAACTGGATTGATTTGGGCTTTCTATCCGCTAGTTGGACGCCTGCTCGCTGGTGGAGTTCTCCCTGTTCATTCATTAGTTGGATTGAAAACATTAGTTCTTCCACATTCTCAAACTCTTTCAGACCCTTGAATTCAAATGCTTTTGATAATATTTGTATTTGAAGGTGCAGAGCTGCTGGACCGAGTTAATCGACAGGATCTACTGCTACCCCTCCAAATGGAATTAGTAGGAATGCTCGTTCAAATGGAATCGGAACTGTGACTCGCTCCAACTACGGCAGTAACCCACCCAAAGGTAGGAATGCCGTGAACCCTGGAATTGGGCGAGATGCTGCTACCTCTCATCAGATGGAGTAATTTTAATCAAATTCTATGGTGTGCGAGAATTCTAGTTTAATGAGCCTTCTTTGCTCCGTGCGCTTTGCCCCTTCTATACGATTTCGTCCGTAAATCCGAGTGTGGTAGTGCCGGGGTGCGCTTCGGATGCTTCCTCCGTCCCTGCATATGGATCGGAATCTGGATCCGGATGCGTTGCATATCGCCCCCCAATGGTTTAGAGAGAGGATATACGATGGTTCGACCCACACAGGTACACCATATAGGGACACACAAACGAGGGTACTTACGAAATCAAAAACTCAATCTTGAACTGGCACTGGTATCGGAGCTGGCACATTAACTGGATAGAAATCGCGCCGGTTCCAGGTTAATAGTTACTGCTTGCTCCGTCCCCACATCCAATAGGGATAGTGGTTATACGGGTCCAACTACTTCTTGGTGGCGAAACAGCCCTTCGGGGGAGTATGAAACACAGACAACCATGCAAACTACTGATTCTGGTGCTCGGGCTTATCATATAGTTGGTGGTGCTTCCACCCTGGCTCAGGATCTAATGCAAAAGTGGGTCTCCGAGTGGAAAGATAGTTGATCGTGTGGGTTGGGGATAGAAATATCAAGCGGGTTTTTTAGTTGGGATACTGCAACCTGCCCAAGTTCAGCATCTCCCAATGGTTTTGGCAATGGGCGCATTCTCACCTCGTTAAAGTCTGAGCAGGCTTGTAGTCACTCTCTCGCCCATGTCAACAGAGAATTGTTGGGCATTTCAGCCAAGGACTTGAAGTATCGTAGCGAGTGTCTGGGTATTCGATAGAACCACTCCCATCGCTAGGCCTACTAGGCCTTTAGGAAATCGCTTTAGTGCCGCGCAGCGAGCCAGGGAAGATGCAGCCGAAGTTGCCCAGAGAGCTATAAGTGAAGCGCTGGGAATGGAAATGCCCGTAGAGGTAGTAGCAAGAGAGGCCAGGCTCTGAAAGAGAGTCAGAAGCTTCGGTAGGGCGACCGAATGCCCCAAGGAGAAGACGTAACGCGAAGAGAGCGAGGGCTCAAGTAGTGGGAGCAGTCCTTATGTGGTGCAAGCAGTAGGAGGAGCACAGATACTTAGGGAAGTGGAGTCATTGTGAAGACTAGCGTAGAGGTCCCTAACTTTTATGGAAGCTGAGACCCCCCTTACTCAATATAGGGGTCTTAGACTGGTTAGTCGCGATGGACCAGTATTTCTAACTGGAAGAGATTAAGGGTACTTTTAAGTACGTTTAACTACCACGAAGTTGAAGAAAACAAAAAGGCAGGCTTATGGTGGGCACATGTACGACAGAAGAGGGAGCAGGAGGAGAAGCGCTACGAAGAACAAGAAGTTCGTAAGTTTAAGGATTCATTTCTACCAGGTGATGTCGAAGCTGACTTATTAAAGAAGTTTAAGAATCTGAGACAAGGGTGGAATCAGTCTATGAGAGAGTACATGGAGGAGTTTAACCCATTGTCTCTACGATGTAGAGTGAAGGAGGGAGACAAGAGAAAATATTCGAGCTGACTTTTTCTGAGCACGAATTGCGTTTGTGTTCGCTGGACAGCGTAGAAGCAGCATACCGTATTGCTTTGAGCGCAGCTAAGCTGACCTACTGGTTCAGCCAAGAACCAGAAACCGAATGAAGGAAGCTCCGGTAAGAGTCAAAATATGCCGTGGAGAAGAGGCTATGGTGGAGGACGAAGTCGCAGGAGATTCGGTAGAGGATATGGAGCTGGTAAAGGTGACCAGCAGAAGCCTCAACAGGCGCCTCCGGCGCACGAGGTAACGAGGGACGTTAAGGAGGACGTGGTAGAGGTGATAACCGTCACGTGCGCCAAGGAGGTGGCGAAGGAAGTGAAGTTCCATAGGTCATATGGCACGAGATTGTGCTACTGATCGAGGTAGGCCCGAGCAAAATCGGCCTTACCTTGACCTATTTTTTTTCCCAGGTGTTTGAGCTGATTATGGAGTTTAGCTCCAGACGGTGGGCCCCGCAAACTCCGGCATGTACTTCTCGCAAGGCTTGCTGAGCTTCTTCATGTGACAGACATCGCAAAAGTAGTCCGTCAAACGATCGCCGATAGAGGGCATCGTTCAAGTATACGTTTTTTTTAGCCTGATGGGTTTCGCAGTCGACCATTTGATAGCCCTGTTCCTGAATATACAGAACTAAGAGGGCGCTATTTAAGGGGCCCTAGATGTAAAGGGGTTCTTGAACCCTTCGAAGCAATTAGAAAAGCGCGGAATTTGACCTCCCTCAAATGGATGGATCTGGGATTGATTGTTCTTCCGAGCAGAGAGAACCCGGGGCGGGCAGGAAGATACGCTAGGCGGAGTAGTCGCTCTGGAGCAGGGTGGTCTACGATCAGGGATCAATGCATGTATGAACCCTAATAAAATCCCGAAGGTCTAGTCTAGAAAAAACCCGGATTTGGTTGGGTTAGGCGGTCGGTCACAGGAAGAAATGACTGTTTAGTCTACTAACGTCAACAATCTCTTTCTTCATATACGATACCGTCCGGTTTGATATCCGAAACAAGAGATATGACACAAGAGAGAAAGATAGATATTCCCATGGTAGGAACAGGACAGTTGCACTAAGGAAGAGAGCTAGGGATTTGATAAAGGTGATAGGACAGGGGTCAAAAGGAGCCTGCCTTAGTCTCAAATAGGGCGCAAGCGAGGGACACTACTATATGAATGAGACTTCATCCTTATCACAAGCCATACCTCAAATTCCTAAAATGCTCCTCTAGTCCATAAATAACGCCGTGGGAAATAAAAACTTTCTTCCGGCCTTTACTAGTCAAGGGGAGTCACTCTTGCGTTCTCTCTCTTGGGTAGGTCAGTCTCGCTCTCTCTTGTCGGTAAGTATATCTGTCGTGGTATTGCTGTCGTGCCGTGCCGTTCCAGTAGTATTGGTGAATTAGTAGTTTTTAGGGGGGAGTGCTAAAAGGTTTTTAAAGACCGTAGCCAAAAGCAAGGGATTCCCGGGGCCCGAACGAGAGCGGAGGCGGCAGGGCAGGTATTCTCATAAAAGAAATAAACGAGAACAGGCAGGGAGGTAAGAGCGAGTAAGACTAGGTTATAGCAACACAACAGAGGTTAGACAGCTCTTACCGGAGGAAGAGGTGCGAAAGCCGCTTGACCCAGACACGAACTAATCCTTCTCTCTCTCGAATGTATGCCCGGTTTTCGTCGAATCTTTTTGATCGCCTTCGAAAACAAACCGGAATTCCGTCTTGACATGATGAATAGTGGTGCCCACCTGCAGAGCGGAGTCCTCCCGGCAGCCTTGAAGTAGACTCTTTCTCGAGTGTGATCCTATCCCCAAAGCCTTTTTGCAAAAGGAGTAGGTAGCGTGACTAAAAGCTGATTAAAAAAGCGGATGATCTTCGCAGGCCCTCATGGTTTAATATATAGGAACGTTTTGTGCTACCCACCCATACAGAAAATGACGAGGAAACTGGGCATTGTCTGAATCGGAAGGATGGGAGGACATGGAGATGGCGGAAAGACCCTGTAAATATTGGCAAGGACAGCAGGAGCTAGGGAAAGCGTGATGCCCTGAGATAGCTTGGCAGCCATGACCAAAGTCTCCAGCCGAACGTTGTCACCCCGATTATTTGACATCACAAATCGGCTTAGCCAATAAGCCAAGAAGGCAATAAGGTTGCACTCGGGAGACATAGGATGCTTAACTTAACGTGAGGAGGGGACACACAAACAGGGATGCACCAGTATCAAAACAAATGAGGTATGGTGAACCCTTTAATGGTGACTGTCACATGAAGGGGATCTGCATGCCTACCCGCAGCGGACTTAGAAAAATCGTCATCCGTAAAGGTGATCGCGGGAGGCTCTGAAAGAGCTATGATTTGTTCCAACCCTTCTGGTGTGGTGTCCTCTTCCACTTGTGCTTCTTCGAGAATCCTGTTCAACAAATTGCGATGCGGTGGGGACTTTCGAATTCACTCAAGAATGGAGATCCTAGCCTGAGTCTTTTCCAAGTGTCCCAAGAGATCATACTCTTTCCCTGTTTCAATCACAACCGTCCTTTCCGAGTCATTTGGTTGTTGTGACTGCTGCTGTTGCTGTTGCATTTCGCCCGTAGGTGGTCTAGCATAAATCCTTCCAGATCGTAAGGCCGCATTTACTTGCTCCCTCTTAGGATCGTGCTTCTGATAATGTTTTGGAGGTGGCCTTTGTTGATCCGGGGCTGATTGAAACTTGAACGGCTCGGGTTGAGACGCTTGCTGCTGCGATGGCTGGGTAGGAGCTTGACTCATTGTGGATGTACCCGGATTATGTTGTCGTATCCGGATTTGGGTGACTCTATCCCATGGCTTCATGTATTGCCTGTAGTCTTCGTTGAAGATGTCATCTTGGATACAGGCAATCTTTGGTTCCAGTTTTGGGACGGCAGAGAGTTAGACCTTTAGCGGAGCAGCCTTCCTTTCCACGATAGGAGTACACATGGATACCTTAGGTAGTACGGGCTCAGGAGCGAAGGTTGGGTTCTTGGTGATGAATCTCGAAGGGTGATTCTGCAGGTTTAGACGATGAGTGAAGGAAAATAAAAACCTGCAGCGGGCCCATTTGCCCATTGGATTGTGTAGGGTAGGTGGTACAGTCGTTCCATGGTTGGGGAATGGGTCCTTATACACACCCTGGAAAATTCCTGCGGCATTAGCACGGCTCCAGCACCACAACCCAGCTGAAAAACTACAGCGCGCGCGTTAGCGCAACGGTGCTCTACGATCAGCTTGACGGAGCCCAAGTGCTTGCCCCCAGCAAGATACGGCCAAAAAGCCGCGTCAGCGCTCAAGCACCCTTACCATTATTAAGTAAATAGAATAGCTTTCGAGCCAGCAAGAAAACCAAAACTCTAACAATTGGGCTAACGCGCCCCCAGCAAGCAAGAAGCCGGATGCGCTAACGCGCAACGTCTTCGCGCGCCTTACTCGAATAGGGGCGCATCCGTTGATTCTTGGATGCGCGTTAGCGCTTTACTAAACAAGCAACGGCCCTACTATACTTACTACTAATAAAGATAAAGGCTAAAGGCGCCTCGCCTTTACTCTAATAAGGGTTAGTCGTTTCGTTTAGTACGAGATCGCTTCACACCTCGCCTGATAGTGGACTGGTGTGGTCTCACCGGCAGAAGTCGCCCTGGCTTTTCAAAACGGACAGGCGGCCTTTCAAATAGGAGGATGGAAAGCACCAGGTCCTGATGGTTACCCGGCGATGTTCTTTCAGACCTATTGGGACATTCTGGGAGAAGATATCTGGCATATGTTGGAACACTTTTTCCGCAGTGGTTATCTCCTTCACAAACTGAACCATACCCATATTGTGCTCATCTCTAAATCATCTGCCCCGTGCACCGTGTCAGACTACCGACCCATTAGTTTGTGTAATGTGGCATACAATAGTTTCGCCAAAGTCCTCGCCAACCGTTTACGGCCTCTTTTACCATCCCTCATCTCACCTTATCAGAGCGCCTTTGTCCCCAAGCGCCAGATCTCAGACAATGTCCTCATTGCACATGAACTGCTACACACACTTAAAAAGAAACGTGCATGGGGGGGGATTAATGGGTCTCAAGCGTCACATGTCTAAAGCTTACGACCACATCGAATGGCCTTATCTTATGAAGGTCATGGAGGCGATGGGATTTTCTTTGGACTTCTGTAACCGCTCCGTGGGCTTTCAATGCGTGTCCACAGTATCCTTCTCTGTCTTGCTCAACGGGTCACCCATGGGTCACATCGTACCCTCTCGGGGACTGAGGCAAGGCTCGAGAGACCTTACTTGTTCATTTTATGTGCTGAAGGCTTGTCGCGAATTCTTCAACGCCAAGCTGAAGCCCAGCATCTACAAGGAATTAAGGTTGCAAGACGAAGTCCCCCCATCTCCCATCTGCTCTTTGCAGATGATTGTTTCCTCTTTTGTCGAGCATCCCTGTTGGATGCACGAACAATGAAGGATCTGTTGTTAGAATATGAGAGGGCTTCTGGTCAGAAGATAAATTAATTCAAATTAGGAATTGTGTTCAGCAGAAACGTAGCATCTAGGCATTCACGCATGTTACGTCGTCTGTTGGGAGTTCGACTACTAGGTAATCAGGCGCTCGTAAGAGCCCTCCCTCTCTTTTTTGGCAAATCCAAACAAGCTGCTTTCTCATGTCTCCTTGACCGTCTTGACAACAGGATTCAGGGGTGGAAGTCTAAGCTGCTCTCCCAAGCGGGACGCACCACACTCATTAAAGTCGTGACCAATTCCCTCCCTCTCTACTCGATGTCCTCTTTCTCCATTCCCAAAACCATCTGCAAAAAATTGGGGCTAATCACTCCAACAGCAAACGAAATCTCTGGGCGAGATCTGACTCGACTAAGGAAAGATCTACTCCGAAAGATCAGAGAAAGAGGAGCGTTTGATCTACTAATAGCGGCATAAGAACAGCCACTATACCG
>CM053276.1:45527651-45530151 GCA_028583415.1 Protea cynaroides | reverse complement strand
CCGACCAATGAGGTGATGACACATGCATGCGTGCATATGAACTTCTAAAGATTGTGCTGCATACTTTTGAAATACATTCTATGAGTTTATGGGGGATTCAATTGTTGGAAATTGAGTGTTTGGTGGCCATTCCTAAGGATGGTCGATGTGCATGCGTGCACATGAACTTCTAAAGAGTGGGAGTCTTCGACTTCCCGGGTGGCACTATGTAACTCAATCCATTATAGGGCTATTGGTGGATGAGTTATAAAAAAGGATAGACTCTGAGATGGAGGAGACTTTAAGGAGATTTTGTCGAGATAAGGGACTTGCAAAAGTCGAGTAGTCGCAGAAGTCAGGTCTCAGACTCGCAGAAGACAAGTGAAAAGTATCTCGAGGTTTCGCCGTGGGAATTTCGCGAGAGTTTTCGCCGCTTTGAAACAATAAGTTTCACAATCTCGCAAAAATTCCGCGTGGTTTTTCTCTAACGGAAGGTTCCGCCAGAAAGAGTTTGGGATTGAATCGTTTGGTCTTTGGAAGTCCCTGATTGGTTTGAGAACCTGATTGAAGAAGACCAGAATTTTTGAATACACGTAGATCTGCATCCAGTGTTTGAAGTTATTCGTTTGTGTTTCGATTTAGGGATTCCAAAGTTCAGACAGAGACGTTGTTGAGTATGTGGCTTGACTGACTCCAAGGTGACTCAAGTCTCGATTGAGCAGTCATTTTTCATAGTCACGGGTCCTGCTTTAGCACCGTTTCACATTTGCAACTGTAGAGGGCGGTTTGTGACCTTCCAATTTTCCAGTGAAACCGGGGACCGAAAGGTCGTGAGAGAAAGCAAAAAGATGCATCCATTTGACGGCAAATTCAGTGTCTTGTGGATGCTCTCTATGAGGTAGTTAGACACGCCCCTTGGGGGATCTGTTGGGTCTTTATAAGGACTCAATCAAAGGGCACAAACAAATGAAGAGAGAGCCTGCTGTTTTTCTGAGGTTGGGTTTTGAGAGTAGGATACACACGTCGAAGAAATCCGTTGTCTAGAGAGAGTGGAGTGATCTCACATAGTTTTCTATTTAGAAATTTATATAGTTAGTTAGATATTTCTAGTTTTTCAAAAAAAAAATGTTCTGCGAAGGGTGGTCAAGGATAAGGTGCGTCTTTCAGTGGGAGACATTGAGTCTGCATGATAAATCTGGGAGACTCTACAGAGAATGTATGAGTCAGTGACAATGGTGAACATGAAGTTTCTTCGGCGACGGTTCTTTCCAAGCAAGATGCAAGAAGGGACGAGCGTGTCTCAGCACTTAGACAAGATGGATAAGATGATCAAAGAATTGGTAGCAGTGAGAGTCAAAATGACTGATCGTGATCAGTGACCGGGAAGTCTGCTGAAGTCGTTTGAGTCTTTGACAACCACTCTCTCCCGTGAAACTCCTCCTTTAACTATGATTGATCTGACCATTTTCTTTAGGCAGAAGCTGAAAAGAGATTTGAACAGCAGTCTGAAAAAACTAATGCTGCGCAAAAGAATCTGTTTAAAAAGAAGAATAAGCACAAGGCTGGTGCCGTGCAGAAGGACCTGAAAAACATAGAGTGTTGGTCCTGCAAGAAGAAAGGTCACTTGAGTTTTGAGTGCCCATAAAAGAAGGGCAAAGGGAAAACCCATGATGATCAGGAAAAGGTAGTGTTGGTCACTACTATGGCCCTGTTTGCCAACATTTCAGATAGTTGGTGGATCGGGTCCTCGCATCATATTTTATTCCGAAAGGAAGGAAATTGGTGCAGATATGATTGAAGAACTGGGGTGGGGGGGGGGGGGGGTTTTTTTTTTTCTTTTTTATTTTTTTTTTTTTTTTATTTTTTTTTTTATTCTGATTTTTTATATTTTGAAAAACGCCCCCTTTTTTTAATTCCCCCTTTTCTTTTTTTTTTTACCTTTTTTTTTTTTTTTTAAATATTTCAAAATATTAATTAATTTCCAAAAAAATATAAAAAATAACAAATTTAAACCATAAAAAAAAAAAAAAAAAAAAAAAAAAAAAAAAAAAAATAAAAAAAAATTTTAATAATTAATTAATTTTATATTTTTTTAAAAAAATATATAAAAAAAAAAAAAAAAAAAAAAAAAAAAATATGCCCTTAGGCACGGCCATACATAACATAGAAATCACACTTGGAAAGGGTGGACAATTAGCTAGAGCAGCGGGTGCTGTAGCGAAACTGATTGCAAAAGAGGGTAAATAGGCCACATTTAAATAACCTTCAGGGGAGGTCCGTTTGATATCCAAAAACTGCTCAGCAACATTCGGACAGGTGGGTAATGTTGGGGTGAACCAGAAAAGTTTGGGTAGAGCCGGATCTAAGTGTTGGCTAGGCAAGCGTCCTGTAGTAAGAGGAGTAGTTATGAACCCTGTAGACCATCCCCATGGGGGTGGTGAAGGGAGGGCCCCAATTGGTAGAAAAAAACCCACAACCCTTTGGGGTTATCTTGCGCTTGGAAGAAGAAGTAGAAAAAGTA
>CM053276.1:45519532-45527151 GCA_028583415.1 Protea cynaroides | reverse complement strand
AAAATCACCGTCCGTTCCGGACACTACATTTGTATTTTATTTCCCCGACTACTAGGTGTTGCACCACAACCTGAACTAACTAGTCAAATAGTGGCTTATCTATAGATAAAGATAGGAAGGAAGGCTTGGTTATTCGTTTGGATACCCTGTCCTTCTTCATTCGTCGGTGATAGGTTAAGAGAAAGAGATTCCTCTCCTTTCAGTCGAGTGCTACCTCGGGAATGAATGGGCATGACCTTTCGTATACTAGGATTGAAGAGCCGGGGAGAAAGACTTCATAGACCTTGAAGGGTTAGCTAATCATTCCATTCATTCCATTGATAACGCGGGCGGTGATTGATATAGGGTCAGTGTGCCGGTTCTCCGGATCATAGATAGGGTTTTCCATTAGTCAGGGATATACTTGCTTGGTATCCGAATTCGCCCGGGGAGGAATTTTTTCAGTAATAAGACCGAAGAAATGGGCGAGGTAACCTCATTCCCCATTTTCCCGATTAGGCAACTCAACTAGACAGAAAAAAGACTTTATAACTATATTTGCCCCACCGGTTTGAAAATAGTAAATAGTCTAAGACATTTGCCGAAAGTAGACCTTGAGACCGAAACACTGAAGATTCGGCGGAGAGAGGAAAGGCAAGGGCCTGTTTAGGGCGAGGGGATTCCGGCCCGTTAGGAAAACCCGGGACCGATACAAGTAGTTTCGGAACGGTTAGATAGAGGTTTGTGATTGCAAACGGCTTATTCCCGCCATATACGGACGCTTACAGCGCCTTACTCAACATAGGGCCCACACTCCAACCTGTGGTTTATGAAAACTGGATTGATTTGGGCTTTCTATCCGCTAGTTGGACGCCTGCTCGCTGGTGGAGTTCTCCCTGTTCATTCATTAGTTGGATTGAAAACATTAGTTCTTCCACATTCTCAAACTCTTTCAGACCCTTGAATTCAAATGCTTTTGATAATATTTGTATTTGAAGGTGCAGAGCTGCTGGACCGAGTTAATCGACAGGATCTACTGCTACCCCTCCAAATGGAATTAGTAGGAATGCTCGTTCAAATGGAATCGGAACTGTGACTCGCTCCAACTACGGCAGTAACCCACCCAAAGGTAGGAATGCCGTGAACCCTGGAATTGGGCGAGATGCTGCTACCTCTCATCAGATGGAGTAATTTTAATCAAATTCTATGGTGTGCGAGAATTCTAGTTTAATGAGCCTTCTTTGCTCCGTGCGCTTTGCCCCTTCTATACGATTTCGTCCGTAAATCCGAGTGTGGTAGTGCCGGGGTGCGCTTCGGATGCTTCCTCCGTCCCTGCATATGGATCGGAATCTGGATCCGGATGCGTTGCATATCGCCCCCCAATGGTTTAGAGAGAGGATATACGATGGTTCGACCCACACAGGTACACCATATAGGGACACACAAACGAGGGTACTTACGAAATCAAAAACTCAATCTTGAACTGGCACTGGTATCGGAGCTGGCACATTAACTGGATAGAAATCGCGCCGGTTCCAGGTTAATAGTTACTGCTTGCTCCGTCCCCACATCCAATAGGGATAGTGGTTATACGGGTCCAACTACTTCTTGGTGGCGAAACAGCCCTTCGGGGAGTATGAAACACAGACAACCATGCAAACTACTGATTCTGGTGCTCGGGCTTATCATATAGTTGGTGGTGCTTCCACCCTGGCTCAGGATCTAATGCAAAAGTGGGTCTCCGAGTGGAAAGATAGTTGATCGTGTGGGTTGGGGATAGAAATATCAAGCGGGTTTTTTAGTTGGGATACTGCAACCTGCCCAAGTTCAGCATCTCCCAATGGTTTTGGCAATGGGCGCATTCTCACCTCGTTAAAGTCTGAGCAGGCTTGTAGTCACTCTCTCGCCCATGTCAACAGAGAATTGTTGGGCATTTCAGCCAAGGACTTGAAGTATCGTAGCGAGTGTCTGGGTATTCGATAGAACCACTCCCATCGCTAGGCCTACTAGGCCTTTAGGAAATCGCTTTAGTGCCGCGCAGCGAGCCAGGGAAGATGCAGCCGAAGTTGCCCAGAGAGCTATAAGTGAAGCGCTGGGAATGGAAATGCCCGTAGAGGTAGTAGCAAGAGAGGCCAGGCTCTGAAAGAGAGTCAGAAGCTTCGGTAGGGCGACCGAATGCCCCAAGGAGAAGACGTAACGCGAAGAGAGCGAGGGCTCAAGTAGTGGGAGCAGTCCTTATGTGGTGCAAGCAGTAGGAGGAGCACAGATACTTAGGGAAGTGGAGTCATTGTGAAGACTAGCGTAGAGGTCCCTAACTTTTATGGAAGCTGAGACCCCCCTTACTCAATATAGGGGTCTTAGACTGGTTAGTCGCGATGGACCAGTATTTCTAACTGGAAGAGATTAAGGGTACTTTTAAGTACGTTTAACTACCACGAAGTTGAAGAAAACAAAAAGGCAGGCTTATGGTGGGCACATGTACGACAGAAGAGGGAGCAGGAGGAGAAGCGCTACGAAGAACAAGAAGTTCGTAAGTTTAAGGATTCATTTCTACCAGGTGATGTCGAAGCTGACTTATTAAAGAAGTTTAAGAATCTGAGACAAGGGTGGAATCAGTCTATGAGAGAGTACATGGAGGAGTTTAACCCATTGTCTCTACGATGTAGAGTGAAGGAGGGAGACAAGAGAAAATATTCGAGCTGACTTTTTCTGAGCACGAATTGCGTTTGTGTTCGCTGGACAGCGTAGAAGCAGCATACCGTATTGCTTTGAGCGCAGCTAAGCTGACCTACTGGTTCAGCCAAGAACCAGAAACCGAATGAAGGAAGCTCCGGTAAGAGTCAAAATATGCCGTGGAGAAGAGGCTATGGTGGAGGACGAAGTCGCAGGAGATTCGGTAGAGGATATGGAGCTGGTAAAGGTGACCAGCAGAAGCCTCAACAGGCGCCTCCGGCGCACGAGGTAACGAGGGACGTTAAGGAGGACGTGGTAGAGGTGATAACCGTCACGTGCGCCAAGGAGGTGGCGAAGGAAGTGAAGTTCCATAGGTCATATGGCACGAGATTGTGCTACTGATCGAGGTAGGCCCGAGCAAAATCGGCCTTACCTTGACCTATTTTTTTTTTCCCAGGTGTTTGAGCTGATTATGGAGTTTAGCTCCAGACGGTGGGCCCCGCAAACTCCGGCATGTACTTCTCGCAAGGCTTGCTGAGCTTCTTCATGTGACAGACATCGCAAAAGTAGTCCGTCAAACGATCGCCGATAGAGGGCATCGTTCAAGTATACGTTTTTTTTAGCCTGATGGGTTTCGCAGTCGACCATTTGATAGCCCTGTTCCTGAATATACAGAACTAAGAGGGCGCTATTTAAGGGGCCCTAGATGTAAAGGGGTTCTTGAACCCTTCGAAGCAATTAGAAAAGCGCGGAATTTGACCTCCCTCAAATGGATGGATCTGGGATTGATTGTTCTTCCGAGCAGAGAGAACCCGGGGCGGGCAGGAAGATACGCTAGGCGGAGTAGTCGCTCTGGAGCAGGGTGGTCTACGATCAGGGATCAATGCATGTATGAACCCTAATAAAATCCCGAAGGTCTAGTCTAGAAAAAACCCGGATTTGGTTGGGTTAGGCGGTCGGTCACAGGAAGAAATGACTGTTTAGTCTACTAACGTCAACAATCTCTTTCTTCATATACGATACCGTCCGGTTTGATATCCGAAACAAGAGATATGACACAAGAGAGAAAGATAGATATTCCCATGGTAGGAACAGGACAGTTGCACTAAGGAAGAGAGCTAGGGATTTGATAAAGGTGATAGGACAGGGGTCAAAAGGAGCCTGCCTTAGTCTCAAATAGGGCGCAAGCGAGGGACACTACTATATGAATGAGACTTCATCCTTATCACAAGCCATACCTCAAATTCCTAAAATGCTCCTCTAGTCCATAAATAACGCCGTGGGAAATAAAAACTTTCTTCCGGCCTTTACTAGTCAAGGGGAGTCACTCTTGCGTTCTCTCTCTTGGGTAGGTCAGTCTCGCTCTCTCTTGTCGGTAAGTATATCTGTCGTGGTATTGCTGTCGTGCCGTGCCGTTCCAGTAGTATTGGTGAATTAGTAGTTTTTAGGGGGAGTGCTAAAAGGTTTTTAAAGACCGTAGCCAAAAGCAAGGGATTCCCGGGGCCCGAACGAGAGCGGAGGCGGCAGGGCAGGTATTCTCATAAAAGAAATAAACGAGAACAGGCAGGGAGGTAAGAGCGAGTAAGACTAGGTTATAGCAACACAACAGAGGTTAGACAGCTCTTACCGGAGGAAGAGGTGCGAAAGCCGCTTGACCCAGACACGAACTAATCCTTCTCTCTCTCGAATGTATGCCCGGTTTTCGTCGAATCTTTTTGATCGCCTTCGAAAACAAACCGGAATTCCGTCTTGACATGATGAATAGTGGTGCCCACCTGCAGAGCGGAGTCCTCCCGGCAGCCTTGAAGTAGACTCTTTCTCGAGTGTGATCCTATCCCCAAAGCCTTTTTGCAAAAGGAGTAGGTAGCGTGACTAAAAGCTGATTAAAAAAGCGGATGATCTTCGCAGGCCCTCATGGTTTAATATATAGGAACGTTTTGTGCTACCCACCCATACAGAAAATGACGAGGAAACTGGGCATTGTCTGAATCGGAAGGATGGGAGGACATGGAGATGGCGGAAAGACCCTGTAAATATTGGCAAGGACAGCAGGAGCTAGGGAAAGCGTGATGCCCTGAGATAGCTTGGCAGCCATGACCAAAGTCTCCAGCCGAACGTTGTCACCCCGATTATTTGACATCACAAATCGGCTTAGCCAATAAGCCAAGAAGGCAATAAGGTTGCACTCGGGAGACATAGGATGCTTAACTTAACGTGAGGAGGGGACACACAAACAGGGATGCACCAGTATCAAAACAAATGAGGTATGGTGAACCCTTTAATGGTGACTGTCACATGAAGGGGATCTGCATGCCTACCCGCAGCGGACTTAGAAAAATCGTCATCCGTAAAGGTGATCGCGGGAGGCTCTGAAAGAGCTATGATTTGTTCCAACCCTTCTGGTGTGGTGTCCTCTTCCACTTGTGCTTCTTCGAGAATCCTGTTCAACAAATTGCGATGCGGTGGGGACTTTCGAATTCACTCAAGAATGGAGATCCTAGCCTGAGTCTTTTCCAAGTGTCCCAAGAGATCATACTCTTTCCCTGTTTCAATCACAACCGTCCTTTCCGAGTCATTTGGTTGTTGTGACTGCTGCTGTTGCTGTTGCATTTCGCCCGTAGGTGGTCTAGCATAAATCCTTCCAGATCGTAAGGCCGCATTTACTTGCTCCCTCTTAGGATCGTGCTTCTGATAATGTTTTGGAGGTGGCCTTTGTTGATCCGGGGCTGATTGAAACTTGAACGGCTCGGGTTGAGACGCTTGCTGCTGCGATGGCTGGGTAGGAGCTTGACTCATTGTGGATGTACCCGGATTATGTTGTCGTATCCGGATTTGGGTGACTCTATCCCATGGCTTCATGTATTGCCTGTAGTCTTCGTTGAAGATGTCATCTTGGATACAGGCAATCTTTGGTTCCAGTTTTGGGACGGCAGAGAGTTAGACCTTTAGCGGAGCAGCCTTCCTTTCCACGATAGGAGTACACATGGATACCTTAGGTAGTACGGGCTCAGGAGCGAAGGTTGGGTTCTTGGTGATGAATCTCGAAGGGTGATTCTGCAGGTTTAGACGATGAGTGAAGGAAAATAAAAACCTGCAGCGGGCCCATTTGCCCATTGGATTGTGTAGGGTAGGTGGTACAGTCGTTCCATGGTTGGGGAATGGGTCCTTATACACACCCTGGAAAATTCCTGCGGCATTAGCACGGCTCCAGCACCACAACCCAGCTGAAAAACTACAGCGCGCGCGTTAGCGCAACGGTGCTCTACGATCAGCTTGACGGAGCCCAAGTGCTTGCCCCCAGCAAGATACGGCCAAAAAGCCGCGTCAGCGCTCAAGCACCCTTACCATTATTAAGTAAATAGAATAGCTTTCGAGCCAGCAAGAAAACCAAAACTCTAACAATTGGGCTAACGCGCCCCCAGCAAGCAAGAAGCCGGATGCGCTAACGCGCAACGTCTTCGCGCGCCTTACTCGAATAGGGGCGCATCCGTTGATTCTTGGATGCGCGTTAGCGCTTTACTAAACAAGCAACGGCCCTACTATACTTACTACTAATAAAGATAAAGGCTAAAGGCGCCTCGCCTTTACTCTAATAAGGGTTAGTCGTTTCGTTTAGTACGAGATCGCTTCACACCTCGCCTGATAGTGGACTGGTGTGGTCTCACCGGCAGAAGTCGCCCTGGCTTTTCAAAACGGACAGGCGGCCTTTCAAATAGGAGGATGGAAAGCACCAGGTCCTGATGGTTACCCGGCGATGTTCTTTCAGACCTATTGGGACATTCTGGGAGAAGATATCTGGCATATGTTGGAACACTTTTTCCGCAGTGGTTATCTCCTTCACAAACTGAACCATACCCATATTGTGCTCATCTCTAAATCATCTGCCCCGTGCACCGTGTCAGACTACCGACCCATTAGTTTGTGTAATGTGGCATACAATAGTTTCGCCAAAGTCCTCGCCAACCGTTTACGGCCTCTTTTACCATCCCTCATCTCACCTTATCAGAGCGCCTTTGTCCCCAAGCGCCAGATCTCAGACAATGTCCTCATTGCACATGAACTGCTACACACACTTAAAAAGAAACGTGGACGGGGGGGATTAATGGGTCTCAAGCGTCACATGTCTAAAGCTTATGACCACATCGAATGGCCTTATCTTATGAAGGTCATGGAGGCGATGGGATTTTCTTTGGACTTCTGTAACCGCTCCGTGGGCTTTCAATGCGTGTCCACAGTATCCTTCTCTGTCTTGCTCAACGGGTCACCCATGGGTCACATCGTACCCTCTCGGGGACTGAGGCAAGGCTCGAGAGACCTTACTTGTTCATTTTATGTGCTGAAGGCTTGTCGCGAATTCTTCAACGCCAAGCTGAAGCCCAGCATCTACAAGGAATTAAGGTTGCAAGACGAAGTCCCCCCATCTCCCATCTGCTCTTTGCAGATGATTGTTTCCTCTTTTGTCGAGCATCCCTGTTGGATGCACGAACAATGAAGGATCTGTTGTTAGAATATGAGAGGGCTTCTGGTCAGAAGATAAATTAATTCAAATTAGGAATTGTGTTCAGCAGAAACGTAGCATCTAGGCATTCACGCATGTTACGTCGTCTGTTGGGAGTTCGACTACTAGGTAATCAGGCGCTCGTAAGAGCCCTCCCTCTCTTTTTTGGCAAATCCAAACAAGCTGCTTTCTCATGTCTCCTTGACCGTCTTGACAACAGGATTCAGGGGTGGAAGTCTAAGCTGCTCTCCCAAGCGGGACGCACCACACTCATTAAAGTCGTGACCAATTCCCTCCCTCTCTACTCGATGTCCTCTTTCTCCATTCCCAAAACCATCTGCAAAAAATTGGGGCTAATCACTCCAACAGCAAACGAAATCTCTGGGCGAGATCTGACTCGACTAAGGAAAGATCTACTCCGAAAGATCAGAGAAAGAGGAGCGTTTGATCTACTAATAGCGGCATAAGA
>CM053276.1:45499532-45517032 GCA_028583415.1 Protea cynaroides | reverse complement strand
CCCTTGGACCTCCGACCAATGAGGTGATGACACATGCATGCGTGCATATGAACTTCTAAAGATTGTGCTGCATACTTTTGAAATACATTCTATGAGTTTATGGGGGATTCAATTGTTGGAAATTGAGTGTTTGGTGGCCATTCCTAAGGATGGTCGATGTGCATGCGTGCACATGAACTTCTAAAGAGTGGGAGTCTTCGACTTCCCGGGTGGCACTATGTAACTCAATCCATTATAGGGCTATTGGTGGATGAGTTATAAAAAAGGATAGACTCTGAGATGGAGGAGACTTTAAGGAGATTTTGTCGAGATAAGGGACTTGCAAAAGTCGAGTAGTCGCAGAAGTCAGGTCTCAGACTCGCAGAAGACAAGTGAAAAGTATCTCGAGGTTTCGCCGTGGGAATTTCGCGAGAGTTTTCGCCGCTTTGAAACAATAAGTTTCACAATCTCGCAAAAATTCCGCGTGGTTTTTCTCTAACGGAAGGTTCCGCCAGAAAGAGTTTGGGATTGAATCGTTTGGTCTTTGGAAGTCCCTGATTGGTTTGAGAACCTGATTGAAGAAGACCAGAATTTTTGAATACACGTAGATCTGCATCCAGTGTTTGAAGTTATTCGTTTGTGTTTCGATTTAGGGATTCCAAAGTTCAGACAGAGACGTTGTTGAGTATGTGGCTTGACTGACTCCAAGGTGACTCAAGTCTCGATTGAGCAGTCATTTTTCATAGTCACGGGTCCTGCTTTAGCACCGTTTCACATTTGCAACTGTAGAGGGCGGTTTGTGACCTTCCAATTTTCCAGTGAAACCGGGGACCGAAAGGTCGTGAGAGAAAGCAAAAAGATGCATCCATTTGACGGCAAATTCAGTGTCTTGTGGATGCTCTCTATGAGGTAGTTAGACACGCCCCTTGGGGGATCTGTTGGGTCTTTATAAGGACTCAATCAAAGGGCACAAACAAATGAAGAGAGAGCCTGCTGTTTTTCTGAGGTTGGGTTTTGAGAGTAGGATACACACGTCGAAGAAATCCGTTGTCTAGAGAGAGTGGAGTGATCTCACATAGTTTTCTATTTAGAAATTTATATAGTTAGTTAGATATTTCTAGTTTTTCGAAAAAAAAAAGTTCTGCGAAGGGTGGTCAAGGATAAGGTGCGTCTTTCAGTGGGAGACATTGAGTCTGCATGATAAATCTGGGAGACTCTACAGAGAATGTATGAGTCAGTGACAATGGTGAACATGAAGTTTCTTCGGCGACGGTTCTTTCCAAGCAAGATGCAAGAAGGGACGAGCGTGTCTCAGCACTTAGACAAGATGGATAAGATGATCAAAGAATTGGTAGCAGTGAGAGTCAAAATGACTGATCGTGATCAGTGACCGGGAAGTCTGCTGAAGTCGTTTGAGTCTTTGACAACCACTCTCTCCCGTGAAACTCCTCCTTTAACTATGATTGATCTGACCATTTTCTTTAGGCAGAAGCTGAAAAGAGATTTGAACAGCAGTCTGAAAAAACTAATGCTGCGCAAAAGAATCTGTTTAAAAAGAAGAATAAGCACAAGGCTGGTGCCGTGCAGAAGGACCTGAAAAACATAGAGTGTTGGTCCTGCAAGAAGAAAGGTCACTTGAGTTTTGAGTGCCCATAAAAGAAGGGCAAAGGGAAAACCCATGATGATCAGGAAAAGGTAGTGTTGGTCACTACTATGGCCCTGTTTGCCAACATTTCAGATAGTTGGTGGATCGGGTCCTCGCATCATATTTTATTCCGAAAGGAAGAAATTGGTGCAGATATGATTGAAGAACTAGGTTCTTCATATATGGGCAATGGCACTTCGACTGTAATCAGAGGCCGAGGGAATGTGTAATTGCTGTTGGAAAACGGAAAGTCAGAAGAGGTATCAAATGTATCTTTCTTTTTTACCATAAAAGAACCGACTCTCGATGAGAAGAGTACGCGCGCTAGCGCGCTACAACTAGCATAGCAGCCTGCGGAAAAAGGCTAGCGCGCTACTAGCGCGGCTCGCTTCGCTTTTGTTGCTCCGCCCCAGCTCGCTAGCGCACTCCGGCTTGTCTTGACGTTGCCCCGTTTGCTGGGCTTTGATGCCGTAGCTTGCAGCTTTCGAGCCTACGTTTGCTTGAAATAGAGTCCCATCCGCAACGAACCGACCATTGGGAGAAGCAGAAATTGATGAGTGAGCGATCCGGCTTCTAGCCCTTCAATGATGGATTTGTTTGTCTGAAAACCCCGACCTCGGTAGAAAACGAACGGCTAACCCCTCTCATTCATCTCCGTAATAACAACTTGATGTGAGGAGGTGCCATCATTCCCCTCCCTCAGGGACAAAGAGAAAAGGCGGCGCGAGGTTGATGAGCAGGGAGGGTGCATTTGTTCTAGTTGGCCAAGCGGCCATCCCCCGTCTTCCCTAGCCAGGGATTAGTCATTCAAGGATCAGTTGATGCGCCGGGATGAGAGACAGTTATTCGGTGCTGCTCCAGGACGAACAGTAGAGGCAATGTTCAGTATTGGCTCTCACTATCGATCGGATGGAGGGAACCGCGGCGCCGATTGAAGAGGGGCTCGAAGTTGATTTCGACTAGCGAGTTTACGTACGGAGGTCCTAAGTTGATCATTGCTCGGCGAAGTCTGATTTGAGCCCCGGTCAAACTGATCCCTCCGGCAGGGGGTGGTCTCGTATTAGCAATGTTTTGATCGCACGTATCTGTCGTTGCCGATGAACCGATCACCAAGAGAAAGTTTCTCTCTTAAGGTGAAGCGCGTTTCAGCCATCTCCAACTCTCTCCGAAAGGCTTGGGAGGTGGCAACGGAATATGTTGGAATTGCTTCTTCCCCCACCACGGATGAAACCGTGACAAACTGAACGGAAGGTTCAGATAGCGAATTCTGTGACTCATTTATCACCGCGTCTACATCTATCCCCATGGATTTTCGGGGTATGATCCTAATTCTCCCGGAGGGTAACTGGACCGAAGAAGCAAGAAGGCTGGCTCTTCTTGTCTTGACGGCTCAATGCGGAGGGTGGTCGTAGATCACAAAGCAGCTCCTCCATTGCATAGACTCGACCTACGACGCTTGAAAGAGAGCCGGTGTAGATAGAGGCAACTTTAAAGTTGCTTCTCCCCACTTCCGATCCCTCGAGTGAATCCATATAGAGAATATAGGGGCCACGAAATCCCATCCTTATGGTGTCTTCTCGGCGGATTTCTGTCGGGACATCTTAAGTCAAGGCCTCCCCAGCCAACCCCCTGAAAGAACTAGTGAAGCGATCAGTATCCCTTCCTCCGTTCCTCCCCTTACCGATGTGGAATTGATAAAGAAATGCTTGATTGCAATGGTTGAGGGTTGAGCTTTGAATTCATGGCATGAACAAGGGCCGGGAAATCCATGTTTGATAAGATAAGGAATTTCATGTATGAAATCTATATTGTTGAGGGTGCCTTTAGGTAGGAGAAGTTCTCGAGGGTGTTCGTTCTATTCTTTTACCATTGTCGTCCACGGTTTCCTTGTCGACGCGAAGGGACGAGCAGCCCGCAAAGTCTGACGCGGCTCGAATCATTTTTTTTTTCGAGTTTCGTCTTCAATAACTTGGAATCATCAGGAGGGATTGGTGAAGACGGATTGAAATAGACTATACTGGTTGATGAGTATATCAAAAACCCCTTTTCCAAGAGTCAACTCAATGAAACTATTCATTGAATCGCGGAAGAAGTATCATAAGTTCAGTTGTTGAATAGTATAGTTGAGTTGATTCGAAAGCTTTCAGTAGAAGTCTGACTTACACGGGGGCCCCGTATACAGATCGAATTGAGTAGTAGTAGAAACTATAAATACGTCATATCATTGAACGAGCAACCAGAGCACATCCGTCTCTCCGTGCCAATCATTCCATCCATTCGTCAATCCCAATCCCGATCTCCGGAGCGGAGCAGAAGAACCGAGTGAGGCAGCTTGAAATGGAGTTGGGGCATCAGCAGGAGTAGAAGAATATGATCTCGCACATCGGCTGGGGGGAATGAAAGAATTCGGTTATCAATTCCTATGCTTGCAAGCTACCTATTCTTCGTCACCAACCATTTCCGGTTACTCAAGCATAGCATCTCTCCCCAAGCCCTTGTCATTTCCAGGATCGGCAGTTCCATCCCCTCCGTCCAGTTCTGCTTCGTATCCCATCGATACCTCAGGCAGGCATAGGAGAGTAATCGATTAGCCCCTACCTAAAGGCAGCCTTGGAATGGGAGCAAACGTAGCTGGGTCGGATTACTCCTCTCCCTCCCTGTATATATAACGCATGCAGTAATTATCAAAAACTCGGATCAGTACCAGCGTAGAAACCCCCTAACCTAGGTTGGGCGCTCCTACGCCCCGCTAGCGCCCAACCTAGCGAAGCCAGCGAAGAAATTGACTAATATATACAAAGGGCGCGCTAGCGCCCCAGCAAGAAAAGGCCTACCGCTATATAAACGGGCTAACGCGCTTTACTTACTCTAAAGGGGAATTGAGCTTTGTGTTGTAGTAGGGCCGTTGCTTGTGTTGTAGTAGGGCCGTTGTTTGCTGGATTGTTGGTCCGCAGCCCCGCCCTATAGAATGAATAAGGAGAGGCCTATCGATGACCGAGCCACTCTGATACTACTCCTTACCTCACCCAACGAGCGAAGTCGCCGAAGCGAGTCTAAAGGCCAAAGAGTGATCTTTGAACGAGGCTTTCAAGCCATCGCTCTTTCTCCTTAGGAGAAAGAGGTAGGTTTGGGTATAGCAGGACTTGAACCTGCGACCATTAGGTTAAAAGCCCAATGCTCTACCAACTGAGCTATACACCCAAAAAAAGATGTAGTAGTTTTTAAGGATTGGTGCGGAAAAGAAAAGAGGGCGGCCCCTTCGCTTAGATAGCAAAGCCGCCTTCAGCCCCTCTTCTTCTCATCATATTAAAGGGGCGCGGCTCTGTATGAGGCTCGTACTGCAGAGCAAGCGAAGAACCAAGCAACTCCAGAGCGCGCTAGCTGATCTACGACCAAAGAAGCAACGGCTGCGAGCTAGCTGATCTACGACCACTCTCTCCCGGTGGTCGAGCTGATCGTAGAGCACCGTTGTGCGTTAGCATGCTTTGACGCGGGAGCGCGCAACTAGGTTGCGCGCGCCTTACTCAAATAGGGGCGGAAGGACTTGATTCTTGGTTTAGAGTTGGGCTAAGTAGCGCCTTTACGTCTAAGGGTGCTTGTTTCCACTCATTGAAGATTCTATCTACAAAAGAAGGTCAACGGGGGATACTAAAGTAGCTCTCACTGACACCATCTACGAGAAGGTGAGGTCGTCTTTCTTTCCAGCCGCCATACGGTTCGACCCGAGAAGAGCAGTTATCTATGTAATTACGGTGGCCGTTGTTCCGGTCGAGCACTCTCTTTTCTTTGTCCAATTCCGTCTTACCAACCCGCGAAGGGTTGTGCTGCTGAACCAGGTACGAAGAATGAATCTATATCTGTGCACGGAAGTTGCTGGCCGGCGGCCGCTCAACTGTTCGAGCGCAATGCAGTGGTTGGTTCCGATTCGACAAGGGGCCTGGTCGAAGGTCCAGTACAGTAGGTAGCAGGCGTGTTCGTTTTGGCTCCCGAGCGAGAACGAGAAATAGGCGATGCACCATCCTTGCTGCTACGTACGTTGACCTTGACTTGACAGATCCATCCAATTGAACCCACACTCAAAGGAGGACCACAAGCTCGGGGCTCGACGAAACAGAAAGTATCAGCATTAAGAAAGAATCAACTCCAGGAGCGAAAGCCAGAACAACAAAGACAAGCTACTTTATAGCTGCGAAGAAGAAAGTCCTTCCGCCCCAGCAAGAAAAGCTGATCGTAGACCACCCTATATAACGGGGCGTTAGCGCAAGGGTGGTCTACGATCAGCTCGACCACAGGCTGGTTGTAAATCAGGCTGATTGTAAATCAGCTCGACCGACCGCCACTAGAAGGAGGCATTGCATTCTGTTAGCTACTTATAGCATACCTATAGAGAACATCTATCTAGGCAACCCTCTTCTCTATCCTACCTCGCCTGCCATGCAGAGCGGGAGCATTTCATATTCTTCCGAATTCAAAGTATAAATGAATATCGAAGACTCATAGTCTTCGCCTTATTCTTGTCCATCCATTCATCGTGCGTGGCCAATTCAGTTCCTTCCATGACTTCTCTTCCATTCTGAAACCTGGCCAAGAATGTCTGGCTATTCTAGAGGTAGCTAACACGTAATGGACCCCCCCTCTCCAACTAGCAGTTCGTTGATTGGTAATATCATTGATACAACAAATTGTACATTCTTTCTTTGGCAGGTATTGACTGGAGAACTGGACCGGCTAGCCAGGCTGCCAGGAGGCACCTGCTGTTGTGGACGAAGAAGTGCGTGCTTCTATAGCATTATTTAGTGGTTTTTGTTCTGGGGTGGACCTCTCTTATCTAACCGAGCGATAGGGCTCCGTAAAGTTGATCATTACGAATGTTACGATTCATTCGATTGGGAGGTTCAATGCGTTTCGAAACCCTCCTCCCTGATCTACGACCACCCTGCTCCTGCATCGGGAGTTAGGAGTCTCAGTCCGTCCCTGTATTACTCGAAAGGAAGTCTTATTGGACCCCTTCGGGAATTCATTCTTCTTGGCGGCTACCCGCAGTCGTTTGGGACCGGGGATTCTACTGAAGAAAGGGAAAGAATAACGATTTTGATGAGCTATTCATCCCTTCGGCCACCACATTGTTTTGACCAAACCAGATCTAGGTCTTCTTTTCTGGATCGCCCCCGCGGGGAAGCCCATTCAGTTCTGATAGCAACCGTCCCTGTCCCGTTCATAACAAAACACCACTAAACCACACATCTTTGCTTAGCATCCTAAACACCCATTACTCCATCCTATATATATAAATAAAGAAATATGGGATCGCAAAAAACTATAATGAATGAATTCAGTATACTACATGAGTAGTATACTTCTCTCAGCCGCCGGCCGGCGAAGGAAGAATATAGGGCTTTCAATTTCGTTTATAATAAATAATATGTGATTGAATCTCGGAAGCATAAAACTCCTTCCTTGTTTGTGGTGCCCCCTTTTTTCCAAGAAAAGTGTCAAAGATTTAGAGTTCAACTCCGAAACTCTGATTCCCACTCATAGAGCCGCTCCCCTATCATTGTGTGCGGTTCTCCGGGCAGCGCCCCCCCCTACTCGTGTGTGTGGGGCCCAGGCTCCTACTCGCATTCGTTCGTGCGGGGAAGCGCTTGTTTGTGCTTGCCTGCCTCCCATCCATAATCGGTAGGACACCACCCGGTTGTTGAGCTTCGGACCGCAAAGCGTTTTTCCAGAACAGAAGGACTGGTAGATCTATCGAAAGCACAAGCGGTCGGGAACGATCGAAGAAAGGAAAGATCACTAATGAAAGGGTAAGTTTCATTCAGGGCCTGACAAACCAACCCTTCCGATCCCGATCTGAGCCATCTACGTTCTCTTCATCAGAAACCGGGCCTGTCAATGGGCACACATACCTTCTCTTCCGACCGAAGACTAAGCTTCACCATGGAGCTTCAGCCCAGGCCAAGCAAAGCTGCACGGCACTTAGACGGCAGCTCCCCGGGCCGGGTAGGTCCAGAACCAGAACAGAAAATGGGAGTCAGTTCTATGAATGACAAAGAGGCGCATAATGAGGCTAAGCCTTGAAGCCTAGTTCAATGTGGGGCTTGCGGGTTAGTTTTTTACTATATATATAGGAAAGGGAAAGATTAAGATCTTGTTGTGGCATTCTAACGATCATAATCCTTCTCATGGTGCTATTCACATTCATTCATCAGCCCGCCCCTTCTGTGGCTTTGACAGAATCACTTGAACAGAGCAGAGCTAAGCTTTCGCCAATAGAGCTATACCAGTCAGTGATAGAGAAAGGTTTTCAAAACCGGCTGGGCTATCAATAAGCAGCATTCTTATCAAACATCGGCCCCAACTTGTTATTGTCGTTTATAGTAGTGAATTACACCCTTTCTCATAAAGACCACTTACTTTCTGGAAAGCCAGCTCCTTATTCATTTTCTACTACACAAATGCTTTCCCGTTACCTGCTTACCCGGCTTCTATGTACATAGCCTTTCCTTTGAAGAAAACATCCGGTCTAACTATAAAGCTTCTTGTCACAAAAGCCTATTTCCTGCTCATTAATGACCACGCCTTCTGTTCAATGGCTTCCCTCTTTACTAAGTGGCTTCTATGCATAGCCTTTCTGTTAAGGATCTCAACTGATCTACGACCACTCTCTCCCTGCGGTCGAGCTGATCTACGACCACCCTCGCTTTTGGAGACTCCTTCTTTCTCATGCCAGAACAAGCCCATTCATTACCTGCGCCTTCAACCAACGGCTTTTACCCCTCGCCCTCCCTTTACGTCAATAGGGGGCTTCTATGGCATGCATATCCTATTTTTCATGAAGCAACTCGAGGGCAGCGCGTATGATCTTTCATCTGGGCGGGATTATCATAGAAACAGAAGCTTCGATCCCTAGGCTAGGAGACGCTTATGCGATCTTATCACAGTGGTGCATCTAAGAAGGGAGACCCTCAAATAAGCTTATTTTGGCTTATGGCTCCTTGAGATGCTGGCTCCGATCACAGAAGCTTATGATCGAACCCTTTTCTATAGAAAGAAAGTGAGTGAGCCCAGCCCCTGGCAATATTAAGGAAGGGATATTACGCCACCCTATGGAAGAAAGCATCAGCACGCACGAAAGCAGAAGGAATCCAGACGCCGGCCGGAAAGATTCTCAGTGGCAGAATCCGTGCGTGGGAACAGATGGGGAAGGCCGAAAGCGGATCAGGAAGCCCCCGCCCGCTATGCTCTTTATCAACAACGCATTCATTCATTGAATAATCAATCCGGCGGAGGCGGCGTATTGAAAGAGCTCCAGCCAGATCGCTACACAAGCCACCGCTCTACACCGAAACAGAGAGGAGCTGCTTATTCTACTTCTACAATTGACTACTAAAGGTTCATTAAGAATCATAACGCTACGCAGAGCTTTCAACATTCGCTATGCTACGCGCTACGCGGTGATCTACGACCACCCTGCATTCCATACACACGGAGAAGTCCATTTTCTCTTAAAACGAAAGAAACACTCTTTCTAAAAAATCCACTACCCGGCTGCTCGCCCTACTTCAATGAAGTGCCAAAGGCTTGCGTACTTAAGTAGGCGACCAGTCTGGATAAAACAAGATGAATCCGAGGGTGGTCGTAGATCAGGGACTCGTATAGGTCCTTTTCTTGTAGGGGATCCTATTTGGGTAGGGAGGCTCCCTCCGTCAGGCCTTACTTGAATTTATATCGAGAGTGGGGCTTGGGTTTATTGCCTGCAATGAAAGGATAGTTGTTGTGACTAATCGCTTCTAGGAGGCATTCTATTCTGGCGGGGGAAGCAAAGCCCTTCTGGCGAAGCTTATAGAATGCCGAATGCGCCACCACCTAACTAACCAGTGGGTGGCTTAAGCTACCCCGCGGACTATCCAATGCCGGCTTCCTTCGGAGGGGGCTGTTCGCCTTTCAACAAACTCAGGCTTACTTTTTTTTATAGACATTGCGCTCTGGCCGGCCTTTTGCTTTTAGGTAAGCATGCGAATAATCGCGGACAAACAAATTCCTTATAGCAAAGAACGGGGCAAGGAGGGCGGAGCAAGGCGCTGTAAGCGATAGATGGAGCTAAACCTTAGAAAAAGCATATAAAGGTAGCGCGTCTATACGCTTTCAGCATATAGAGGCTTAGCTTTTCAAAGTAACCACGAAGGCGCTGTAAGCGTGTGTCCCTAACTCACTATTCCAATGAGGAAGAGGATCGACTGCCATGAAGTCGGACAAGTGATTACGAGATTCCAAACCTGGGTCTCCAGTTTAGAAATCCTGGTACCATGACATGATTGCTTTCAACAATCCTTTCTTTTTATCTGAAGTGAGCTCAGTCAGTCTACTCTTAGGGATTTGAGTCAAATGGTGACTCCAACCTTCTTTGCCGGCTTCTTCATGAATGATCCCGGCTTTCCATAGGCATTTCAGATTGCAAGCTGTTAGTGCAACTTCCAGAAACAGACTGATCGTTGTCAAGACAAAAACGGGTAGTCTCTTGTGGAAATAAATTTGCCATGTCTTTTGGCCGTCAAATCCTGACTCTGTCATAGTCAGTTCAAGGGCTTGGCCTCTAGAACAGAGCTTTCACAACAGGGTTTTCACAACAGGGCTTGACAGCGCCTCCGTCAGCTTTTATAGAATGCAAATGTTCTTGAACGATATTGACTCGTTCATCGCTCGCGAAAATCTTTCTTGATGGGTCGACACAGGGTTGTGTATTAACGGCATTGGGCTTTTCTTCGACGGCGCTCTGTCGATCAGGAACTTCATGAGATCTCTGAGTGGTATGAAACCATTCAGCCTCTTAAACAGTCTTGGTGTCATCGAAAGATGTTCCGTATGGCACTTTAGTTGTCTCAAGATGACATCTTTGAATATGATCTTGTGCTTTGTCTCTAAATAGAGACAAAGAATTTTGAGATTCTTTAGAGGCCTTAGGCTGTCCGTTTTTCTCAGTCAACAGTGTTCTACTCGGCTCCTCCGTCGTCTCAGAGAGACATCTGATACCGAGACCCGGTCTACGACACCTAATGGAGGCACAGGATCATTCAGAGGCTCCTTTCCTTCGATGATAGTTTATCCGGAGTCAGAATCACTTCAAAGGGTCTCCAACTCACAAGGTAAGCTTGCTTTCTTCCCCGATAGACACCTTTTCTTGGCTAATGGCAGCCCTTGACGATTCGTCTTCTTGAGAATGAAAGTTCTCTTCTGGAACCGAAATGCTTTTGCTCAGAGGATCCTCCGAACTCTCAGTCGGAGCACCGGACGATAGGGCTTCTATGTTGGTGCTTTTCACATCCGATCTATCTGGCTTCGCCTTTCTTTAGTGTACGAGATGACGAAGGTGTCACCGTCTTCAAGTTCTGGCAGGCCATTCTCTCGAAGAGTGGGTTTTTGTCCCGGCGCGTCTTCTTCGTTTATACCGCCGTCTAGGATTCGGATGTCTAGATTCGCCGCAGACAAATTGTTGAGAGGGAATGGGGCAGCAGCTGTGACCCTGATTTCCATCTTTTGCCTGCTATAAAGCACAAAACCTTCGAAAGAGACCTTCAAGTATGCATTTTAATCTACGAGAGGTTCCTTCTGACAATCAGCATCGAGCATAGTGCATTCTCTTCCTTGGCTGTCCTTCTTTATGGAACCCTTGTTGAAATCTGGGACTTCAGTCATTTCTTCTGAAGAAGCACGGCTCTGATTTTGGCTGGAGGCATTGTTGATATGATGAGTAGGAGGGGTATCTGCCTCTTTGCTTTCTTCTGATTGGCCATAGACGTAGTCTAACAGCGAGGTTTGATCCTCAGTTAGACGCCTTAATTGCAGCCATTCGTCTCTCATCTGGATTCTTTCTTGCTCAGAGAACTCAGCAAGCCATTGAGTTCTTCTAGGGTCAGCGAGGGCCTTTATATGCTTCACCTTTTCTCGCTGACGCGTATAAAGAAGTCAAGGTCAACCTTGATCGCTTTAGCGTATCAACACTAAAGGGGTGGGCCAAACAGAATGGACTGACTGCACAGTGGCAGAAGGAGTGATGGGTAAGGCGGCCCTCCAGGGAAGCGAAGGGAAGCGGATTTCAACGATAGGGGCATGCCGGGCCTTCCTCAACGACTCAGGTATTGGTCCGTCATTCAACCGGCGGTAAGGCAGTGGTATGGGTATACTCATTGGTCTTGTCTTGGTCTCGGGCTTTCAGCAGGGGCGGGTCTTTCCCTTTAGTAGCTAAAGCATATAAAGGCAAGCATAGGCGGAGGTACCACCACCGGTAGCGTAGCTAAGGTAGTACCATAGGTGAAGGCGGGATGGAAGCTGAGAATGCAATCCGATGCCCCTGGTTACACTACTGATCCAACAAAGTGATTCAATCAGTCAATCTCGAGCTTTTCAGTCTCGCCTATCCGTGTTTGAGAAAGCGGTGGACTATAGGGAGAAAGAAGTTGTTATGCCGATTGGAGGCTCCGAAGGAGGCGCTGTAAGCGATCGATACACCCATCTGAAAGCGGGGAATCGAATCTTCCTTGTTAACGCGGAGTCTTTCAATCGGGTGGCGGAAGGGAGCACCCTATGAAAATGTGAAAGGGAGTGCACTGATAGAGTGGATTCGGAGTGCGTAGCGTGAAAAGGAGTGCAAAGTCCGTTTCGTGCTTCGCTTCAAGGGAGTGCATTCAAGTCCGTACATTAGTAGTAGTAGAAGCAGGGTTCGGTTCTGTAAATGAAACTAAAACCTTAGATTCTTGGGAAGGAGGTTTTGGCATGCTTAAACGTCTTTTTAGAATTTATTTGAATAGGAAAAGAAAAAAAGCTCATAGAGGCCAGTTTCTGACCGATCGATTTGACGATTGTAGATCGGATGATTTTGACTCAAGCGAAAGCGAAAGGTGAAAAGCTAAGAAAAGAACAGTTCAAGCGAAAGGGGCTTTCTCAGGGACAAGCTCAAGCCAAGCTCACGGTTCCTTTCCCAGGTTCAGTTTACCGAGTTGTCCGAGCTCGAGTCATTAGAAATGAAGCGAAGGCTTAGTAGACAAAATCGGTCTGAGCTGCTTTAGATAGCATAAACAACGAGGACAGGGCCCACAATATACGGGGTGGAATCGGCCGTTGCCAAAGGTGCGAAGCATTTAACGGGGTGCGGCGAAGCCCAATTCTCAAGTCAATTCTTAGACGATCGGGAAGGCAAGCCAGTTTCTGGGGATAAAGTCAAGTCAACGGTTCAAGTTCAAGGTACGCTTCGCTTAACGAGAAAGATTCTTTTCTTGGTAAGCAAGCTGAGGTCTTTCTCTTCTCGTCAAGAAGAGAAGACCGAAGCGTGATTCGGAGTGCTGCGCACCTTTAGCAACGGGCGAAGCCTACCGAAATGAAAGGGAAATATATTGATTGTATCAGGGGAATTTCACTTTCTTCCGTAAGGCAAGGCGCTGTAAGCACGAAGTTCAGCGGAAAAAGCCGTGTTTCGGGCGCGTCCACGTGGTCATCTTGGAAGATTCCCACTCTCTTGCTGGCAAGGCAGGTCGGTCCCGGGCGAAAACTATGACTCGTTCTGGAGTACAGAACAGGTTGAAGCAACGTGTAGAATTCGACCGAAATCTCCGGCTAGCGTCACCTTGACCCGAAATCTCTCCAAACAGACCCCGATATGCACCGGGACAGAGCCAGCGTGGGTACTAAGGTCGGACCCACAGATAGACAACTAAACCATGACTTCCACCGTTGAAATGCCGGTGAGATTGGATAGCCGTCGCCCCAATATTTTGATCCGGGCTGCGGGCCACGAACAATGTTTCGACCTAGCAAGAAAAGCCTTACCCAGGGTGGTCTACGATCAGCGGCTTTCGCGCGCCTTACTCAAATAGGGGCTCAGCCGTTGCTTCTTTGGTCGTAGATCAGCTAGCGCTTAATCCGTTGCTTGGTGGGACTCGGTGGATAAAAAAACTCGCTGAAAGCAGTTCTTCAACCCACATATGTTCTGTTAAACCCGAACCTATCCGCATGGACTTGATCATCTCATGATCTTCACTGCAAACTTGATCTTGATATACTCTATTCCTCTGTCCAATCTGATGGTCTTGATTTTCAGGTATAGGCAATTCTGCACCAGAGCTTTAAGAGCCTCATCCCTAGTTCTCATAGGCATATCTAAGGCATGATGTAATATCACTTTAATCAACATTTGGCTTAACCAAGCCTTTTCCAGAATAGCCCTTCTCAACGAATACACCATTCTTGGTCAGAATCCATTTTTCAGACTCGAAGACCATCAACAAGCCGTGCTTGGACAAGAGAGATCTGGAAACCAGGTTCTTGTGGATGTATGGCATGTGAAGAACATTCTAAAGTGTAATCACCTTACCGGAGGTGAACTTCAGCTTGACGGTTCCCTTTCCAACCACTTTTGAAGTCGAAAAGTTGCCCATAAAGAAATTCATGCCAACCCCCACTAATTCGAAGGTCTGAAAGGCATTTCTGTTACTGGTGATGTGACTCATCACACTCGAATCAGTTCACCTGAGGGGCAGCCTCGTTCTCGACAACGAAGGCTGCAAAAATCATGGCAACCATCATGTCACTGGACTCTTGGTCTTCCTTCTCATTCATTCGTGCGATGACGACAGTCCATCGCAATCATAGAACTCGTTGTTCTAAACACTGCCATTAGACTTTCTTTGAATTTCTCAGCTTGAAATTCGCTTCGCTCCTTATGAAAGGATTTCTTTTTCTGTTATCCGGGCCTTGATCGTGCTTTCCTTCATTTACCATACGATCTGTTATATAAATAGGCAAATGTTCCTTTCCATTATGAATAGCAATTGTATGGCCGATCATTCTTGGTAATATGGTAGATGCCCGGGACCAAGTTACTATTCTTTCTTTTTCCGCTCGCTCATAGTTTGAAATGGAATCATCCCCACCTTCCGAAGATTTCATAGTAGAGCCCGCCTGGTGATGGCCTAGTACATCTCCCTTCCCCAGATATCCACCAATGACAAGGTAGCTAGGCCCTCCTTGTTCCCCAGCATCAGCAGAAGATGAATCGACAGAATCATCACCATTTGTAGCAGCATTCGATGGAGCAGATACGGATTCACCTTCTTTCAACCACTATATCCCGGTGTTGGCTTAGGTCTTTCTAAGCCAACTCATCTATCTCGGCCCTATGGAGTAAGGGGGACCTGATCATAGGAGTCAATAGTAGGAACGGATGAAACGATTTCCTCTTCCGTGAAGATCTATTCTTTCCATTTACTGAACTGACAGGGGCTGGTGTTTTTTTCCCTGAATAACTTGAACTCCCTCCGGATGTACTCATGTAAACCCCCGAGATCTTTCATTAGGGTTTGATGCTCCTCAATGGAGATCCCCAGAATAATAGCTTGCTTGTGGAACCCAGTGGTGTATTATTGTTTTTCTTGGCCCTTTCCCTGGCGCACTGTCATCGAATCCACTAGTCCTCCTCATTACCAATGCGCTAAGTAGCGCCTTGCGAATTAGAGTTTTCAACTTCTTCCGTGACAACCCAGAAATGTCATGGTTCCTCATATATGCATTCCATCAAGTTAGTGCATAATTTTACGATGTTTTCGTTCTGTCTTCTTTCCGACGGATCAGCCCTATTAGAGAAGGGCTTCCGATTCCGTATGACAACAGAACGAGCATTCGCTGGACGGCCAAACATTGAATGAAATGTTGGCATGGGGTTTCGGCAATTTCAATTCCATTTTCAGTCTTTTTCAATTGAAATTGATCTTGTATACGCCGGTTGAAGCACACGTTGGAGCATCCGAACAAAGCAGCAGAGGCTGCTGTGGAAGAGACAGCAGCAAAAGCACTAGTCTCCGTTGATCACCTACCAGCAGGGGAAGCTGCATAGGTGGCAGGAACTAACTAGGGTTTAGGTACCAATTCGAAGAGCATTCGTTTACCGGGGTCGAGAGCAGCCAGCCCTAGAGGTACCACACTAACAGCGGCATCCCGACCTGATACGGATCCCTACGCAGTAGACCCATCATTTCGAAAGCCATCACTGGCATAGGCATAGGCACAGGTGGAGACACAAGCAAAGGCAAATCCCGTTAGAACTTCATAATCCCGGAATCCCTTCCTATTTGAGAGACAATAGTAAACATTTAGCCATAATCCATTGAAGTAGCACCAGCGGCAAAGGCACAGGTTCTTTCGGCGGCAGGAAAGGCAGTTGACTTCGTTGACCCGGATTGGAGCAAACACGCAATACACACGGAGGCAGCGTCTGCCCATTGATAGATAGCCTTTCCCCTGAGAGGGACCGATTCGCGATGTTAGATAGAAGTTTTTTTACTGAATGATAGAAAGCCCCCATTTGATCCCTCTAGTACCGATTGGAGACGCACTTATATAGGCCGAAAGGATGTGTTCGCTTATATACTAGTCGAGTCGACAGCTATACCGAGCGAGAAGCCTAAGAGAGAGTGTAGGGGGTGCTGGTCGACACCTAACTAGTTCATGCCTGCCGACAAGGCTTATTCGAAAGAGAGATTTCCTGTAGTATTTAAAAGGAATGTGATTTGTAATGAAAGTCGTGAGTGAGTCATTTATTGTCGCCACCAGAAGATAACCGTCAATAGGCACGAGAAAGAGGTTGATGCTTGTGGGTTTGTATTTGTTTGATTTTGTTTGATTCCTTTCCACGTGTATGAGTTTTTTATGTAACAGATTCTGCTCAGATGAGGGGGGGACAGCTGTCATATGGATTGATCGCCCCGCACTTCCACTTAGTCATTAACCAGTGTTTTATTGACACGTGGTGACTTGTGATTGATGGCTAAGGTTGTTGGTGGGTCGCTGATCGCCTATAAATAGGACCTGTGACCTCATTTTCAGACAGAATCACGAAGTAGGAGTGCGATAAAGTGTGAAAGAGATATGATTTTGATATTCCAGCAATAAAGGAAATCCACACAACTATATTCTCAAAGGATGGCAAGCTCGTACTCCTTTCTTCAAGCGCTCCCTCGTAGCTGCTAGAGCTGTTACTGAGAAGCGTGCCAGAGAAAAGACACTTACTACGTAGTTTTTCCGCTGGGGCTTGAAAGCCGTAGTTTGCAGGGTTGGGGGTCGAAAATAGTTTCAACAGTGATAGGGGTTGAAGATGGAGAAAAAGATGTCTAATTCGAGTAAACGCTAGAATAAAGAAGTTGAATTTCTTAACAACTTCCCTTCCGGGAATCTACGTGACGTTCATTGGGGCGGCCCCGATGTCTGCTCCTCGGCCGTTGGTCGAGTAGCGCTCCTCTTCTTCCGATGGAAGGGACGGATCCACGGAAAACAGAAACAAAAGGGGAAGAATGAGTTCATATCCAAGGAATGGGGGAAGGTATAGGGGGTTTGAGGAGGCATTTTCCCACTTCCTAAAGTTGTTTTTACTAAAAACATAGATTTGGGCCACCCGTTAGTTGGTGCAAAGGAGATCGCTGGCTCCCGAGCCTCCAATTCCTTTTGCTGGTTCCTATGCCCCACCCCCCGCCTGCCCGGCACCTAACTGATCCGATGCGCAACATTAGGCGATTTTATGGGGCCGAAAGCAGCAGCATTCATTCCACCTCAATAATAAGAATTTTAGCAACAGGGCGTAAGGATATTTCCAATGGGCATACTGGAATAGTTGGATGGTGAGTTGAAGGAACGTTATAATTTATATTCCTACCCGGGTCATTCCATGAACCTGTCCCATACTATTCCGCTCGTGCCGGACCGATACAATTGTGATTGTCCAAAAAAGCTATCCAGAAGAGTACGCGCGCTGTAGTTTTTCAGCTGGCTGCTCTGCTAGTTGTAGCGCGCTAGCGCGCGGAGACTCTATCATGATCTTACGAATCTAAAGATCTC
>CM053276.1:45459032-45499032 GCA_028583415.1 Protea cynaroides | reverse complement strand
GTGCGACCCTCGGTGCACTTTGGTCCAATTTCCACTCTTAATCTATCCTTCGTGTTTGGGGTCCTATGTCTTGCTTCTACATATCATTCAACACTCATTCCATGGTCTGAAACCATGAATCATCATCCTAGATGGCTTTCATGCATTCTCCTAGGGTTTTCCATGAAAACCTAACCATGGATGGATGGTTTGGGTTTCTCCGAGATCACTCTCTCTCCAATAACTATCCTAAGGTCTGTAGAAACTCATGGAATTAGTATCCATACCTGAGAAAATTAATCTTTCTCTGCAACTCTTCTCCTTTTTGCTAGGTTCTCTTCCTTGCCTCTCTTCTTCCTCTTTTCCTTCTCCTCTCTTTCTCTCAATTCAATTAGGGTTGTGAAAGGAGTGAAAGTGGCTTAGGGACGTCCTTTAAATAGGCTATAGACATCCTAAAATAAGTCCCTTTGAGATTAGGAAAGAATCCCAATCGAAAAATATAAAAATTTCCTAATTTCCATATTCGTCAGAATCCGGGGGTCGATGATCCCGTCGACCCTAAGGTCTTAAGCTGTCCGACCCTCCCTTCAAAACTGAGGGTCTGACTCTTTGTTTTGTGAGGTCTGACCCTGCTTAGCTGGGTATGCGACCCTTCCCCTAATTTAAGTGTTTTTGGGTCGATTTGATACCTGGGATCTCGATCTCCTTCACGCCCTTGGTCCATTTGACTCGACCATGATGGGTGAACCTGGTTCAAGGTGGTAAGACCAGGTTAGATTAACACCGGTCTTACAGTACCTTTGGCAACGGCCGATTCCACCCCGTATATTGTGGGCCCTGTCCTCGTTGTTTATGCTATCTAAAGCAGCTCAGACCGATTTTGTCTACTAAGCCTTCGCTTCATTTCTAATGACTCGAGCTCGGACAACTCGGTAAACTGAACCTGGGAAAGGAACCGTGAGCTTGGCTTGAGCTTTTCCCTGAGAAAGCCCCTTTCGTTTGAACTATTCTTTTCTTAGCTTTTCACCTTTCGCTTTTTCTTGAGTTAAAATCATCTGATCTACAAAAAAAAAAATAATGGGGAAGACCGGTTTTGGGGGGTTTTTTTTTTTTTTTATTAAAAAAAAAAAAAAAAAAAAAAAAAAATAAAAAAACAAAATTTTTAAAAAAAAGGGGTTGGGGTTTTGTTTTGGAGAAAAAAAAACCCTTCTTCTACTACTACTAATGTACGGACTTGAATGCACTCCCTTGAAGCGAAGCACCGAAACGGACTTTGCACTCCTTTTCACGCTATGCACTCCGAATCCACTCTATCATTGCACTCCCTTTCACATTTTCATAGGGTGCTCCCTTCCGCCACCCGATTGAAAGACTCCACGTTAACAAGGAAGATTCGATCCCCGCTTTCAGATGGGTGTATCGATCGCTTACAGCGCCTCCTTCGGAGCCTCCAATCGGCATACCAACTTCTTTCTCCCTATAGTCCACCGCTTTCTCAAACACGGATAGGCGAGACTTAAAAGCTCGATATTGACTGATTGAATCACTTTGTTGGATCAGTAGTGTAACCAGGGGCATCGGATTGCATTCTTAGCTTCCATCCCGCCTTCACCTATGGTACTACCTTAGCTATGCTACCGGTGGTGGTACCTCCGCCTATGCTTGCCTTTATATGCTTTAGCTACTAAAGGGAAAGACCCGCCCCTGCTGAAAGCCCGAGACCAAGACAAGACCAATGAGTATACCCATACCACTGCCTTACCGCCGGTTGAATGACGGACCAACACCTGAGTCGTTGAGGAAGCCCCAGCATGCCCCTATCGTTGAAATCCTCTTCCCTTCGCTTCCCTAGAAGGCCACCTTACCCATCACTCCTTCTGCCACTGTGCAGTCAGTCCATTCTGTTTGGCCTACCCCTTTAGTGTTGATACGCTAAAGCGATCAAGGTTGACCTTGACTTCTTTATACGCGTCAGCGAGAAAAGGTGAAGCATATAAAGGCCCTCGCTGACCCTAGAAGAACTCAATGGCTTGCTGAGTTCTTTGAACAAGAAAGAATCCAGATGAGAGACGAATGGCTGCAATTAAGGCGTCTAACTCAGGATCAAACCTCGCTGTTAGACTACGTCTATGGCCAATCAGAAGAAAGCAAAGAGGCAGATTCCCCTCCTACTCATCATATCAACAATGCCTCTAGCCAAAATCAGAGCCGTGCTTCTTCAGAAGAAATTACTGAAGTCCCAGATTTCAACTAGGGTTCCATAAAGAAGGACAGCCAAGGAAGAGAATGCACTATGCTCGATGCTAATTGTCAGAAGGAACCTCTCGTAGATTAAAATGCATACTTGAAGGTCTCTTTCAAAGGTTTTGTGCTTTATAGCAGGCAAAAGATGGAAATCAGGGTCACAGCTGCTGCCCCATTCCCTCTCAACAATTTGTCTGCGGCGAATCTAGACATCCGAATCCTAGACGGTGGTATAAACGAAGAAGACGCGCTGGGACAAAAACCCACTCTTCGAGAGAATGGCCTGCCAGAACTTGAAGACGGTGACACCTTCATCATCTCGTACACTAAAGAAAGGCGAAGCCAGATAGATCGGATGTGAAAACCACCAACATAGAAGCCCTATCGTCCGGTGCTCCGATTGAGAGTTCGGAGGATCCTCTGAGCAAAATCATTTCGGTTCCAGAAGAGAACTTTCATTCTCAAGAAGACGAATCATCAAGGGCTTCCATTAGCCAAGAAAAGGTGTCTATCGGGGAAGAAAGCAAGCTTACCTTGTGAGTTGGAGACCCTTTGAAGTGATTCTGACTCCGGATAAACTATCATCGAAGGAAAGGAGCCTCTGAATGATCCTGTGCCTCCATTAGGTGTCGTAGACCGGGTCTCGGTATCAGATGTCTCTCTGAGATGACGGAGGAGCTGAGTAGAACACTGTTGACTGAGAAAAACGGACAGCCTAAGGCCTCTAAAGAATCTCAAAATTCTTTGTCTCTATTTAGAGACAAAGCACAAGATCATATTCAAAGATGTCATCTTGAGACAACTAACGTGCCATACGGAACATCTTTCGATGACACCAAGACTATTTAAGAGGCTGAATGGTTTCATACCACTCAGAGATCTCATGAAGTTCCTGATCAACAGAGCGCTGTCGAAGAAAAGCCCAATGCCGTTAATACACAACCCTGTGTCGACCCATCAAGAAAGATTTTCACGAGCGATGAATGAGTCAATATCGTTCAAGAACATTTGCATTCTATAAAAGCTGACGAAGGCGCTGTCAAGCCCTGTTGTGAAAACCCTATTGTGAAAGCTCTGTTTTAGATGCCAAGCCCTTGAACTGACTATGACAGAGTCAGGATTTGACGGCCAAAAGACATGGCAAATTTATTTCCACAAGAGACTACCCGTTTTTGTCTTGACAACGATTAGTCTGTTTCTGGAAGTTGCACTAACAGCTTGCAATCTGAAATGCCTATTGAAAGCCGGGATCATTCATGAAGAAGCCGGCAAAGAAGGTTGGAGTCACCATTTGACTCAAATCCCTAAGAGTAGACTAATTGAGCTCACTTCAGATAAAAAGAAAGAATTGTTGAAAGCAATCATGTCATGGTACCAGGATTTCTAAACTGGAGACCCAGGTTTGGAATCTCATAATCACTTGTCCGACTTCATGGAAGTCGATCTTCTTCCTCATTGGAATAGTGAGTTAGGGACACACGCTTACAGCGCCTTCATGGTTACTTTGAAAAGCTAAGCCTCTATATGCTAAAAGTGTATAGACGCGCTACGTTTATATGCTTTTTCTAAGGTTTAGCTCCATCTATCGCTTACAGCGCCTTGCTCCGCCCTCCTTGCCCCGTTCTTTGCTATAAGGAATTTTTTTGTCCGCGATTATTCACATGCTTACCTAAAAGAAAAAGGCCGGCCAGAGCACAATGTCTATAAAAAAAAGTAAGCCTGAGTTTGTTGAAAGGCAAACAGCTCCCCTCTGAAGGAAGCCGGCATTGGATAGTCCGCGGGGTAGCTTAAGCCACCCACTGGTTAGTTAGGTGGTGGCACATTCGGCATTATATAAGCTTCGCCAGAAGGGCTTTGCTTCCCCCGCCAGAATAGAATGCCTCCTAGAAGCGATTAGTCACAACAACTATCCTTTTATTGCAGGCAATAAACCCAAGCCCCACTCTCGATATAAATTCAAGTAAGGCCTGACGGAGGGAGCCTCCCTACCCAAATTGGATCCCCTACAAGAAAAGGACCTATACGAGTCCCTGATCTACGACCACCCTCGAATTCATCTTGTTTTATCCAGACTGGTCGCCTACTTAAGTACGCAAGCCTTTGGCACTTCATTGAAGTAGGGCGAGCAGCCGGGTAGTGGATTTTTTTAGAAAGAGTGCTTCTTTCGTTTTAAGATAAAATGGACTTCTCCGTGTGTATGGAATGCAGGGTGGTCGTAGATCACCGCGTAGCACGTAGCATAGCGAATGTTGAAAGCTCTGCGTAGCGTTATGATTCTTAATGAACCTTTAGTAGTCAATTGTAGAAGTAGAATAAGCAGCTCCTCTCTGTTTCGGTGTAGAGCGGTGGCTTGTGTAGCGATCTGGCAGGAGCTCTTTCAATACGCCGCCTCTGCCGGATTGATTATTCAATGAATGAATGCATTGTTGATAAAGAGCATAGCGGGCGGGGGCTTCCTGATCTGCTTTCGGCCTTCCCCATCTCTTCCCACGCATGGATTCTGCCACTGAGAATCTTTCCGACTGGCGTCTGGATTCCTTCTGCTTTTGTGCATGCTGATGCTTTCTTCCGTAGGGTGGCGTAATATCCCTTCCTTAATATTGCCAGGGGCTGGGCTCACTCACTTTCTTTCTATAGAAAAGGGTTCGATCATAAGCTTCTGTGATCGGAGCCAGCATCTCAAGGAGCCATAAGCCAAAATAAGTTTATTTGAGGGTCTCCCTTCTTAGATGCACCACTGTGATAAGATCGCATAAGCGTCTCCTAGCCTAGGGATCGAAGCTTCTGTTTCTATGATAATCCCACCCAGATGAAAGATCATACGCGCTGCCCTCGAGTTGCTTCATGAAAAATAGGATATGCATGCCATAGAACCCCCCTATTGACTTAAAGGAAGGGCGAGGGGTAAAAGCCGTTGGTTGAAGGCACAGGTAATGAATGGGCATGTTCTGGCATGAGAAAGAAGGAGTCTTCAAAAGCGAGGGTGGTCGTAGATCAGCTCGACCGCAGGGAGAGAGTGGTCGTAGATCAGTTGAGATCCTTAACAGAAAGGCTATGCATAGAAGCCAAATAGTAAAGAGGGAAGCCATTGAACAGAAGGCTTGGTCATTAATGAGCAGGAAATAGGATTTTGTGACAAGAAGATTTATAGTTTGACAGGATGTCTTCTTCAAAGGAAAGGCTATGTACATAGAAGTCGGGTAAGCAGGTAACGGGAAAGCATTTGTGTAGTAGAAAATGAATAAGGAGCTGGCTTTCCAAAAAGTAAGTGGTCTTTATGAGAAAGGGTGTAATTCACTACTATAAATGACAATAACAAGTTGGGGCCGATGCTTGATAAGAATGCTGCTTATTGATAGCCCAGCCGGTTTTGAAAACCTTTCTCTATCGCTGACTGGTATAGCTCTATTGGCGAAAGCTTAGCTCTGCTCTGTTCAAGTGATTCTGTCAAAGCCACAAAAGAGGCGGGCTGATGAATGAATGTGAATAGCACCATGAGAAGGATTATGATCGTTAGAATGCCACAACAAGATCTTAATCTTTCCCTTTCCTATATATATAGTAAAAAACTAACCCGCAAGCCCCACATTGAACTAGGCTTCAAGCTTAGCCTCATTATGCGCCTCTTTGTCATTCATAGAACTGACTCCCATTTTATGTTCTGGTTCTGGACCTACCCGGCCCGGGGAGCTTCCGTCTAAGTGTCGTGCAGCTTTGCTTGGCCTGGGCTGAAGCTCCATGGTGAAGCTTAGTCTTCGGTCGGAAGAGAAGGTATGTGTGCCCATTGACAGGCCCGGTTTCTGATGAAGAGAACGTAGATGGCTAAGATCGGGATCGAAAGGGTTGGTTTGTCAGGCCATGAATGAAACTTACCCTTTCATTAGTGATCTTTCCTTTCTTCGATCGTTCCCGACCGCTTGTGCTTTCAATAGATCTACCAGTCCTTCTGTTCTGAAAAAATGCTTTGCGGTCCGAAGCTCAACAACCGGGTGGTGTCCTATCGATTATGGATGGGAGGCAGGCAAGCACAAACAAGCGCTTCCCCGCACGAAACGAATGCGAGTAGGAGCCTGGGCCCCACACACATGAGTAGGGGGGCGCTGTCACACCCCAATTCCGTACTATTCAGAATGTTGTGATGAACAGCTAATAAACCAACGGTTCAACCATGATCTCAAATAGGCTATCCCCGCATTATCCAAACTCACGCACATCCATAATCATAATCAGAGTAAATACACAATAGCGGAAGTCTTATAATAACATGAATTGAGAAACTAAAATAATATTAATAATTTAATAGCAAATTATTCTGTTTTCAACTAAGACATAATTAATTATCAAATACATGTCTTAATAAATCCAATAAAGAAACCTATGAAATATCTAATCAAATACACACGAGTTGCACTCGCAAGAGGAGTCATGTGTATCCACTTCAGCTTCAGCTTCCATCGCCGCTATGTTTCCGTATGCAGACGCATTCATATAATCTTCAACGGTATAACCTGCATCATCAACTAAAAATATTCGACGTCGAGGGTTGAGCACACATCACGGCTCAGTGAGTAGCCAAAACAATGCAACAGTACATATGCACGTAAAAAGTCAATTTATATCTTTGGTCTGGTATATAAGTTTGCAGTATGCAATAGAAAGGTTTAGGTAGCCAAAGGTCACGTTTATTGACTCCGCCTCTATACACGAGTGTGTGACGTTACCCGAAGATCACGTTTATCGTCAACTCACATGCACCCAATCATGAACATTATATAACAATGGTTACATTTATTGCTATATAGTGTCATACCAACACGTAAGCCCCTGTTAGCAAGGGCTACAAACTGGGCTCGCAACTAACCAATCCTAATGCCAAAAAGTGTATCCAAGGCCTCACCCCAGCATCGCTCAGAATGTCCATAGAGATAGAGCTAAGGCCCCCCGGTAGAGTCAAAGACTACAAGGACCGAGACCACCTCCCCTGATACTCTATGACATAATAGTTCTGCTAAAGTAATGACGATACGACGATGCTAATGCACAAGACTTGAGTTAGAGATAGAGCTATATTGCTAAGACCCGCCAAAGGATAACGTTTATTGATGTCCTCATCACACCTCCCCTGATACTCGCTCGCATCAAGTACATCAACCACACACATACAAGCACATGCCTATTCCATCATCATCATCATCATCATGTTATAAACAATAAAGTAAATATGCATGAACAAGTAATAGAAATATTGGATGGCATGTTGTATGCACATTACAAACATATTCGCATAGAATCAAGCATGGCATAGGACTCACGAAAATAGAAAACAGTTTTTTATTAACCCATTTAGTTTGAGGTTCTGGTTTCTCACCATAGCTTGCTAATAGATACTTTTCCAAGATTTAGAATCACCTTTACAGTGTTATTGTATTGCTAGAAGCCCTAACAAAGTCGATAGAATTTTATTAGAATTTATTTGGAATTTAAAAACTATTCTGTTAACCGAGGGTCGGAGGTAGGGTCGGAGTCGGGATCGACCCCGGGTGCGACCCTCCCTTAACTCGAACTTCCCGAACACCGAGGGTCGATGGTCGGGAACACCTAGGGTCGGATGGTCATCGACCCTCGGTGCGACCCTCCGAGCACTTTGGTCCAATTCCCTCTTTTAATCCATTCTTCGTGTTTGGAATCCTATGGCTTTCTCCTACATTCCATTCTACATGCATTCCATGGTCTGAAACCATGTATAACCCACCTAGATAGCTTTCTTGCACTCTCCTATGGTTTTCCAAGAAAACCTAACCATAGATTGATGGTTTGGGTTTCTCCGAGATCACACTCTCAACAATAACTAACCTAAGGTCCGTAGAAACTCATGGAATTAGTATCCATACCCGAGAAGATAACTTTTCTCCTCGAAACCCTTCTCCTTTTTGCTAAGTTCTCTTCCTTCCCTTTCTTCTTCCTCTTTTCCTTCTCCTCTCTTTCTCTCAATTCGATTAGGGTTGTGAAAGGAGTGAAAGTGGCTTAGGGACGTCCTTTAAATAGAGTAGGAACATCCTAAATAAGTCCCTCTGAGATTAGGAAAGAATCCCAATCGAAAAATATAGAAATTTCCTAATTTTTATATTCGGCGAAATCCGAGGGTCGTGAGAGGGTCGATGATCCCGTCGACCCTAGGGTCTTAAGCCGTCCGACCCCTCCCTTCAAAACCGAGGGTCCGACTTTCCGTTTTGGGAGGTCCGACCCCGCTTAGCTGGGTATGCGACCCTTCCCCTATTTTAAGTGTTTTTGGGTCGATTTGATACCTGGGATCTCGATCTCCTTCACGCCCTTGGTCCATTTGACTCGACCATGATGGGTAAACCTGGTTCAAGGTGGTAAGACCGGGTTAGATTGACACGGGTCTTACAACTCCCCCCAACTTATAAAAATTTCGTCCTCGAAATTGTACGTACCTTCTGAATCAAATAAGTAAGGGTATTGCTTTCGCATAGCATTCTCTTCTTCCCATGTAACCTCTTCCATGTCTCTACTTTTCCATGTGACCTTAACATAGTAGATATCTCTGTTGCATAGACGTTGAACTTTTCGACTAGTGATTTCTGTTGGTGTTACTTCAAATGTCAAATCATCAGTCAATTTCGGCAAATCCACTGTCAAAACATGCGTTGGGTCTTTGACATACTTCTTCAATAGGGAAATGTGAAATACGTCATGCACACTTGACATAGATGGTGGTAGTGCTAACTGATAAGCTACCTTTCCATGCTTAGCTAGAATTTCATACGGCCCAACATATCTTGGACTTAGTTTCCCTTTCTGTCCGAACCTCTTCAATCCTCGCATAGGCGATACCTTCAAAAATACTTTATCACCTACGGCGAACTCTAGATCTCTTCGTCGAGTATCGGCATATTGCTTCTGACGGTTCTGAGCTGTTCTCACTCTTTCCTTGATAATATCGACCACTCGACAAGTCTCTTCAACAAATTCCGGTCCAACAATACTACGTTCTCCAACTTCATTCCAAAACAAGGGAGTTCGACACTTCCTGCCATACGCGGCTTCATAAGGTGACATCCGTGTGGTAACCTTTCATCCCATGATCCCTTGAAATCAATCACACATGCTCGTAGCATATCTTCTAGAATCTGGATTGTACGCTCCGACTGTCCATCTGTCTGTGGGTAGAATGTAATACTGAACTTTAACGTTGTACCCATAGCCTTTTGCAATCCTTCCCAAAATTTGGAAGTAAATCGTGGATCTCTTTCGGACACAATGCTTTCTAGAACACCATGTAATCGAACAATGTTATCCACATACAGCTTCGCTAACCTTTCCAAAGTGTATACCGTGGTCGTATAGGTACGAAGCGAGGTGTTTTAGTCAGACGGTCCACAATTACCCAAACTGCGTCAACTACTCGAGGAGTCAAAGGTAGTCCCATGACGAAGTCCATAGTGATACAGTCCCATTTCCATGCTGGTTCCGGTAATGGCTGTAATAGTCCTGGCGGTATTTGTCGCTCGGCCTTTACTTTCTCGACAATTTAGGCATTGAGACACGAACTTGGCTACATCCGCCTTCATTCCCCTCCACCAATATAGTTTCTTCGGATCATGATACATTTTTGTACTTCCATGGATGTATCGAATAGATGGTGGTATGGGCTTCCTTCATCGGCCGGTGTCTAATGTCCATATTTTCTGCTTCCGGTATACATATTCTTCCTTTGTATTTCAGTACTTCTCGTCATCCAAGGTGAACTCGGGGTTAGTCCTACCTTTCTCAATATCTTCTTGTACTGTTCTCGGATAAGGATCTGCTTTGACAGCTGTCTTCACTTCATCCACTATATCCGGTATAATCTTCAATGCCGCGAACATATTAAAAAACCGATGAATAAACCCTTGGTTGGCTGATTCATCCGTTGTATCTATCACATACTGCTCGTTGCCGTGATTGAATACCATTCCGGTGGTACACATTGCTGCGGTCGTGCTAACTTCTCCTTGAGATTTTATCATTGCTTTTCTGCTTAATGCATCCGCTACTACGTTCGCTTTTCCCGGATGATACTGGATATCACAATCATAGTCTTTCAATAGTTCCAGCCATCTTCGTTGTCTCATATTCAACTCCTTCTCCGATTAAATAAATAAGTAAGACTTTTATGGTCCGACTTAATCCGAAATTTCTCTCCGTATAGGTAACGTCTCCATATCTTGACAAAGATGTACTACCCGTCGCTAACTCCAAATCATGAGTGGGATAATTTTTCTCATGTACCTTTAACCGCCTTGAAGCATAAGCAATCACTTGCCCTCCTTGCATAAGCACACATCCTAATCCCAATCCCAACGCATCGCTGTATAAGGTAAATGTCCGGTCCCGGAATAGGAATAGTCAAGATCGGAGCGGATATCAATCCGGTCTTCAACGTTTGAAAACTCTTCTCACATTTATCGATCCACACAAACTTCTCACCTTTCTTAGTCAAACCGGTGAGAGGTACGGCAATCCGCGAATAGTCTTCTACGAATCTCGTAGATAATAACCGGCTAGACCCGTAAAAACTTCTGATTTCCGAAACGCTCTTTGGTGCTTCCCACTTCACAATAGCCTCGATCTTGCTGGGATCCACTTTGATTCCTTCAGCGGATACTACATGGCCTAGAAAGGCAACTTCACTTAGCCAAAACTCGCACTTTGAAAATTTGGCATATAGCTTCTCTTTCCTTAAACGTTGTAGGGCTGCGTTTAGGTTCTTGATATGGGTTTCCTTGTCCTTGGAATATACCAATATGTCATCAATAAATACTATAACCAACGTATCCAACATATCGTGGAAAACTCGGTTCATAAGTTCCATGAACGTTGCCGGTGCATTAGTTAATCCAAAAGACATAACCAAAAATTCATAATGTCCGTATCTGGTCCTGAATGCTGTCTTTGGAATATCACCTTCTTTAATCTTCAGCTGATGATAGCCTGATCGAAGATCGATCTTAGAAAATACTCTTGCTCTTTGTAACTGGTCGAACAAGTCATCGATCCGAGGTAGTGGATATCGATTCTTGATTGTCAGTTTATTCAACTCCCGATAGTCGATACATAATCGAACGCTACCATCCTTCTTCTTTACGAACAACACCGGTGCACCCCATGGAGATATACTGGGTCGAATATAACCCTTGTCCAGTAGTTCTTGTAGTTGCACCTTCAGTTCCGTAGGAGCCATTCTATAGGGTGCTTTTGATACGGGTGCGGCTCCAGGTATAAGGTCTATTACAAACTCCGTGGCTCGGTCGGGTGGTAATCCGGGTAGTTCCTCCGGAAATACGTCAGGATAGTCCCGCACGACATCAATATCTTCCATTTGTGGCGCTTCCTTGGTTAGGTCGACCACGGATACTAGATACCCGATTGCCCCCTTCTCAAGGCACTTCTTAGCCTTTAGTGCTGAAAGTATGAGCTTGCGTCTCCGGGGAAGTTTGGTTCCCGAGAAACTTAATTCTGCTCCATCTTTGTCTTTGAACGTGTGGAATGCCGAGCTAACCAGTCCATTCCCAAGATGACATCAAAGTCTGCCATCTCAAGTTGTATCAAGGTTGCATCTAAAGTCTTCTCTCCAATGAGAACTGGACATGGTCCATAACCTTTCTCTAGTTCCACTTCTAACCCCATCGGTGATCGTACAAGTAATTTGTAGTCTAATGTTTTGATGGGTAATTTCGTCTTCTTTCCAAATGACACAGATATAAATGAATGAGTAGCTCCGGAATCAAAAAGTACTCTGGCGGGTACGCCATTTATAGGTACAATACCTGTGATTTATCTTTACTTAGTCTACATGCTCATTCAATGTAATTACAACTTTAAAAGTTTCGGCCATATACCCGTGACCACATCGGGTGATGCGGCCGCATCCTCGGACGCAACAGCATATACACGTCCCCGATGGAATTGCTTCTTGGGCTGAGGGCACTCCCTTGCCATATGTCCCGGCTGGTTGCGCTTAAAACACTTCGGGGCTTCGGAATTTGGCTTTGGCCGAGGTTGAGCTGCCGGAGTAGTCTTGGTTGCAGCATTAAAATTTCGAGGACGGAAAGGCTTATATGTCTTGTTATTGCCTCCGTTGTAAGAATTTCCGGGCTGGCCTTTTGATGCCTCCTGCTCGAGTAAAGTAACTCTCCTTCTGGCTCGATTCTATAACTCGAGCGATCTGGACAGCTTCATTATAAATTCTCTTTTCTAAGCCCATAACATGTTCTCTGATGTTTCCTCTTAGTCCCGTGACAAACCTACGGGTTTTGGTTTCTTCTTCTTGCATACTCGGGGGTGCGAAGAAAAACAGCTCTTCATAACGCCGTTGGTACGCATCCACCGACATCCGTCCCCGATAAAGACTCGGGAACTCCTTCTCCATCGAATCTCCTCAAGCTCCGTGGAAAATATTTCTCAAAGAAGGCTTCTTTATATATAGCCCGGGTCAAGAGGGCGTGCTTGGTCAGAAGATATGCCTTCGTTGATTTCCACCAATGATGTGCGTCGCCCTTGAGCATGAAGGTGGCGCATAGTACTTTCTCTTCCTCTGTGATAGTCATCATGAGGAAATTTCTCTCCATCTCGTCTATCCAGTGTGCTGGCCACAATGGATCAGACGGTTTGCCGTTGAATTCCTTAGGTTTCATCTTCAAAAATCTCTCCACTAGTCGGGAGTGGTCCAACTGATTCTGGGGGTTTGCCCCAAACATATGGGGTGGATACCGGTAATCACCCTGAGCCGCCTCGGAACCCGCACCGGAATCCGTGCGTGCGGTTGCGGAGGTGTCCGATGAGCTGGGTGGTTACCCACCGGTGCCGCACCGGCTTGTCCCGGGTGCATGGGTGCAGCCCGAGTGGCTTGAAACATAATTCCCATGGCAACCTCGCATCCGAGCCCCGCGCGCTGCATCCGCCGCAGCCGCCGTGCCAAGTTCATCACCACGGTTGTTAGCTCGGTGGTGGAGGTGGCAAATTTGTAGGGTTTGCCGGTTCCGGATTACCCGGTGCATAGTTATTTTCTTGACTAGTCTCCTCCACGGGTGGTGGTGGTGGGACCGCGCTTCGGGTCCGCCGGGTCACCCTACGCCCGCACATAATTCTTTTCTGTGATTGGTGGTGCCTGACAATCATCAAAATAGGTGAGAAGTCATTTATATTTCATGTAGGCACGCTAACCAATAATCAATTCCAATTCTAGCTCATTTTATAAAAAAAATACTGTCTTTTCTATGCAGGGTCGATGGTGAGGGTCGATGGTATGTCCGACCCTTGGTATCCGACCCTGGGAATGACCTATTCTTCCCGAGAGCTGAGGGTCGATGCGAGGGTCGATGGGTATCCGACCCTCAGTTCCGACCCTTAGTTTTCTGTCAGATTCCCGAGAGCCGAGGGTCGATGGAAGGGTCGATTCGAGGGTCAATTGTGCTAGTCGAATTGTCCCGACCCGGAGCAAAAATCAGATTTTTAAGATCCGATTCCGGGTCATTTCTCACTATTCCTCCTCCGTTTCGACTCGCCTCTCCTCTCCGAGCTGCTACAAGTACTACTCTACTGTTTTGGATCGGTTTGACTCCGGGTTTCGACGTCCACGTCGTCACTACAGGTATGTCTTCCCATTTTTACCTGTTTTTAGGTTTCCATTTCTAGGTTTTTGTCCATTTAACTTGTATTTTTCGAATTAAACTTTTTCCAACCGTAAAAATTTGATTTTTATTGGGGGCTTTTGTTATTGGTGTCTCGAGGAACGAAAGCCCTCAAAAATTTTTGAGTTTCATCGGTTGGTTATCGAGAAACTTGAAATTTTCTCTTTTTGCCCTAATTTGTCGACATTTTTGATTTTTCTTGAATTTCTTCAAATTGGACATCGTCGCTAAAATTTCCTACTGCATGTGGGTTGTAGGATATGTTTAAACCTACGTAAGTCCTTATGCCCACTTGTATGGTGAGGAATGGGCTTTATGGTCAACTTACGTCGTTATTAAATCAAGTTTCGGATTTTTATCCTATTAACTCCTTGTTTTCCTTCTCTTTCTTATTTTGCAGATACCATGGCTCGTACCAAGGTACCCAGAGTTCGTGATCCCCTTCGCTTCCGTTCCAATGAAGCCGAGGCACGGTATGCTGACTATGCCCGTAAGAAGGTTGAGGGTGGTCGTATGGTGAACTTGGCTGAGTTAGCCGTGTTCAACGTAGAGGGAGCCTTTGGTGACATGGGGTGGCTTCCTCGTCATTACATACGACGCGTGCACATGCCCGGATTTGGCGCGCCGCCCTATTGTAATCTCCGCGTGGTGGGGAATTACAATGACGTTGAGCATGGTCGGAGTTGCGCATCACCGGCCACGCCAAAGGGGTAGATATCTCCTTCGACTATCGGCAGCTGGCCGACTTGTTGGGCATTCCTTATGATGGCCCCATGGTATACCGCGCGCGCCGGAGAGCCACGCTTGTTGAGATGGAGATGAGGGCGGAGATCGATAATCGCTGCTCCGCCCCGATCGCAGGCGGATGAGAGCTTGTTATCTCGCGGCCCGGCTCCACGGGTCTTCTGTAAGATTATCCAACATAATCTGATCCCGCAGAGTGGACACTATGAGAGGGTTTCTCAGCTGACCCAGTTTTTGATTTATAGCATCTGCACTCGCCAGCCCGTCTGCCTTCCATACATCATCATGCGGACTATGATTAGTGCCACATTGTCCGGTCATAGGGGTAATCTACCCTATGGACGCATGATTACACGCCGACGATGATGATCGTATGTATATGGATGTCGACTCGATACCACCGCCTTCACCTACACATGCGGCCGGTGTTGGCACTTCTCTTCCGCGGCGGACCCCCGCACTCGAGGCTGGTCCTTCGCATGCGGCTGGTCCTTTACTTCCACCTTCCGACATGATGGAGATGCCGCAGGAGATCGTGGAGGCCCGGCGCAGATCTGATCTGAGGATGGAGGAGTTGTTAGACGCCCAGCGTATGAGGGTGGATGAGCCGTTATCGGTCCAAGCGGGCGACCGATAGGAGAGTAGCCGATCCGGCAGCTAGTCTCCGGCACGACCCGCACCCGCGTGGCCCGGTGGACTAGGGTCTATGCCGAGGACTATGACCGAGATCGTGAGGCACCGCTCCTCCTCCTTCACCTCCAGCTTCATGATTGTATTTATTTTTCTTGTACTACGAGTAACAGTCCGGGTTGGGGACCGCACTCGCTTTAGTTATGTATATACGTTTTGTTTTTCTCAATCATTGTATGTAACTTGTTTTCCCTTTAATAGATGCATTATTCCCTTTTTAAATTTGGTCTCAATCATCACTTGTGCTTACAAGGTGTTTATATTAAAGCTTTTACTTTTATCCTATCTCAGCTCACAATGGTCTTGAACGTGTGTTAGTTCGGCGGGCAAGGCCTGAGATGCTCTGATACCAAGTTGTCACACCCCAATTCTGCACTATTCAGAATGATGTGATGAACCGCTAATAAACCAACGGTTCAACCAAGATCTCGAGTAGGCTATCCCCGCGTTATCCAAACTCACGCACATCCATAATCATAATCAGAGTAAATACACAATAGCGGAAGTCTTATAATAACATGAACTGAGAAACTAAAATGATATTAATAATTTAATAGCAAATTATTCTGTTTTCAACTAAGACATAATTAATTATCAAATACATGTCTTAATAAATCCAATAAAGAAACCTATAAAATATCTAATCAAATACACACGAGTTGCACTCGCAAGAGGAGTCGTGTGTATCCACTTCAGCTTCAGCTTCCATCGCTGCTACGTTCCCGTATGCAGACGCATTCATATAATCTTCAACGGTATAACCTGCATCATCAACTAAAAATATTCGACGTCGAGGGGTGAGCACACATCACGGCTCAGTGAGTAGCCAAAACAATGCAACAATACATATGCATGCAAAAAGTCAATTTATATCTTTGGTCTGGTATATAAGTTTGCAGTATGCAATAGAAAGGTTTAGGTAGCCAAAGGTCGCGTTTATTGACCCCGCCTCTACACACGAGTGTGTGACGTTACCCGAAGATCACGTTTATCGTCAACTCACATGCACCCAATCATGAACATTATATAACAAAGGTTACGTTTATTGCTATATAGTGCCATACCAACACGTAAGCCCCTGTTAGCGAGGGCTGCAAACCGGACTCGCAACTAACCAATCCTAATGCCAAAAAGTGTATCCAAGGCCTCACCCCAAAGATCCCTCGAATGTCCATAGAGATAGAGCTAAGGCCCCCGGTAGAGTCAGAGACTACAAGGACCGAGACCACCTCCCCTGATACTCTACGACATAATAGTTCTGCTAAAGTAATGGCGATACGACGATGCTAATGCATAAGACTTGAGTTAGAGATAGAGCTAAAGTGCTGAGACCCGCCAAAGGTTAACGTTTATTGACGTTCTCATCACACCTCCCCTGATACCCGCTCGCATCAAATACATCAACCACACACATACAAGCACATGCCTATTCCTATCATCATCATCATCATCATGTTATAAACAATAAAGTAAATATGCATGAACAAGTAATAGAAATATTGGATGGCATGCTGTATGCACATTACAAACATATTCACATAGAATCAAACATGGCATAGGACTCAAGAAAATAGAAAAACAATTTGTTATTAACCAATTTAGTTTGGGGTTCTGGTTCCTCACCTTAGCTTGCTAATAGATACTTTTCCAAGCTTTAGAATCACCTTTACAGTGTTATTGTATTGCTAGAAGCCCTAACAAAGTCGATAAAATTTAATTAGAATTTATTTGGAATTTAAAAACCATGCTGTTAACTGAGGGTCGGAGGTAGGGTCGGAGTCAGGATCGACCCTGGGTGCGACCCTCCCTTAACTCTGAACTTCCCGAACACTGAGGGTCGATGGTCAAGAACACCTAGGGTCGGATGGTCATCGACCCTTGGTGCGACCCTCTGTGCACTTTGGTCCAATTCCCTCTTTTAATCCATTCTTCGTGTTTGGAATCCTATGGCTTGCTCCTACATTCCATTCTACATGCATTCCATGGTCTGAAACCACGTATAACCCACCTAGATAGCTTTCATGCACTTTCCTATGGTTTTCCATGATAACCTAACCATAGATTGATGGTTTGGGTTTCTCCGAGATCACACTCTCAACAATAACTAACCTAAGGTCCGTAGAAACTCATGGAATTAGTATCCATACCCGAGAAGATAACTTTTTCTCTGAAACTCTTCTCCTTTTTGCTAAGTTCTCTTCTTTCACTTTCTTGTTCCTCTTTTCCTACTCCTCCCTTTCTCTCAATTCGATTAGGGTTGTGAAAGGAGTGAAAGTGACTTAGGAACGTCCTTTAAATAGAGTAGGAACATCCTAAATAAGTCCCTCTGAGATTAGGAAAGAATCCCAATCGAAAAATATAGAAATTTCTTAATTTCTATATTCGCGTAATCCGAGGGTCGATGGGAGGGTCGATGATCCCGTCGACCCTAGGGTCTTAAGCTGTCCGACCCTCCCTTCAAAACCGAGGGTCCGACTTTCTGTTTTGGGAGGTCCAACCCCGCTTAGCTGGGTATGCGACCCTTCCCTATTTTAAGTGTTTTTGGGTCGATTTGATCCCGAGAACCTGGCCTCCCTCCCCCCCCTGGCCCCCTTTCCCCCCCATGGGGGGGGGAGGGGGCGGGGGGGGGGGGGGGGGGGGGGGGGGGGGGGGGGGGGGAAAGGGGGGGGGGGAGGGGAGGAAGAAAAAAGGGGGGGGGGGGGGGGGGGGGGGGGGGGGGGGGGGGGGGGGGGGAAAACTTTAAAAAATTTTCTTTTAATGGGGGGGGGGGGAAAAAAAAAAAAAAAAAGGGAGAGGGGAACAAAAAAAAAAAAAAAAAAAAAAAAAAAAAAAAAAAAAAAAAAAAAAACTAAATCTTCTTTTTTTGTGGGGGGGGGGAGGAAGACGGAGGAAAAAAAAAAAAAAAAATAAAAAATTTAAATTTTACATTTTTTTTTTCTATAATTCAAATTTTTTTAATTTTGTTTTTGGGGGGGAAAAAAAAGGGGGTGGGGGGGGGGGTTGGTGGGGGGGGGGGGGGGGGGGGGGGGGGGGGGGGGGGGGGGGGGGGTCGGCGGGGGGGGGGGGAAGGGGGAGAAAAAAAAAAAAAGGGGGGGGGGGGAAGGGGGGGGGGGGGGGGAAGGGGGGGAAAAAAAAAAAAAAAACCAACCCCCCCCCCCCCCCCCCGGGCCCCGGGCCCGCCCCCAAACGACTGCGGGTAGCCGCCAAGAAGAATGAATTCCCGAAGGGGTCCAATAAGACTTTTTTTCGAGTAATACAGGGATGGACTGAGACTCCTAACTCCCGATGCAGGAGCAGGGTGGTCGTAGATCAGGGAGGAGGGTTTCGAAATGCATTGAACCTCCCAATCGAATGAATCGTAACATTCGTAATGATCAACTTTACGGAGCCCTATCGCTCGGTTAGATAAGAGAGGTCCACCCCAGAACAAAAACCACTAAATAATGCTATAGAAGCACGCACTTCTTCGTCCACAACAGCAGGTGCCTCCTGGCAGCCTGGCTAGCCGGTCCAGTTCTCCAGTCAATACCTGCCAAAGAAAGAATGTACAATTTGTTGTATCAATGATATTACCAATCAACGAACTGCTAGTTGGAGAGGGGGGTCCATTACGTGTTAGCTACCTCTAGAATAGCCAGACATTCTTGGCCAGGTTTCAGAATGGAAGAGAAGTCATGGAAGGAACTGAATTGGCCACGCACGATGAATGGATGGACAAGAATAAGGCGAAGACTATGAGTCTTCGATATTCATTTATACTTTGAATTCGGAAGAATATGAAATGCTCCCGCTCTGCATGGCAGGCGAGGTAGGATAGAGAAGAGGGTTGCCTAGATAGATGTTCTCTATAGGTATGCTATAAGTAGCTAACAGAATGCAATGCCTCCTTCTAGTGGCGGTCGGTCGAGCTGATTTACAATCAGCCTGATTTACAACCAGCCTGTGGTCGAGCTGATCGTAGACCACCCTTGCGCTAACGCCCCGTTATATAGGGTGGTCTACGATCAGCTTTTCTTGCTGGGGCGGAAGGACTTTCTTCTTCGCAGCTATAAAGTAGCTTGTCTTTGTTGTTCTGGCTTTCGCTCCTGGAGTTGATTCTTTCTTAATGCTGATACTTTCTGTTTCGTCGAGCCCCGAGCTTGTGGTCCTCCTTTGAGTGTGGGTTCAATTGGATGGATCTGTCAAGTCAAGGTCAACGTACGTAGCAGCAAGGATGGTGCATCGCCTATTTCTCGTTCTCGCTCGGGAGCCAAAACGAACACGCCTGCTACCTACTGTACTGGACCTTCGACCAGGCCCCTTGTCGAATCGGAACCAACCACTGCATTGCGCTCGAACAGTTGAGCGGCCGCCGGCCAGCAACTTCCGTGCACAGATATAGATTCATTCTTCGTACCTGGTTCAGCAGCACAACCCTTCGCGGGTTGGTAAGACGGAATTGGACAAAGAAAAGAGAGTGCTCGACCGGAACAACGGCCACCGTAATTACATAGATAACTGCTCTTCTCGGTCGAACCGTATGGCGGCTGGAAAGAAAGACGACCTCACCTTCTCGTAGATGGTGTCAGTGAGAGCTACTTTAGTATCCCCCGTTGACCTTCTTTTGTAGATAGAATCTTCAATGAGTGGAAACAAGCACCCTTAGACGTAAAGGCGCTACTTAGCCCAACTCTAAACCAAGAATCAAGTCCTTCCGCCCCTATTTGAGTAAGGCGCGCGCAACCTAGTTGCGCGCTCCCGCGTCAAAGCATGCTAACGCACAACGGTGCTCTACGATCAGCTCGACCACCGGGAGAGAGTGGTCGTAGATCAGCTAGCTCGCAGCCGTTGCTTCTTTGGTCGTAGATCAGCTAGCGCGCTCTGGAGTTGCTTGGTTCTTCGCTTGCTCTGCAGTACGAGCCTCATACAGAGCCGCGCCCCTTTAATATGATGAGAAGAAGAGGGGCTGAAGGCGGCTTTGCTATCTAAGCGAAGGGGCCGCCCTCTTTTCTTTTCCGCACCAATCCTTAAAAACTACTACATCTTTTTTTGGGTGTATAGCTCAGTTGGTAGAGCATTGGGCTTTTAACCTAATGGTCGCAGGTTCAAGTCCTGCTATACCCAAACCTACCTCTTTCTCCTAAGGAGAAAGAGCGATGGCTTGAAAGCCTCGTTCAAAGATCACTCTTTGGCCTTTAGACTCGCTTCGGCGACTTCGCTCGTTGGGTGAGGTAAGGAGTAGTATCAGAGTGGCTCGGTCATCGATAGGCCTCTCCTTATTCATTCTATAGGGCGGGGCTGCGGACCAACAATCCAGCAAACAACGGCCCTACTACAACACAAGCAACGGCCCTACTACAACACAAAGCTCAATTCCCCTTTAGAGTAAGTAAAGCGCGTTAGCCCGTTTATATAGCGGTAGGCCTTTTCTTGCTGGGGCGCTAGCGCGCCCTTTGTATATATTAGTCAATTTCTTCGCTGGCTTCGCTAGGTTGGGCGCTAGCGGGGCGCAGGAGCGCCCAACCTAGGTTAGGGGGTTTCTACGCTGGTACTGATCCGAGTTTTTGATAATTACTGCATGCGTTATATATACAGGGAGGGAGAGGAGTAATCCGACCCAGCTACGTTTGCTCCCATTCCAAGGCTGCCTTTAGGTAGGGGCTAATCGATTACTCTCCTATGCCTGCCTGAGGTATCGATGGGATACGAAGCAGAACTGGACGGAGGGGATGGAACTGCCGATCCTGGAAATGACAAGGGCTTGGGGAGAGATGCTATGCTTGAGTAACCGGAAATGGTTGGTGACGAAGAATAGGTAGCTTGCAAGCATAGGAATTGATAACCGAATTCTTTCATTCCCCCCAGCCGATGTGCGAGATCATATTCTTCTACTCCTGCTGATGCCCCAACTCCATTTCAAGCTGCCTCACTCGGTTCTTCTGCTCCGCTCCGGAGATCGGGATTGGGATTGACGAATGGATGGAATGATTGGCACGGAGAGACGGATGTGCTCTGGTTGCTCGTTCAATGATATGACGTATTTATAGTTTCTACTACTACTCAATTCGATCTGTATACGGGGCCCCCGTGTAAGTCAGACTTCTACTGAAAGCTTTCGAATCAACTCAACTATACTATTCAACAACTGAACTTATGATACTTCTTCCGCGATTCAATGAATAGTTTCATTGAGTTGACTCTTGGAAAAGGGGTTTTTGATATACTCATCAACCAGTATAGTCTATTTCAATCCGTCTTCACCAATCCCTCCTGATGATTCCAAGTTATTGAAGACGAAACTCGAAAAAAAAATGATTCGAGCCGCGTCAGACTTTGCGGGCTGCTCGTCCCTTCGCGTCGACAAGGAAACCGTGGACGACAATGGTAAAAGAATAGAACGAACACCCTCGAGAACTTCTCCTACCTAAAGGCACCCTCAACAATATAGATTTCATACATGAAATTCCTTATCTTATCAAACATGGATTTCCCGGCCCTTGTTCATGCCATGAATTCAAAGCTCAACCCTCAACCATTGCAATCAAGCATTTCTTTATCAATTCCACATCGGTAAGGGGAGGAACGGAGGAAGGGATACTGATCGCTTCACTAGTTCTTTCAGGGGGTTGGCTGGGGAGGCCTTGACTTAAGATGTCCCGACAGAAATCCGCCGAGAAGACACCATAAGGATGGGATTTCGTGGCCCCTATATTCTCTATATGGATTCACTCGAGGGATCGGAAGTGGGGAGAAGCAACTTTAAAGTTGCCTCTATCTACACCGGCTCTCTTTCAAGCGTCGTAGGTCGAGTCTATGCAATGGAGGAGCTGCTTTGTGATCTACGACCACCCTCCGCATTGAGCCGTCAAGACAAGAAGAGCCAGCCTTCTTGCTTCTTCGGTCCAGTTACCCTCCGGGAGAATTAGGATCATACCCCGAAAATCCATGGGGATAGATGTAGACGCGGTGATAAATGAGTCACAGAATTCGCTATCTGAACCTTCCGTTCAGTTTGTCACGGTTTCATCCGTGGTGGGGGAAGAAGCAATTCCAACATATTCCGTTGCCACCTCCCAAGCCTTTCGGAGAGAGTTGGAGATGGCTGAAACGCGCTTCACCTTAAGAGAGAAACTTTCTCTTGGTGATCGGTTCATCGGCAACGACAGATACGTGCGATCAAAACATTGCTAATACGAGACCACCCCCTGCCGGAGGGATCAGTTTGACCGGGGCTCAAATCAGACTTCGCCGAGCAATGATCAACTTAGGACCTCCGTACGTAAACTCGCTAGTCGAAATCAACTTCGAGCCCCTCTTCAATCGGCGCCGCGGTTCCCTCCATCCGATCGATAGTGAGAGCCAATACTGAACATTGCCTCTACTGTTCGTCCTGGAGCAGCACCGAATAACTGTCTCTCATCCCGGCGCATCAACTGATCCTTGAATGACTAATCCCTGGCTAGGGAAGACGGGGGATGGCCGCTTGGCCAACTAGAACAAATGCACCCTCCCTGCTCATCAACCTCGCGCCGCCTTTTCTCTTTGTCCCTGAGGGAGGGGAATGATGGCACCTCCTCACATCAAGTTGTTATTACGGAGATGAATGAGAGGGGTTAGCCGTTCGTTTTCTACCGAGGTCGGGGTTTTCAGACAAACAAATCCATCATTGAAGGGCTAGAAGCCGGATCGCTCACTCATCAATTTCTGCTTCTCCCAATGGTCGGTTCGTTGCGGATGGGACTCTATTTCAAGCAAACGTAGGCTCGAAAGCTGCAAGCTACGGCATCAAAGCCCAGCAAACGGGGCAACGTCAAGACAAGCCGGAGTGCGCTAGCGAGCTGGGGCGGAGCAACAAAAGCGAAGCGAGCCGCGCTAGTAGCGCGCTAGCCTTTTTCCGCAGGCTGCTATGCTAGTTGTAGCGCGCTAGCGCGCGTACTCTTCTCATCGAGAGTCGGTTCTTTTATGGTAAAAAAGAAAGATACATTTGATACCTCTTCTGACTTTCCGTTTTCCAACAGCAATTACACATTCCCTCGGCCTCTGATTACAGTCGAAGTGCCATTGCCCATATATGAAGAACCTAGTTCTTCAATCATATCTGCACCAATTTCTTCCTTTCGGAATAAAATATGATGCGAGGACCCGATCCACCAACTATCTGAAATGTTGGCAAACAGGGCCATAGTAGTGACCAACACTACCTTTTCCTGATCATCATGGGTTTTCCCTTTGCCCTTCTTTTATGGGCACTCAAAACTCAAGTGACCTTTCTTCTTGCAGGACCAACACTCTATTTTTTATCAGGTCCTTCTACACGGCACCAGCCTTGTGCTTATTCTTCTTTTTAAACAGATTCTTTTGCGCAGCATTAGTTTTTTCAGACTGCTGTTCAAATCTCTTTTCAGCTTCTGCCTAAAGAAAATGGTCAGATCAATCATAGTTAAAGGAGGAGTTTCACGGGAGAGAGTGGTTGTCAAAGACTCAAACGACTTCAGCAGACTTCCCGGTCACTGATCACGATCAGTCATTTTGACTCTCACTGCTATCAATTCTTTGATCATCTTATCCATCTTGTCTAAGTGCTGAGACACGCTCGTCCCTTCTTGCATCTTGCTTGGAAAGAACTGTCGCCGAAGAAACTTCATGTTCACCATTGTCACTGACTCATACATTCTCTGTAGAGTCCCCCAGATTTATCATGCAGACTCAATGTCTCCCACTGAAAGACGTACCTTATCCTTGACCACCCTTCGCAGAACTTTTTTTTTCCGAAAAACTAGAAATATCTAACTAACTATATAAATTTCTAAATAGAAAACTATGTAAGATCACTCCACTCTCTCTAGACAACGGATTTCTTCGACGTGTGTATCCTACTCTCAAAACCCAACCTCAGAAAAACAGCAGGCTCTCTCTTCATTTGTTTGTGCCCTTTGATTGAGTCCTTATAAAGACCCAACAGAACCCCCAAGGGGCGTGTCTAACTACCTCATAGAGAGCATCCACAAGACACTGAATTTGCCATCAAATGGATGCATCTTTTTGCTTTCTCTCACGACCTTTCGGTCCCCAGTTTCACTGGAAAATTGGAAGGTCACAAACCGCCCTCTACAGTTGCAAATGTGAGACGGTGCTAAAGCAGGACCTGTGACTATGAAAAATGACTGCTCAATCGAGACTTGAGTCACCTTGGAGTCAGTCAAGCCACATACTCAACAACGTCTCTGTCTGAACTTTGGAATCCCTAAATCGAAACACAAACGAATAACTTCAAACACTAGATGCAGATCTACATGTATTCAAACATTCTAGTCGATGGTAGGGTCGGTCCTTATGCGACCCTAGGGTATGCGACCCTGAATAACATTGTCAGCTACCGAGAGCCTAGGCTCAATGGTAGGGTCGGTATATGTCCGACCCTAGGTCCGACCCCTATTTCTCTGTCAGATCACTTAGAGGCTAGGTTCCATGGTAGGGTCTGACGTAGGGTCGCATATTTTGGTCGAATTGTGTGACCCTACGATCCAGAATCAGGTTTTTAAACCCAATTTTGTATTCATTTCCCATTCTTTCTCCTTTCTTCCAACTCAACCCGTTTCTCTGAGTTGCTATAGTATCGAGCCCTACCTGTTTAGTGATCATATCTTTCGTTCGTGACTCCCGCTCCTTCTCTTCAGGTATGCTCTCTACTGTTTTACATTTTTAAAACTTTATAACTAGGTTTTTGTTCATTTACATCGTTTTCTTTAAATTAAATTTTTTCTAACCGTAAAAATTTAATTTTTATTGGGGGCTTTTGCTATTGGTCACCCAATGGACGAAAGCCCTAAAAAATATTCTAGTTTCATCGGTTGGTTATCGAGAAACTTGAAATTATCCATTTTTGACCTAATTTTCGAGATTTTTTGAATTTATTGAAATTTCTTCAAATTCAATCTTTTTAAATTAAATTTCCAACTCTATGAGCCTTGCAGGATGGTTTAGAACCTATGTAAGTCCTCCTGCCCAAGTGTTTGGGTGAAAATTGAGGCTTTTGACCAATTTATGCCATTATAATGCTGATTTTTTTTTATGGTTTTTCACCATTACTGATTTATTATTTGTTTTTCTTTGTTTTGGCAGACAACATGGCTCGTACCAAGGTGTCTAGGGCTCATGACCCAGTTCGTTTCCGCTCCAACGAGGCCGAAGCTCAGTATGCTTGCTATGAGCGTAAGAAAGTATAGGGGGTCGCTGTGTGGACTTGGCTAGTCTAGCCTTGTTCAACATGGAGGGGGCATTTGGTGACATGGGCTGGCTCCCTATGATCACCTATGACGCATGTACCCGTCCGGATTTGGTGAGACAGTTCTATTGCAATCTCCAGGTAGTGGGGGATCGCAATGATACAGAGAGGGGTAGGGAGCTCAGGATCACGAGCTACGTCAAAGGGGTAAAGGATTCCTTTGAGTGCCAGCAATTGGCTGATCTTTTGGGCATATCAAATGATGGCCCTTTGGTGTACTGTGCTCCCAGGGAGCCCCAGTTCCTTTCCTTGGAGATGCATGCTGAGATTGACAGTCAGCCTATCAGAGATGATCGCTGGGAGATGAAAGCGATCAACCTACGTCCAGAGCCTCGGGTGTACTGCAAGATCATCCAGCACAACCTGATACCCCAGAGTGGACACTATGAGAGCATCTCCCGGTTGACTCAGTACGTCCTCTACTGCATTTGCACTAGGTAGCCTGTCTGCCTACCTTGCATTATCCTGAGGACGATGATCCGTGCTACGCTTCCTAGTCAGATAGACAACCTGCCTTACGGACGTCTGATCATTACTCGGCTCCCCCACCTAGGTGTTGATTTAGTGGATGAGAGGATTCAGGAGAAAACCTTCTCATCTGTTCTGGACTGGGAGGCCATCTGTAGGATGGGTATGCAGGATGCTCAGGTCAATGATGATGAGAGGAACGCTCTGGTGCGTCCTTGTACTCGGGTAGAGGTAGCAGGCACTGAGGCGGCAGTAGCAGCAGCAGTCGGAGCATGGGTTCACGAGGGTAATGCTGAGGATGAGGATCACATGTATATGGATGTAGACGCTATACCTCCTCCATCACCTCCACGTTTTACTGGAGCTGGTCCATCTCGGGCTCCTTCACACATGGTTGGTCCTTCACACCCACCATCTGATGATATGATGGGATTATTGCGTGAGATCAAGGAGGCTCAGTGCATGACTGACCTGAGAGTGGGAGAGCTTTTAGATGCTCAGCGTGCGTCTAATCAACGGATGGCCGAGTTGACAGCTAATCTCCAGATGAGCCAGACTCAGATAGCCTGGTTGACTAGAGTATATGCTGAGGACTACGACAGAGATCGCGAGGCACCTCCTCCTCCATCTCCTCCAGCTCCATGATGTATATTTTCTTTTTATCTTTTCTTTTGTACTATTGAGTAACAGTCTGGGTTGTAGATTGTACTCTGCTTTGGATTTGTATAAATGTGCTTTTTATTTGATGTATATAAATCTTGTTTCTCCTTTTTATATATGCATTATTTCCTTTCTTAATTTTTATCTCAAACAACACAGGTGCTTACAGTGTGTTCTTATTAAAGCTTTTAAATTTTGTCCTAACTCAGTTCACGAACCTTTATGGAAATATACTGGTTTAATAGACAGGGCCTGAGAGCTCTGATACCAAGTTGTCACACCCTAATTTCGTACTATTTAGAATGGTGTGATGAACCGCTAATTAACCAACGGTTCAACCAGGATCTTGAATAGGCTGTGTCCGTTTGCTTAAACCATACACATCCACAACAATAATCAGAGTAAATACACAATAGCAGAAGTCTATATACTAATGAACTGAGAGTCTAACAATTATAAAATAATAAATTATCCAATTATTCTCCATTAACTAAGACATAAAATTAAATATTTAATCAAATATTTAAATTACATTTCCTTAATAATAAAAATCTAATCGAAGACGTAAGAGTTGCACTCGCATGACAAATCAGGCGACTCCACCATAACTTCAGCGTCCATCGCCGCTGCATGTCCATACATAGGAGCATTCATGTAGTCTTCAACCATACCTGCATCATCAACTAAAAGAATTCGACGTCGAAAGGGTGAGAAGACATCATGGCTCAGTGAGCAAACAAGACAATGCAACAAACATATGCATGGATTCAATTCAGAAAAGGTGGCCGCCGCAACTCTATACATGAATGTGTGGAACCGCCAAACGGATCAAACACCATTGCTGCCCCCACATGCATCCACCATGGAAAAGAGATAGAGCTAAAGTGTCCGGATCAAACACCGCATAACACTTCCCCTGATGCCCTACCCATACCAACACGTAAGCCCCTACTGGTGAGGGCTTGCAATCTGGGCTCGCAACTAATCAATCCTAATGTCAAACAGTGTATCCAAGGCCTCACCCCAGCATCCCTCAATACGTCCATAGAGATAGAGCTAAGGCCCCCCAGTATAGTCAGAGATTACATGGTCCGAGACCACCTCCCCTAATGCTCCACGACGTAATAGTTCTGCTAAGGTCATGGCGATACGACGATGTTAGTGGACAAGAATTGAGTAGAGATAGAGCTAAAGTGTCACACCCCAATTCTGCACTATTCAGAACGGTGTGATGAACCGCTAACAAACCAACGGTTCAACCAGGATCTCGAGTAGGCTATATCTGTGTTATCTAAACTCCATACATCCACATAAATAATCAGAGTAAATAAAACAAATAGCGGAAGTCTTATAATAAAATGAACTGAGAATCTAGTGTGATATCAATATTTAAATAATAAAATTATTCTGTATCAACGAAGACATAAATAAATAAATATCCAATACATGTCTTTAATAAATCCAAATAAATAAACTAAATATCTAATCGAATACACATGAGTTACACTCGCAAGAGATGTCATGTGTATCCACTTCATCTTCAGCTACCATCGCTGCAACGTTCCCGTACTCTGGAGCATTTATATAATCTTCAACGGTTAAACTTGCATCATCAACTAAAAATATTCGACGTCGAAGGGTGAGCACACATCATGGCTCAGTGAGGAAACAAAACAATGCAACAATACATATGCATGCAATTAATTTATATCTTTGGTCCGGTTTAAAGTTTGCACTGTGCTATAGAAAGGATAGGTGGCCGCCGCACCTCTATACACAACTGTGTGGATACGCCCAATGACTCCTGCACTGTCACTCACAGCACCCAAAATGGCACAATATGCACCCCATGAAAATGGCATGGCTGTACCGGTTGTTACCATACCAACAAATAAACCCCTGCTGGCTAGGGTTGCAAACTGGGCTCGCAACTTAGCAATCCTAATGCCAAATAGTGTATCCAAGGCCTCACCCCAGCATCCCTCAAAACATCCATAGAGATAGAGCTAAGGCTCCCCGGTAGAGTTAGAGACTACAAGGACCGAGACCACCTCCCCTGATGCTCTACGACATAATAGTTCTGCTAAGGTAATGGCGATACGACGACATCAGTGGACATGACTTAAGTAGACCATGGCACAATATACCCCATGAAGAACGGTCATGGTTGTACCGGTTGATACCATCCCTACCCTCACCATATAGACTGGCCAAACACAAACATTCACATGCCTATTCCTACTCATCATCATCATCATCATGTTATAAGTAGTAAAGTAAATATGCATGAACAATTAATAGAAATATTGGATGGTATGTTGAATGCACACACAAGCATACACGCATAGAATCAATATGGCATTGGACTCAAGAAGTAAAACAGTTTATTATTAACCAGTTAGTTTAGGTCTTGTTCCCTCACCTTAGCTTGCTAATAGATACTCTTCCAAGCTTTAGAATCACCTTTATAATGTTATTATATTACCAGAAGACCTAACAAAGCTGATAAAATTTAATTAGAATTTATTCAAAATTTAAAAACCATTCTGTTAGTTGAGGGTCAGAGGTAGGGTCGGAGTCATGATCGACCCTAGGTGCGACCCTCCCCAATCTGGACTTCTCGAACACTGAGGGTCGTTCCTTAGGATCACATAGGGTCAGATGGTCATCGACCCTCTGTGTGACCCTCGGTGGATTTTGTTCAATTTCCCTCCTTTTAGTTCATCCTTCGTGTTTGGGGTCCTATGGCTTTCTCCTACAGTCCATTCAACATTCATTCTATGGTCTAGATACATGAATCATCCACCTAGATAGCTTTCATGTAATCTCCCATAGTTTTCTATGAAAACCTAACCATGGGTTAATGGTTTGGGTTTCTCCGAGATCATACTCTCATCATTATCTAACCTAAGGTCTATAGAAACTCATGGAATTAGTATCCATACTTGAGAATATTACTCCCTCTCTGCAACTCTTCTCCTTTTTGCTATCTTCTTTTCCTTGCTTCTCTTCTTCTCCTTTTCCTTATCTTCTCTTTCTCTCAATTCAATTAGGGTTGTAAAAGGAGTGAAAGAGGCTTAGGGACATCCTTTAAATAGAGTAGAAACATCATAAAATAATTCCCTTTGAGATTAGGAAAGAATCCAAATAAAAAATTAGGAAATTTCCTAATTTCAATTTCGGCGGCAACTGAGGGTTGATGGGAGGGTCGATGATCCCGTCGACCCTAGGGTTCCTAACGTGTCTGACCCTCTCTATAAAACTGAGGGTCTGACTTTCTGTCTTGGGGGGTCCGACCCTCCTTTGCTAGGTATGCGACCCTCCCCTTAAATTGAGTGTTTTAGGGTCGATTTGATACCTGGGATCATGATCTCCTTCGCGCCCTTGGTCCATTTGACTCAACCATGATGGGTAAACCTGGTTCAAGGTGATAAGACCGGGTTATTTTGATACGGGTCTTACAACCCCCCCTACATAAAAAAATTTTGTCCTCAAAATTATACGTACCTTTAGAATCAAATAAGTGAGGGTATTGCTTTCGCATAGCATTTTCTTCTTCCCATGTAATTTCTTCCATGTCTCTACTTTTCCAGGTGACCTTAACATAGTAGATATCTTGGTTGCGTATTCGTTGAACCTTTCGGCTGGTGATTTCAGTTGGTGTTACTTCGAATGTCAAATCATCAGTCAATTCCGGTAAATCTACTGTCAACACGTGCGTTGGATCCTTGACATACTTCTTCAATAGGGAAATATGAAATACGTCATGCACACTTGAAATAGATGGTGGTAGTGCTAACTGATAAGCCACTTTTCCACACTTAGCTAAGATCTCATAGGGCCAAACAAATCTTGGACTTAGTTTCCTAGTCTGTCCAAACCTTTTCAATCCTCGCATCGGCGATACCTTCAAAAATACTTTATCACATACGGCGAACTCAAGATCCCTGTGTCGAGTATCTGCATACTGCTTCTGGCGGTTTTGAGCTGTTCTAACTCTTTCCTTGATAATGTTGACCACTCGACAAGTCTCTTCAACAAATTCTGGTCCAACAATACTACGTTCTTCAACTTCATTCCAAAATAAAGGAGTTCGACACTTCCTGCCATACGGTGCTTCATAGGGTGGCATCTGTATAGTAGCCTGATAGCTATTGTTATAAGCAAACTCGATCAGTGGTAATCTTTTATCCCATGATCCCTTGAAATCAATTACACATGCTCGTAGCATATCTTCAAGAATCTGGATTGTACGCTCTGACTGTCCGTTTGTCTGTGGGTGGAACGCGGTACTGAACTTCAATGTTGTTCCCATAGCCTTTTGCAATTCCTCCCAAAACTTGGAAGTAAATCGTGGATCTCTGTCGGACACAATGCTTTCTGGTACACCGTGTAATCGAACAATATTATCCACATACAGCTTTACTAACCTTTCCAGTGTATACTGAGGTCGTATTGGTATGAAGCGAGCTGTTTTAGTCAGACGGTCTACAATCACCCAAACTGCGTCAACTACTCGAGGAGTCAGTGGTAATCCCGTGACGAAGTCCATAGTGATGCAGTCCCATTTCCATGTTGGTTCTGGTAACGGTTGTAACAGTCCTACGGGTCGTTGTCGTTCAACTTTTACTTTCTGACAATTTAGGCATTGAGACACGAACTTAGCTACATCTGATTTCATTCCTCTCCACCAATACAGTTTCATTAAATCATGATACATTTTTGAACTTCCAGGATGTATCAAATAGATGGTGGTATGGGCTTCTTTCATCAGTCGGTGTCTAATGTCCACACTTTCTGTTTCAGGTACACATATTCTTCCTTTGTATTCCAGTACTTTCTCTTCGTCCAAGGTGAACTCAGGATTAGTCCTACCTTTTTCGATATCTTCTTGTACTGTTCTCAGATAAGGATCTGATTTGATAGCTGTCTTCACTTCATCCATTATATCCGGTATAATTTTCAATGCAGCGAACATAAAATCGATGAATAAACCCTTGGTTGGATGATCCATCCGTTGTATCTATCACATACTGCTCATTGTCGTGATTGAATACCATTCTGGTAGTGCACATTGCTGCGGTTGTACTAACCTCTCCTTGAGATTTTAACATTGCCTTTCTGCTCAATGCATCTGCTACTACATTAGCTTTCCCCGGATGATACTGGATATCACAATCATAGTCCTTTAATAGTTCCAGCCATCTTCTTTGTCTCATATCCAATTCCTTCTGATTAAATAAATAAGTAAGACTTTTATGGTCCGACTTAATCTGAAATTTCTCTCCGTATAGGTAATGTCTCCATATCTTGACAGCATGTACTACTGCCGCTAACTCCAGATCATGAGTGGGATAATTTTTCTCATGTATCTTTAATTGTCTTGAGGCATAAGCAATTACTTGCCCTCCTTGCATAAGCACACATCCTAATCCCAGTCCTGACGCATCAGTGTATAAGGTAAATGTCTGTCCTGGAACAGGAATAGTCAAAATCAGAGCGGATATCAATCTGGTCTTCAATGTTTGGAAGTTCTTCTCACATTTATCCATCCACACAAACTTTTCCCCTTTCTTAGTCAGACTGGTGAGAGGTACGGCAATCTGGGAATAGTCTTCCATGAATCTCCGATAATAACCGGCGAGACCCGAAAACATCTAATTTCTGAAACGCTCTTTGGTGCTTCCCACTTTACAATAGCCTCAATCTTGCTGGGGTCCACTTTGATACCTTCTGCGGATACTACATGACCTAGGAAGGCGACTTCACTTAGCCAAAACTCACACTTGATAAATTTGGCATATAACTTATCTTTCCTTAAACGCTGTAGGGCGGCGTTTAGGTTCTTGATATGGGCTTCTCCTTGGAATATACCAATATATCATCAATGAATACTATAACCGACGTATCCAACATGTCGTGGAAAACCCGGTTCATAAGTTCCATGAAAGCTGCTGGTGCGTTTGTTAATCCGAAAGACATGACCAAGAACTCATAATGTCCGTATCCGGTCCTGAAAGCTGTTTTAGGAATATCACCCTCTTTAATCTTCAACTGATGATAACCTGACCGAAGATCGATCTTAGAAAATACCTTTGCTCCTTGCAACTGATCGACCAAGTCATCGATCCGAGGTAGTGGATATCGATTCTTGATTATTAGTTTATTTAACTCCCGATAGTCGATACATAATCGAACGCTACCATCCTTCTTCTTTACGAATAATACCGGTGCTCCGCATGGTGATATAGTGGGTTGAATATAACCCTTGTCCAGCAGTTCTTGTAGTTGCACTTTCAATTCCTTCAGTTCAGTAGGAGCCATTCTATAAGGTGCTTTTGATACTGGTGCGGCTCCGGGTGTAAGATCTATCACAAACTGTGGCTCGGTCGGATGGTAATCCTGGTAGTTCCTCCGGAAATACATCAAAATAGTCCCGCACTAGATCAATATTGTAAGACCCGTACTCCGTAAACCCGGTTTAAACCTTGGTTTTGTGTCGTAGCAGGTCTTTCGATCATTACCGGGCCAGACGGGACGAGCGGATGACAAACAGGTATGAAATCGGACCAAAGATGATCAAATCAATATGATTTTATGTTGACCGATCGATGGTATCGGTCTTGGTACCGGTCGACCGGCCAGCTCTGCGCAGCTGACTACGGAGATCCAGAAATTGATCTCTATGGGTCCCACTTTCCTAAACCCTAATGCATGAACCTTCCTAAACCTAATAGGGTTACTAAACCCTAATTCTAGCCTATAAATACACCCTTAAACCTCCTCAAATCCTTTCCATTGTCTCTCACAAACCCTAGAGAAGAGAAGGAGGTTGGAAAGTAGAAGGACCTAGGAAGAAGAAGGAGGTGCCGCCATTGCCATTCGACGACGCTCACTTTACACCAGTTGACGGTAAGTGTTTAACCACTCTTCATACCCTATGACCCTAGGATAGTGGTGTGGGTGGATCAATACCATGCAAAGTAGGTATTGATCTAAAACCCTAACTGGACCTTAAACCCTAAGTTATCGTCAAACCCTAGATTCGAGTTTCGAGATGATATTCATCAAAATAAGACTTGAATGAGTTGGAGATAACTCTAACTCAAAGCTCAGACTTATAATGGATAGAGGAAACCCTGGAAATCCATAGAGGATGATCGACGGCAGTCGAAAAAACCCAAGTATGGTCTTCCAGAGACATATCGATCGGCTACACCGGTTGCACACAGTGCGGCCGGTAAGTTGCCACCGGTATCTTTCGGGAGGCTGGTCTGTGGGGACCGGCTGACCATACCGGTCGCCAGTCTTCCCCACAGAGCTGCGACCGGTACATGCCACCGGTCAGCTCTGTGAGGGTATTTTGTAATCTTGTTGGTTTTCGACCAACATGATACCCTAAGAAAAATATTCTAATGAAACCCTAATAATATTGTAGGACTTTGTGACTTTCCGTTTGGATCTTGCGACGTAGAGCAAGCCAACAAACGAGCGTCAGGTAAGGGAATCTGACCTAAACCTAATAATTAATGGACAGTAAATCTTTGTTATTAACACTGAATATATATGATGTGATGTTTGTGCATATTCACTTGCCATCCTTTACTTTCAGATATTATTATTGTTCATGCATTGATAGGATGTGATTGTTAAGCATGTGATTGTTTTCGTTAGTGTGTGGAGTGGGGCAAGGGCCTGGGATCATTCCTCACACTGGCACCTTTTGTAGTATTCTGTCTTAACATGCTTGGTATGGGTGGGGCATCAGGGGAAGGTCGTAGTACGGTGGTCTCCGATGTCGAAGCTGGCCTGGCCATGGTTATGTGGCATTGTGGTCTCCGAGGTTGACGCTGGCTTGTCCACGATGCTTTAGCTCTATCTCTATGCCGTAGGGAGTTATGTTGGGATAGGGTCTACTTGCGTATTGTTCTATCCTACTGTGTTAGTTGCGGATAGGGTATCAGGGGGAGGTGAGGTATTGTGGTCTCCAGCCCGGCCTGCACGCTCTAGCTCTATCTCTATGCCGTAGGCTGCTGTGCTGGGAGCGTACATTGATGACATATAGGATTGGTTAGTTGCGAGCCCAGTTTGTGAGCCCTGGCTAGTAGGGGCTTAGGTACTGGTATGGGTAGAGCATCAGGGGTGGTACGGGGGTATCTTAGCTCTATCTCTATTCCATGATGGGTGCATGTGGGCCGGTGGTGGTGTGATTCCATGCGGTGCCACACACTCGTGTATAGAGGTGCAGGGGCCACCAAACCTTTCTATAGCACATTGCAAACCTAAAACAGACCATTGCAAAATGATTGTTATTCATGCATAATATTGTGAAACTGTTTGATTGTCTTACTGAGCTAAGTTGTGAGCTCACCCTTTGTATATACATTGTTTTTAGATGTTGATGCAGGTTACATGGTGGACGACTACATGAACGCTCCGGCATATGGTGATGTTGCTGCTCTGGGTGTACAGGCAGGAGAGGACGAGCATGACGCTTCATGCGAGTGCCCTTTCTACGTGTACCTTTGATTTGACTTTTATTTATTTTCAGTTATTTTCAGTTGGATTAAGTGGGTGTAAAGATATTATATTTATGTTTGGATTCTGAATAATTGGATATTTTATTTAAATTTATCAATAGATTCTCAGTTCATTTTATTTAAAGACTTTCGCTGTATTATTTATATTCTGATTGTGGTTATGTGCAGTGGTTTGTATGAGTGGACACGGTCTATTCGAGATCCTGGTGTGAACCATTGGTTCAATGATGGTTCACTCACACCATTCTGGTTGGATCATAATTGGGGTGTGACCACTTGGTATCAGAGCTCTCGGGCTCTGCCCAACAAACCATATTGCACTTAACTAAGTCGATGAACCGAGTTAGGAAAAATTTAAAAATTTTAATACAGACACACCCTAAGCATTGTTTGATACCTGAGACTGATTAAGAAAGAGCATAATTTATTGTAATAAATATGGAATTTTAATGATACCCATGCACTAGTTAGGAAAAACCATAAAAACTTTCATTAAATAAAAAATGAGTATCAGATAAAATAGTGCTACAGGGTACGATCCACAAACCAGACAGTTATCCTGTTATATAAACAATCAAAAGAGAAGAAAATAAAGAGGGACAATCATGGGGAAGGGGGCCTAGGAGGAATAGGGTCTCCTATGTCATAGTCTCGCTCGTATGTGACCCTAAGCCAGTGCACCTGGTCCTGAGTCACCCGTAGGCTACGAGCCAGACGTCCCAACTCCTGACCCATCTCTCGCTGAGACTCTAGGATGACCCTCTAGGTGTCCCTGATCTCAGTGAACATACTCAACACCGGGTCTGGGGAGGGATGAGATGGTCCAGCTGTAGATGAAGATGGTGGGGCTGTAGGTGTAGGCTGTGGAGCTGGCACTGGTACACCCTCTGCCCTATCCTCGTCATCATCACGCTCGGCCTCTACTGTATAGGCCGCATAGGCTACTGCTGCTGCTGCTGCTATGGCTGCTACCCTCCTGAGTGGGCAAGGGCGACCATCTGCATCCTTTGAATGGCATCCCAGTCAATGTCGGATGTCATGGTATCCTCAACAGTCACCTCACCTCTCATGCTCACACCCAGGTGACGTAGAAGGAAGGTGATGAGACGACCGTATGGAAGGTTAATGGCCTGATCGGCCAGGGTCACCTGATGCATGGTCCAGATGATGAGGTAAGGGAGAGAAACCCACTCCCCGGTGCAAACGCAGTAGGTGATATACTGAGTGAGCTGAGATAACTCACTGTAGTGGCCGCTCTGGGGCACACTGTCGTGCTGGATGATGCGGCTATAGACTCGAGCTAGGGGCTTCAGACTAGCCGCCTTCATAGGAGCCCCAGGATTTAGGATCTGCTCCGCTATCTCTCGACGTAAATCCTCGCTAAGATAACTCTTCACTTTTGGAGGGCAATACACTAGATCTCCATCATTTGGAACCCCTAGCAGGTCGGCCAACTGATGAGTGTTGAAGGAAATATGGACGCCCTTGACGTAGCTAGTGATGCGCAAGTCTCTACCCTGATTGGGATCATTGACATCCCCATGAAGCTCCAGGTTAGCATAAAAATGCTTAACCAGGTTGGGACGAGTGGTATCTGTGTAGGAGATTACAGGCACCCACCCTAACGCGTCAAAAGTTTCTCGCACATTGAACCTGTCCAACTGATCCAAGTTAACTCGCCGCCCAGATTCGATGTTTTTCTATCAAACTAGGGGAAACGAGCTTGTTCCTCCAAGGAACAGAACCAATGCTCGTCGAGTTGTGGAGCTGGTGGCTGAGAAGCGTGCACGCTCGAGCCATGAGGACGTTTGCCAAGAGCACGTCGTGGAGCCATTTAAACTACAAAACAAAAGAAAATAAGAAGAAAATGTTAGATTTGGTCAAAATTTCGGCAGCATAACGATTGTAATTTGGGAAAAAGCCTCGAACCCACCCAAAAACATGGGGAGGAGGACTTACGTAACCCCCACACTCTTCAACGAATCAATCACAGGCAATTACAATAAGAAATTTCAGAAAATTTAAGAAAAATCAAGAAATTTTGAAATTTTTGAAAACCTAGGTCAAAACTTGTAAAAATTCGATTTTTATGAAAACCGTTCGGTGAAACCTCAAATTAGTTGAGGGCTTTTACTCTTAGGGGTCCCTATTCTAAGCCGAAGGAATAGAGTTCCTATGGTTAGAATCTCTCAATCAAAGAAAAATAGAAAATTTTTAGTTAAAGACGATATGAAAATTTATAAAAACTTGATAGAGAGGGAAGAGACTTACCTGGAGACGATATGCCAAGTCTGAATCGCAAGAAAACCACTTCTAGGGTGACCGGTCGGACTGTAGAAGCTTAAAAACCAGAGGGAAGCGCCATCGGAGAAGAGAAGGAGATGAGAAATTGAGATTTTTCTCACTTTTTCGCGATTTAAAGCCATTCTGGGCATACCGGTCGACTATACCGGTCGACCGGTACCCCTACAGGGCTGCGACCGCTATGTCTCGATCAGAATTTTAATTCTGACCGGTCGACTATACCGGTCGCAACATAGTCTACAGGGGTGCGACCGGTATGTTGCGACCGGTCAGCACCAAAATAGCCAGAAAAATCTCAGAAATTTTTTTAAACATTTTGTAAATTTAAATATTCCTTTTGCGACTATCTCGCCTTACATTGCTCAAGACTAACACCACTATTATTGTTCTCATGTGTTATGTCTTCTTCTCAGATCCAAACAGAATAGTCTGAGATGGTAGGCGGAAACGATCGTAGGAGTCGAAAGCGTCACCAGGCCAGGATGCACCTCGAGGAAGAAGAACAGGTGGAAACAGGCTATGGTAGAGAGCCAAGCCCAGAAGTTGTGGTAGAACAGGTTCCAGAAGTACCGACAAATTTACTTGGCCCACCCCACAGGAATTTTGAGACCATTGTTACAAACCTGGTCTATCAGATGCAAGCTCAGCAGAAAGAATTCCTGAGCGAGATACTGAAGATGTTCAGGCCACCGGGTTCCGCTCCCACTGGAGGTACGCCTGAGTCTGGAGGGAATAATACTACACAGCCGACGCATGGTAGTCCAGGGCCAACCCCAGAATGTACCACCACCGCACTAGTTTCCGTCATCTTCTGCTTATCAGGGAGCATATCCGTATCCACCACCATGGTACGGAATGAATACACAGAGACAGCATGATCTGAGTCGGGCGGTGGACAGATTACTAAAGCTGAAGCCTTCTTCATTCATAGGTAAGATAGGGAAACCATTGTGGCCAGCACAGTCGGTTGCAGAAATGGAGAAGAATTTTCGACTGATGACTTGTACAGAGGATGAAAAGGTCCTGTTTGCAACTCATATGCTGAAGGAAGATGCGAATGCTTGGTGGAATTCTACACGGGCATATCTGGAGACGAAGCATACACAGGTGGATTGGGAAGCATTCAAAGTTGCCTTCTTCGATAAATATTTCCCGAAGAGTTTCAGGGATCAGATGGAGAGGGAGTTCCTCAATCTACAACAGTCTCAGTCGACTGTGGATGCTTACCAGCAGAGGTACGAGAAGTTATTTTTCTTCGCACCGGAAAGTATGCAAGAAGAAGAGACCAAGACATGCAGGTTCACCATGACTGCGTGGAGGCATCAGAGAGCACATATTGGGGCTGGACAAGAAAATTTATAATGAGGCTGTTCAGGTTGCGAGAGTGATAGAATCTAGTCAGAGGGACAGCTTCTTTGCACAGAACAAAGGAGTTAAGAGACCCACTATTGAGAGTTCGGGTGGCTGTAACAATAGACCTTTCCACCCATACAGGGCTCAGACTGCTATAGTGCCTGCAAGGAACAATACGGCACCACCTATGCCACAGTTCACTGGACACAATCCGAACATTAAATGTTTCAACTGTCTGCAAGTAGGTCATATTGCAAAGACCTGCACTCTACCTAGAAAGCAACCTCCCCAGCAAGGAAAAGTATATGCGGTCACTACCGAAGAAGCAGCCGCATCACCCGATGTGGTCACTGGTATGACTCTATCCCTTACTATTTGGCTTACTATTTTCATTATGTGTATGCGCATGTAGAACTAAGGGATAATAAAATTTCAGGAATTGTAAATGTAGCTGGTATATCTGCCAGAGTACTATTTGACTCTGGGGCCACGCACTCCTTTGTTTCTATTTCCTTTGGTAAGCGAATGGAGTTACCAATTAAGCACTTGAACCTAAGCTTGATAGTTCGCTCTCTGCTAGGAGTCGAAGTGGCTTTGACTGAATATTGTGGACCATGTACTGTATGTATTGAGGACCGAGACTTAGAAGCAAGTTTGGTGCTACTCGAGATGGCAGACTTTGATGTCATCTTGGGAATGGATTGGCTAGGCCATCATTCAGCTATCCAATTATGTGGTGAAAGGAAGCTTGTGCTTATAGACAAAAAGGGGAAGGAGTATAGCTTCACTGGTACCAAGTTACCTAGGAAGCGGAAACTGATCCTCTCCGCCCTAAAAGCTAAGAGATGCTTAGAGAAAGGGAGAGTGGGGTATCTAGTATCTGTAGTCGACATCACTGCTGAGGTGACAAAGTTAGAAGATCTAGACGTGGTGCGAGAGTTCCTAGATGTATTTCCAGAGGATCTCCCAGGTTTACCACCAGGCAGGGCTACAGAATTTGTGATAGACAGTATGCCAGGTTCGGCGCCGGTGTCTAAAGCACCATACAGGATGGCCCCTAC
>CM053276.1:45165532-45458532 GCA_028583415.1 Protea cynaroides | reverse complement strand
AACAAAAATTTTCCTAGAAATCATCTTGTCATGAAGGCCTTGGTTTTTGCTTTTGTAAATGTTAGAGCTCTCATATGCATCATTCCTCAACTCCTCAAGCTCTTGTAGTTGCAACTTCCATTGAACACCAACATTAGCCATATTTATATTGCAATGCTTGACCGCTCAATATGCTTTGTGTTCTAATTCCATCGAGAAATGACACGGCTTACCAAAAACCAATAAGTATTGGGACATTCCAATGGATGTCTTATAAGCAGTCCTGTATGCCCATAAGGCATCGTCAAGTCACAAACTCCAATCTTTCCTATTAGGATTTACCATCTATTCCAAGATAGACTTTACATCTATATTGGACACTTCAGCTTAGCCATTAGTTTGTGGATGATACAAAGTGGAGACTTTGTGAGAAACATGGTATTTTTTAAACAGTGCCTCTATCGTCCTATTACAAAAATGGGTGCTTGGTTACTATTTATGCTCTTCGACGTCCCAAACCTAAGAAAAATATTAGTTTTGACAAAATCTATAGCAACCTTGGAGTCGTCAGTTCTAGTGGCTTTAGATTCCACCCATTCGGAAACATAATCAACGGCTAAGAGGATATAAATATTACCAAACGAAGAAGGGAATGGTCCAATAAATTCAATGCTCCATACATAAAAGTTTTGACAAAAAAATAAAGGTCTGATGCATTTGGTTTCTCTGGGAGATGTTACCCTGTCATTTGGCAATTATCACATGACTCACAGAACATGTAGGCATCCTTAAACAACGATGGCCAGTAGAAACCACTTTCTAACACCTTGAGAGCTGTCCTCTTCGGTCCAATGTGTCCTCCATATGCATAAGTATGACAGAAGATTAGAATATGATCATATTCAGTTTTAGATACACACCTTCTTATTACTTAATCAGCACAATGCTTCCACAAATAAGGGTCATCCCAAATATAATATTTTACATTACTCTTAATATTGTCTCTTTGAGCTTTAATCAAATCAGGAGGCAACATGTTAGTGACCAAAAAATTAACAATATTTGCATACCATGGTGTTACTATGTTAAGGTTAAACAATTGTTCATCATGAAAAGTTTCATTCAAAGGAAGTTTATCCACTTCAAGAACCAAACTGCTAAGGTCCTCTGCAACTACATTGTCAGCTCCTTTCTTATCTGTGATTTCCAAGTCAAATTTCTGAAGAAAGAGGATCCACCTTATCACCCTTGGTTTTGCTTTATTCTTTGTGAGTAGGTGCCTAAGAGCTACATGATCAGAAAAATAATAACTTTAGCACCTAACAAATAGGATCAAAATTTTTTTTAAAGCAAAAACAACAGATAAATGTTTTTTTTCTATGGTAGAATAGTTAAGTTGGGCTCCATTTAAAGTTTTGGATGCATAGCAAATCGCATGAGCTACTTTTCCAATTTGTTGGCCCAAAATAGCTCCTACTGCATAGTTACTAGTGTCATACATGATTTCAAATGGTAAGTCCCACTTAAGTGGTTGTATCACTGGAGCAATTATAAGTTCCTTTAATTTATCAAATGCTTCTCTACACTTTTCATCAAACTCAAAATCTACCCCTTTTATCACAATTTGCATAGAGGTAATACTATCTTTGAGAAAACCTTGATAAATCATTGATAGAAACCTGCATGGCCAAGAAAAGATCATACTTCCCACATACTGGCAGGGTAAGGTAAAAGTATAATTAAATCTATCTTAGACTTGTCAACTTTTATTCCTTTGGATGAATTGATATGCCCTAAAATAATTCCTTGTTCGACAATGAAATGACATTTTTCTTAGTTAAGCACAAGATTAGTTTCTTTGCATCTATTCAGAATCAGAGTAAGGTTATCTACATAGTTATCAAATGAGTCCCCATAGACACTGAAATCATCCATAAATACCTCTATGCTTGACTCAATATATTCTAAAAAGATACTTATTATACATCTCTGAAATGTGGCTGGAGCATTGTAAAGACCGAAAGACATTCTTCGGTATGCAAAAGTACTAAATGGATAGGAAAAAGTAGTCTTCTCTTAATCCTCTGGTGCTCTCATAATTTGGTTATAACCCAAAAATCCATCTAGAAAACAATAATAAGTATGACCAGCTAATCCTTTAAGCATTTGATCAATAAAATGGAATTGAAAGTGGTCTTTTTGAGTTGTTGAATTTAACTTCCTATAATCAATACAAACATGCCATCCAATCTCGATCGATGTGGGGACCATTTCCTTATCTTGATTTTTCACTACTGTAACATTGGATTTCTTAGGAACCACTTGTACTAGACTTACCCACTTACTGTCTAAAATAGGATAAAATACCCCTCATCTAAAATTTTTAAAATATTTTTTCATACTTCCATTATTGAGGTGTTTAACCTATGTTAGGCTTCTCATGTTGGTTTGGCACCTTCCTTTAGAAGAATTCAGTACATACACATGGAAGGGCTTATTCCCTTAATATCAGCTATGGTTTAGCCAATAGCCTCTTTGTGTCAAATTCTTCACAATTATTATTGAAAATGTTTCATTTGTTCCTAAGTACCTGTACATTAAATGGGCTGGCAATGGCTTTAATTCCAGGATAGGTGTGAGACCTACACCCTGAATCCTTTACTAACCTGGATTCCTTCTGTGCCAAGTCTCAACACATCGATTGATGGAGTACCTGATGCAGACTCAATGATGGTAACCAACCTTAGGTGAGTCTTTACTACTTGCATTTAGTAGTATAAGGTGTCCTAGTAGACCTTCGGTGAAGGGGATACGCATCCCAAAGCATCCAGGCCAAAGAGAAGGTCCATAAAATATATTTTGGCCCAACCGATAAATCATACCGGAGGAACGATCTCCCGATTGAACTCAAGCCATACACTTTCTCTCTCCTTGATTTCTATAAAAGGGAGGGCAATACCTGCTTTTCTCTTTTCCTAAGACAGTGGGTGCTTCAGAGAGTGGAAGAAAAGAAGGGAAGTGGAAAAGGCTTGGAGCTCAAGGAACTTAAACCTTAGCTTTTCCTTTGGAGGTAAGTACAATGAGCTTCGTCCTTCTTCCTTGGTGTTAAATGGTAGAATGCTTCGTGGTTGAGCACCCTTAATGGTGACCACCATTAATGGCCTAGAAAACCTAGGTTTAGGTTTACCCACTCCCTTAATGGGTTATTGAAGGTAAATTTTCCTTCCTTCCTTCTCTATTGAGTAAATGAATGCAAGAGTCCATGGTGGGTGATCACCATTAATGATCTCCATTAATGGAGGTCACCATTTAACCTAGAATGCTGGGTTTGTTTACCCACTCCACCGATGGAGTTTAATAAGACCTTGAATGGCTCAATTTGAGTCACACTTGGGTGGAATAATGATTCCTACCAACTATTGAGCAAGCATTGAAGTAGGAACCAACTTCTCAAGCTTGGGAATGGATCTCAGTTGGTGACCTAGTTTCTGGGTCTGAACTAGTGCCAAGTACCAGAACCACATACATGTCTGCTCATCCTCTTGCTTAAACCATGGCTCCGCCAAGGCTAATGCCTTGGCTTTTAACCAGTGAATTAATCAGACTCCTGTACTAGATTCTTCAACTGATGGTAAGATCCTCTGAATTGGTCTCCTAGCCATCCAACCGGTTCCCAGTGGATCCGATTGGTTTAGATCTTTTGTTAGAATTAATGTTAAACAGAGTTAGTGCCAGATGATTGACCACCCGGTAAAGCCTATGAAAAAGCTACTGGAATTTCAGTGTTTATAACAATACAGGAATCAGATAACCAGTTGGATGGTTGAGCATCCGCTCATCCATTCGGTTCTGTCCACTTAAAAAATAGTCTAAGTGTTAACCGGTTGACTATATCGGAGGAACCCTCTACTGGTTCAGTCTATTTAAACCAATTTGCCTAGGAATGATTAGAGAGACTAACCGTTAGGTTTCTGACTTATCTTGGGACTCATGTATGGACATGTAAGGCTTGCCCATGTTGATTGAAAGCTATAAAATCAAATTAATGAATCCTTATATCTTAAATAAGTATTGAACAAGGGTGATTGTGGAAGCTTTCTTCTAAGCTACATCTTACTGTTGCACTCTTTGTGCAATCAGGTGAGGGGTCTAGTCCTTAGACATAGGACATCCTAAATAACATGTTTATTTTACTAGTAACATGCTTAGGTTGGTATTTAATTGAATGCTTGTCATTATTGCTATGTATGAGCATGCATTGCATTATAATAACTATGAATGTTTATATGATTGTTCGGGTATAGTGGACGTATGGTGTGTTAGAGCACAATACACGGACTACGTTGTTAATGCTAGGCTCCAGTTGGACACCGTTACGGCATAGTTTTTATTTATTAATGTATGCAACCATGTATGATGGCTTGTATGACGCATAGGAGTGCAAGTGCACGGGTCATGTTGGATTGAAACAATGTATGGTGATTCGTGTAGCACATGGGAGTGTGGGCAGATGGATCGCATTGGGAAATAAACACACTAGTAGTAGACTAGGTGATCCATAGGAGTTGAGCCAAGGTTCTTTGCTAGTAGATAGCATGATGGTTATGTCGACATGCTAGTAGGAGCACGATGATCCATGGGAGTGGTGATTTGGGGGCTTTTGTTCGTGGCCAGCCAAAGTGAAATGAATGAACGTAATAGACATAGGTGGTGCCATTCCCTATTTTCCTATGCCCATCCAGTAGGGGTAAAGATACTGGCATAGCTTCGTACTCCCAATGGTTGGTTGACCCAAGGGGGAGTCAGTATTGTATGGGTGTGCGGCAGCTGGCTTATGTGGGGTCTGTGATGGGAGACGACGAACCCTACAAGGATAGGTATCCCCAAGGGAGGAGTTTGCTTGTAGAAGCAGTTTAATAGCCCGGGGTCTTGTATTTAACTTCTACCTTTGCCCAGGATGTAGAAACATAAACGTGAGACCTAATATAAAATGAATAGAATTTCATATCATTTGATGTTGTATGTTGCATGCCTGTGATACTAGATTTCTCACTGAGCTGGGATGTGAGCTCACCCTCGTGTCAACACTTCTTTTCAGATCCTTTTGTAGGTGACTTCTCTATTGCTGATTTTATGGAGTCTCTTCTCTCTAGTGTGGTTGCTGGTATTGATGATGTCAGTGGAGAGCACGGTGAAGGCTTCACCTACAATGATTGCATCTACGCATGACATAGCATTCCCCTTACTTTCTCCCTTCCCTGATACATTATGGATATTATGATTTGGTTTTTTTTTGTTGATAAATAAAGAGATCTATCAAGAAAAATGTAATAGATTTACTCTTTTGTATTTGGCTATGTGTATATGGATATGTAGTATTTTGAGAAAAATAATGGTTTGTAATGGATAACATGATGCATAGTATAGGATATGATATCATTAGTTGCATTTGTCAGTATTTAATGCTTTCACTATATTATTATTGTTTATTGATTTGGTAGTTATTGTATGTGTAGATTGTAAAATTTATTTTGTAATAATTATGGTAGCGATCTTGGAAGTTTTCAGGTGCCATTAGGGTTGACACGGATATTATGCCCGATTCTCTGGAATAGGCTGTGACAACACTAATATCAGAGCAAACCACTTTGTATTACTTATAAGTATCCTCTGCAGACGTGTTTCTATGTGTCAGTGGCTGATGCATAGGTTAATTAAAAGATATGTACAAACCAACAGTAGTTACTAGGTATAACAATAATTTAGTCACCAAATATGATAACTAAGCAAGAGAATAGTGCACAAGTAAAGTAAGAACAATATATATATATATATATGTGTGTGTGTGTGTGTGTGTGTGTGTGTGTGTGTGTGTGTGTGTGTGTGTCTGCTGAGTATAAAATGGGGTACAATCCACAACTAGGACCGTTACCCTATACATGTAATATGTACCAAAAGGTAGGTGCTGGTGTTAAGCAAAAATAAGAAAATACAACGTAATCACTGAGGATCCCTAGCAGCTAGTATAGGAGGCACCATAGAGGCTCATACCTATCGAAGATCCTCAACAAAGGCATCCTGACACCTCACTATGGTCTACTGAACGCGCTGCATGCCAGCTAGTTCCTCTATGATTTTTCGCTGACCCTTTCGGATAGCGGTAAATATTTCCTCAACTCGAGCCATGCATCCTCGAGATCTAGCTGCTGCAGTAGAAGTGAAAGCCCCGTCTCCTATTCGGAACTCCCTCTTACTATCACTATCCTCTCTAACAATTACCCTGTTTGCCACTAGATGTCTCTGACGTGCTCTCCTATGTGGCTTTTCGATTGCCTTGATCTCCTAATCAGACATTACCACTTCATGCAACTTCATCTGAATAATGTTGGTCCAACCAAATGGGGAATACTCATTTCTATTTCCATGACCTCTCCAGCGAAGCTCACCCCAAAGTGAGCAAAGATATGGGATAATAGACGACCATATGGAAGCCGTCCATCATGACTCAGGTGGTCTACTAATAATAGAATGTGTCTCAAAATGATATATGGGAGACATAGCTTCTCTCCCCTGAAGTCGCAAAGGCGTCACGTACATACCAAACGTGTTATGGTCATCTCTATGGCCAGCGCTAGGGAGTATATTGTGCTGAATGGTGCAACCGATAATCCTAGGAATGGGTCTGTAGTCAGGCTCAATATTTCCATTCTCAAGGTCTAGTTTATCGAAAAAGATAATCTCCCTTCATAAAGTGATCCACTAATCCTCTGGGCAATCTATAACCTGACAAGGTCCCAAGTACACCATCCTTCTAACAGTGGATGTATTGAGTATTTCGCCCAGACTAGTATTGCTTAGAGTAATACGTACACCTTTTACCATGCTAATAAGATGAAGCACACCTGCCTTGTCAACTGTGTGGCCCAAATTACAAAATAAATTCCTCACAAAGTTAGTGTATACGTCATCTCGAATGCGCAAGACTGGGATCCAGCCTAGTACATCGAAGTCCACCCCAGTAGCAAACCTGGTTAACTCTTCTAGGATAATGTAACACCCTCCCTCAATCATGGCTATGCCAAACATTTCCCACTTTTGACTACAATCATATGTTAGGACTCGTGCCCTGTCAAACCATTTGGCTCGGACAATCCTACCCTCCTTGCCACATGCCATAGTGTCTATAGGTAAGCAAGTGGGAAACTACAATTAAGAATACCGTCAAACACAAAATAGGAAAGGTTGGGCAAGAAGATATGAGTTCCCTGGTAAACTTGGGGAAAACCTAGATAGGCCAAATAAAGTGAAAACAGCAAAGGTATGAAAGGAAAACATACTTGAATTGAAAGAGATGGGGATGTATCGCCCAATGTAGATAGAAACCGCTAAGAACTAGGGGAGGAACCCTTGGGAAACCAGAGGGAACCCTATTTCTCTCTTTCTCCCAGAACATTCTGGTGTGGGCTCCAAACGAAGACTCATGAACCTTTTATAAAGTTCTAGTTTTCGTAAAACAGGCAGACAGGTCACTTATACCCTGCCTCTTCTTCATTCTGTTGGTTGACCAAAAATCAGGTCAATTGGACTGTCGACGCCAAAATAACCGGAGCCATTCAAAAACCTACACCATAGTTACGTACTTCCACCTGTTGACTCTGATATTAGTGTAAACTTAAGAAATTTTTCTAATTGTTCAACTGGTGGAATAATCGGATGAACAGTCATCTGCCACTTCATCCTCTTGACCTACTGGAAATCAAGTTAGTCTACAAGTGATACGAACCAGATGACTAACCGGAAGGTAGATCACCCGATGTCGATCATCTAGTTTTCGTAATAAGTTAGGGGGGATTACTAACCGGTTCCACCTAATCAATGGAGCATGCTTCCAATTACTACTACTGATTCAAAAACAGGGTTAAATGACTTTAAAAATGGGAAAATGTTTAATCTATTGTTTATATCTACCATAACATAAAGTATTTAAGATATTTTTGTGGTTTAATTGGACTTATGGTCGATACTAATACGTCGGCATTTACAGATTTGCCTTACCAACTATCGACCTTAATGAACAATGCGTCCATGGAGAAGACCAAGAGGGAGGAATGCCAATGCAATTCCTCCAACTAACGATGAGGGTAGTGTGGGTCAGGGTGGTTTGAATTCACCACCACTACCTCCTCGTCTACCACCAGTTAATCTTCCACCGCGGCCTCCAGTGCAAACGTCAACAGATATGGCAGTAATTATAGGTGGATTGGTGCACAACCTGGAAAATCAACAAAGGAATACTACAAAAGTTTTTGCCGAATTATTGGTAGCTCTACATGGTGTACCTCTAGCTTCACAGGCTCCAGGACAAGCACAAGGTGGGAGTATACCTCCAATTCCTCCCGCACCTCACGTGCATAAGCAGGTGCCCTTAGTTCCATCTGTTCATTGTGATCAGGCACCAGTGCCTGTAGCTCACACACACCTGTAAGCACCCCATTTTTTCCATCCCAGCTAAACAAACTCCTGCTGGTGTGTGGACAACAAAAGGACGAAAGGTGATTGAAAGCTTGGATGTTTGACTATGAGTTTTAGGAAGTTTTCAATGGGTCTGTGAATTGGAGGAAGTTTTCAATGGGTCCCATAGCAAGGTCACGGGTTATAATTTTGCATGGATGCCTAGGTCATAAAATTATCTTTAAAATGATACCAGAATTGCTCAATTCTGATATCAAATGAAGAAGATATGATCATTTTGGTCAAATGATACGTACAAGGGAGGTTTCTGAAATTATCATAAATAATCCCAAGGGCTTTCATGCAAATTATCGTAAGTTGGATTGTTTGAATTTTAAATCATCATATCTTGATCATCCTACATCTGAATCATATGGTTTAAGTACCATTATTTCTTATTTTTAGTCCTCTTCAAAGTGGATGTAAAGGATTTTCGGTAGAAGACACCAGTGGGCCCCATGCAAGCATGCATGTAAAGTTATCGTTAGAACTTCAAAGCTTCATATCTTTTCTGTTCTACGTCGGATTCAGATGATTCCAAAGCCATTATTCTTCATTTGTGATGTCCTACAAAGTGGACATGGAAAATCTCAAGTAAAAGTCTCCGAAGGGTCCCATACAAAATTATACATGGAAATAGTCATTTAATCTTCGAAAATTCATATTTTGATCATCCCATATCCAAATTAGGTAATTTCAGTTTCATTATGTTCCATTTTTAGTACTCTTCAAAGTGGACGTAAAGGATTTCCGGTAGAAGTCTCCGAAGGATCCCATGCAGAATGGTCAACTAAATTATCGATAATTGGTTTGCTTAAACTTTAAAATTCATAAGTTGACCATTTTATTTTCAAATGAGGTGATTCAAGCTCCTATATTCCTCATTTTAGTGTTCTACAAAGTGAACGTAGAAAATTTAGAATAGAGGCTATCGAAAAATTCTGTATGGAATAACAGTGGAAATGGCCCATGAAATGATAGAGAGAGAAAATCCAGTCAATCCAGTCAACTCAGCTCAATCCAAGTCAGTCTTGGCCCAACCCAATCAATCCAGTCAACTCATCTCGACCCAAGCTAGTCTTGGCCCAATCCAATCAATCTCTGTCAATCTGGACCAATTCATGTCGATGCATATGCATGTATGTATAATATATTATCATATATAATGTATAATATATTATCATATAATATATATATATATATATATATATATATATATATATATATATATATATATATATATTATACGAAAAAAGGAAAGAAGAGAAGGTTTTCTAGAAGAAGCCGTGGGAAAGAGATATGGAGAAGGGAAAAAGGAAAGAGAGAGGGAGAAGGAATAAAGGAAAGAAGTGAAGGTTTTCTAGAAGAAGCCGTGGGAAAGGAGAAAGGGAGAAGGAGATTTTCTAAAAACGAGAAAAGGAAAAAAAAAATGAAAGAAAGATTGAAAAGGAGAGAAAACGTGAGGGAGAGGAATGAGATCCAAGAGATTGAGATTGAGGAAAGAAAAGGAAAGATTGAGAAGGAGAAAAAACGTGAGGGAGATTGGTTTTTGGTTTTAGGTAATAAGAAGCCATGAGATTGAGATTGAGGAAATGAAGAATTTCTTCTAAAAGAAAAAAAAACTTGAAGAGAGAGAAAGGGAGAAGGAGAAAAGGAAAGAAGAGAAAAAGGAAGGAAGAGAAAAGAAGGAAGGAGAAAAGAAGAAGGGAAGCCGTGAGAATGGGAGGAGAGTTTTCTAAGAGAAAAGGGAGAGAGGCCGTGGGTTTTGAGAGGAGAGAGAAAAGAGAAGAGAAAAAAAAGAGAAGAGGAGAGAAAGAAAAAAAATGTGAAGGAGAAAGGAGAAAGAAAGAGATGGGATTTTTTCTCTAGAAGAGGAAAAACGTGAAAGGGAGAGAAGCAAAGAGAAAGAGGAAGAAGAAAAAGAGAAAAGAAAGAAAAGAGAAGAAGGAAAGAGAGAAAGAGGAGAGAGAAAGGAGCAGAGAAGAGGAGAATGAGGATTCACCATCAAAAAGCATGATACGATCTCCAAAAATCCTACATCGAAGGTTTCACTCCATTCGAGCACAAGGTTGGTGCCCTAAAACGAATTTAGGGGCCTTTAGAATGTTTGAATGTGGATTTTGCTTGAAAAGGCTTATTTTCATTAAATCTTGATCAGGAATGCCCTATTGCATGCATGTTAATGTTAGGATGCTCATGTCTAGCATTTTTTAGGTATGATAATTTGTTTAAACTATTTAATGATGAAGCTTTGAATGCTATATGATGATGTTTGATATTTTTGATAAATTTGACAAAGTAAATTTCTAATTTCCAATTTTCAGATTTATGATCCAAAATTGGGACGTCCATCTCATGTGGTTTTTCTTAGATTTAGAAGCTCCAATTTTTATGGGATTCTCTCTGATATGTTGGAAGACTCCCCTATAAATTTCGTTCCATTTGGAATTGGGAAAGTCTATCAAAAAAATTCTTCTTTGCCATTGCTGTCCTACTCTGGTATAATGCAATCCTCCATCAGAAAGTCTCTAGAAAAAGATTTAATGGCCATAATCAGAAAAAGAAACTTTATATGAATTTTTTATATATGGAAGTCTTCTGAAAAATGGTACTAGTTTCGGATTTTTTCAATTTTATATTGAATTGATATTGATTTTTAAGTGCATAGTTCTCTGATTTTGAATCTATAAGGATATAGTGATTTCCATGATTGAAAAGGATCTCTTTCACAAAGAGAATGTTTTACTTTCACTTTTTTTTCTTGATAAAATTTTAGATCTGATAATTATCTATATGGACATATGTCTGGATTTAATTTTCATTAAGTATGGGATTTTATACGGAATTTATGGTGCAACTGGTCAAAAATCTAAAATAGACTTGACCAGTGCACATATCTGATCTTGTGGCATTCATTTGACCTATTTTTACTCTCTGTTGGGATTCGACCCCTTCAGATGAAATGTAGAATATCAAGTCAACTTTCTGTGAAAAAAATAGAGCTTGATTTGAGTTACAGAAGACCTACTTATGATCATTTTGGTGTAATGTGACAGAATTTGAAAGCAGTTCATAGTTTGTGCAATATTTGAAACTTTGATGTCACAATTTTGACATTTTTGAGTCATTATTCATTCCAAATGTCTTCATAAAAGTTACAATATTTTCAAAAAACTAATTGAACATATGTTTTTGATAATTTTTTATTTTTTAGAAAGGTTTCATTGATGTCTCATTCACTGTAACATGCAATTGATTGCTTGAGTGATTTGGTGAATTCTACCATATTTGATTGCATACTTACTACATTTAGAGTATCTACATGCCATATTTGGATAAATGGCTATATTTAGAGTACTCACATGCTTTGTTTGGATTGTGCACATACCACGTTTGTCATATATATGTGTTGCTATATTTGGTAGAATAAATATATTTTTTTACCATATTTAGCAAAATCTTGATAATTTCCATTTTTAAGTCTTACAATGCTTAGAAAATAATATATAAGATCTTACCTTTTTTTGGATGATTCATTCCATATTTTCATTCTACGTTTGGTACTTACCATATTGACATATAGATGCATACATTAAATTCTTACCATGTTAGGCCTTACCATGCTTAGAAATAGCATATAAGATCTTATCTTTTTTGGATGATTCATGCCATATTTTGCATTCTATATTTGGTACTTGCCATATTGACATATAGATGCATATATTAATTTCATGCCATATTAGGTTTTGCCATGCTTAGATTAGCATATTAGATTTTTCCATATAGGTTCTTGCCTTATTTACAATACATGCCATATTAGGAGATTTTTAACAATCTTGCTATACGTGTATTTCTTGCCATAAATGTATTATATGCCATGCTTAGATAGAATATTCTATTTTTGGCAATAATTTAATTTATGCAACACCCTAGTGGAACTGCCATGTATGCACACTTCTAGAAGACAATCTAGGCGTGGGGACGTGCATTTAGGCACCCACATTCTTGGGAAGGGCATAATGGGAAATAATAAAATCATAACAAAGAAAGATAATGCTTTGCCAAACTTTTCAAAATTAGAGCTTAGGATGAAAAGGGTAGCTCAGGATAATTTCTGTCCCTCAGTAAACCCTAAACCTAGAACAGGTTCTAAATCCTAAACCTAGAATAGGTTCTCAATCCTAAACCTAGAACAGGTTCTCAACCCTAAACCGAGAATAGGTTTTCAATCCTTAACCTAGAATAGGATATTTCAGCCATCAACCCGAACTACGTGGATTCTGATTCCTAGGACAAACAATAGGATATGTAGGCTATTTGGGAGAATCCCAAATTTGGATCCATACCTTAGTCCACTCAGACTATCCATAAATCCACTTAGATATCCACCCATCATCTCGAACTACGTGGATTCTGATTCCTAGGGCAAACCCTAGGATACGTATGCTATTTGGGAGAATCCCAAATTTGGATCCTCACCTTAGTCCACTCGGACTACCCATAGATCAACTAGGATATCCATCCATATTTTGACCCAAATAAGGTTATCCACATTCCAACCCAGAAAAGGTTGTCCATTTTGACCCAGAAAGGGTTATCCACAATTTGACCCAAATAGGGTTATCCACATTCAAAACCATAAAGGGTTATCCATTCTTAGATCCACTAGGACTATCTATCAGTTCGTATGGAATATCCAGATACTAACCCATAGAGTTTATCATCCTTTCAAGCTTAAACTTCAACTTGAACAATGAACTTAATCATGCATAAGCATAAATCATAGCCATAAACGTTAATCACACCTAAACTATGATGGTGAACCTGATTTTCAAAATAATTTCGTGATGAGTAGGCAATCTGATGGATACAGATTCGGTTCAATGATATCAAACCACTTGGTTTGGTTTGATTTAATAGATAGAGTCTAGCATAGGAATGGTATTGGAGATCGATTTTTGATCAGGTGGTTTGGGTGTCTAAGCCCTTCCCATAACCATAACCTGACGCTTATCCAATTTCTGATGGACTAGAAATCCAATCTATGGGTCATGAGTCAATCGAAGTTTTACCTTAGGGTGAGATTTCATATTTCTAAGGTCCTAGACCTTAATCTAGGTGGTGACTCCAAAAAAAAGATCATGATCTTTGTCCTTACACCATGTAATCTTCTCCACGTCTTGTCTTCGCTAGGTTACCTTCATATAATTATTATCCCAGCTTTGGAGATGTTGTATCTTCTAACCAGTGAACTAGGCTAGTACCACTTCAATAGTTAAATCTTTTATCTAATCTAGTAGATCCGTGGTCAATACCTTTGATATGGATCTCCAACGTATTTCTTCAATAGAGACATGTCAAATATGTCATGCACACTAGAATGGACAGTGGTAACGCTAGTTGATATGTAACTTTTCTACGTCTCTCCAAAATTTTTATGAGGTCTAAATTTATAGGATACAACTTTTCGTCCTTGTCGAATCGTTTCAAGCCATACATAAGTGATATCTTCAAGAACACTTTGTCACTTATGGCAAACTTGAGGTCTTGGTGTGTCTTCTGACAAACTTGAGCTATCTTGACTCTTTTTCTTTGATCTTGTCGGCAACTCGACAGGTTTCTTCAACAGACTCAGGTCTTACAATTCCTTATTCTCCGACTTCGTTCCAAAACAAAGGAATTCGACATTTCTATCGTACCATGCTTCATAGGTGACATCTACATGGTAGCTTGGTAGAAAATTAAATCCGTGGTAACTTCTCAACTTAAGCTCCTTGAAATCAATTTCACAAGCTCGGGGCATATCTCTTAGGATCTGTATAGTTCGCTCCGACTGTCCATCAGTTTAAGGTAAAATGCGGTACTAAACTTCAACTTCATTCTCATTGTTTTTTGTAGATCCTCCCAAAACTTCAAGATAAAGCATGAGCCTCTGACCGACAATATGGTCTCAGGCATACCATTCAATCTGGCAATATTATCCACATATAGTTTAGTTAGCTGCTCCAAAGCACACCGAGGTCGTATACTAATGGAATGAGCTATCTTCATAAGGCGATCAACAATCACCCAAACTGCGTCAACTGATCTGGGAGTCAGTGGCAAATCGGTGACCTAGTTTATTGTAATGCAGTTTCACTTCTAGACTGGCTCTAATAGTGGTTATAGTAAACCTTGTTGGTCTTTGTCTTTTAGCCTTTAATTGTTGATAATTCAGTCACTGAAACATGCATCTAGCCAAAACTACTTTCATTCCCTTCCACCAAAATAATCTCTTCATGTTTTGGTATATTTTGTACTTCTAGGATGTACCCAATACAGAGTAGAATGGGCTTTTAGCATTATCTTGTATCTATGATAAGGGTTTTTCACTTTCATGTATTCATAATCATCCTCTGTATCTCAGGACCTTTTCTCATCCAAAGTAAGTCAGGGTTAGGTTTTTTCTTTCTCTAAATCTTCTTGCACCATTCTTGTATATGGATCTAACAAAATTACTATTTTTACTTCATCCATCAATTCAGAGATGATATTTAATGCCACAGGCATAGCTAAAGAACTATTGCTCCATAAGTTCATCCATAAGTTCTCGCTCAATTAGATCATCATGAGTTTCTATTATATGTTACTCTTCTTCCAAATCTGAATCTGTTGCTATGGAACACAAGGCAGCTATTGTACTAGGTCCTCCTTTTGGCTTCATTATTCCTTGTTGCTCAAAACCTCAGCTACCATATTAGCCTTGCACGGGTTTCAACTATCTCCTTAGCCTCATGTTCAACTCTTTCTAGGTGAAGAGCTAAGTAAAACTCTCATAATCCGATTTAATCTAAAATTCTTCTCCGTACGGATAATGTCTCTGAGTCTCGATTGCATGAATCACCACTGCTAACTCCAAGTCATAAGTAAGTTAATTCTTTTCATGCTCTTTTAATTGTCTTGAAGCATATGCAATCACTTGTTCTTCCTATATCAGTACGCATCCTAGTCCCAATCCGAAAGCATCGAATTATAGGGTAAAAGGCTTCCCTGGTGCCAGAACGATCAAGATGGGAGCTGATATCAACCTTGCTTTTAGAGTCTGAAAATATTTTTCACACTAGTTAGTCCAAATAAACTCCTCTCCCTTCTGGTTAGCTTGGTAAGAGATATTACGATCCTAGAGTAGTCCTCTATGAATCATCTATAATAACCAACTAAACCCAAGAAACTTCTGATCTCTGCAATGTTCTTTAGGTGTTTCTTACCATAAAATTACTTCTTCTTAATAGGGTCCAACTTTATTACTTTTGATGATACTGTGTGACCCAAGAAGATCACTTAGTTTAACCAAATCTTACACTTCTTGGACATAGCATAAAGCTTCTCCCTTCTCAACTGTTGTGAGGCTGCTCTAAAATTTGTTATAGGACTTTCTTCGTCTTTGGAATAAACCAATATATAGTCTACAAAAACTATGACTAACGTGTCCTATACATCGTAGAATACCTGGTTCATAAGTTCTAGAAGAGATGTAAGGGCATTGGTTAATCCAATAACATAACCAGGGACTCATAATGCTCATTCTCGATTTTAAAAACTATCTTTGGAATATCACTGTCCAAATTCTTCAGCTGATGATATATTGGCCGAAGATCAATCTTAAAAAATACCTTTGCTCCTTGCAACTGTTTAAATAAGTCATCGATCTGAGGTAGTGGATATCAGTTCTTAATCGTGAGCTTGTTCAATTCTCGATAGTCTACACACCGATGAACACTACTATCCTTCTTCTTTATGGGCCACACTAGTGCTTCCCAGGTGGTATACTAGACTGGATTAAACCTTAGTCTAATAACTCTTGTAGTTGAGTCTTTAGTTCCTTCAATTCTATAAGAGCTATTCTATAGAATGACTAAGATATAAGTGTCGTCCCTGGTAACAAGTTAATAACGAACTCAGTCATATGATCAGGTGACAACCCATGTAAGTCTCCAGGAATCATATCAGGGAATTTTTTTATGCATCACATCAAGATCTTCCTTCTGTGGTGCTTCTTTAGTAACATACACCACAAATACCATACATCCAACTCTTTTTTTTTCAAGGCATCTCTTCGCCTTTAGTGCAGAGAGGATAACCTTTTACTTCCTAGGCATTTATTTGTCATCTTTGTTCTTAACTGACAACCTCTTTTATGCACAGAACAACTTTGTAGAGTGTTGAGACAACTAGTCTATCCCCAAGATGACGTCGAAGTTTGCCATCTTAAGTAGAACTAGGTTACATCTCTATTCTGTCCATCCATACGATTCGAACATTGTCATATCACTCACCTATGCAACATTTAGTCCAAAAGGGCTTGAACTAGAGAAATTTAGTATAAAGGTCTTAAGAGCACATCTAGCTCCTTCATCTATTATGGTTTTTCAAAGACTATCATCAAAAATCTCATATTGCACTCAATAGCTTACATCTCTTTTATTACTGCTGTTTTATCCTGATCTCTCTATCATATACCTTGAAAAATATCTTGTGATTCTTACTTCATATCCCAAGTCTACCTATAAGCATTAGGGTATATGCTTATAATTTTTTTAATTCTGCCAAACTATCTTGGTCTTTAATTAATCATCTCGATTGACATTAGACATAACTCAGTATTAATTGTACAAATTGAGTACTATCAATGCCACCATTGTCGATTACATCCATGTATCCACTCTTAGATATGCTTTTAGAAATCTTCTTCCTTGTTAACTTCATACCGATATGGCGATTTTTAATTCTACTCAAGTGCTATCTACTGTTTATTAGCCGCTCTTGATAGTTATCACTTCTTGCTCATGCATTCTTTTACAGACCATGACTCCTACCCATACATTCAGTAATTTCAAAATAGATTCTCCATTACATTATTTGAGGTTTCTTGAATATAGCATCTAATCTGAATTTAATCATCTTTCTTCTAGTAATTCCCTTATCACTAAACATCTTTATCAACAAAGGTCAGGGAATGTATGAATCAGAATGTTTATCCAAAAGAAATTCATTTCCTTCTTTCAATTCAGTATGATGACAAACACTTGTTTTATCTAGTGAACTTAGGTTTAAAGGATCAAGAGTAAATCTATGGTAATCCAACCAGCATCCAAAGGTCGTTAGGTTGCACAATGTTCATAATACATGAAGTAAGGTTCTACAACTCTTAACCTCATGGTTTATAGGTTTTATTGACTATATAATGCCATTGGTCAAGGCATTACGGGAGTAAATCTGGAGAAAGTTTTGGTACATCAATAAATCAGGTATAAATCAGAAAGATGTACGCTCAACATGATTAAACCTTTAACTGTTCATTTAATTTATATCTCTATTCATGTTGTCGACTATGAGAGTAGTTTAGGTTGGTATAATCAGGACTAATTCTAAGAAAACAATATCTATAACTCTAATTAACAGGTTGAATTGAGAAGGTATCCTGTCAAGGCACAAGAATTTAAAATCAGGTATGTGCATCCGCTATAATCATAAAGATAAGTCAATGATGCACCGGATCCTATATACACCTGTCTAGATATATAGCCAAAATAGATTTGATCCTTTACTGAAAACATTTGATGTTTCATCCTTAGAAAATATTCCTCAACCCTTATCGGATCATTCTGCCATGATGCAGCTATCCCATACATCGATGGCTGATAAGGGTAGCCACCTTGATACACTGTTTGTTGTGCACCAAGCTTCTACACTAGGATGTGCATTACTGGGACCTACGGTGTGGTAGGCACTGTGTTACAGCTAACTTGTGCTAGGGGTATAGTGTAAGAACCACACTCCACTAACTTGGTTTAACTGTGTCTTGCCAGGTCTTCCCATCATTCTTGGACCAAGTGGACAGAGCATGTGAAGATAGATCACAAACCAAGTATAAAAATCGACTCAACACCCAAAACTATATACATATGGTTGCATACCTTGGTAGGTATGGTCGACCATATGGAAAGAAACAATGGTCACTGATCAATGACCCTACGATCGATGATTTTAACCCTACAGTTGATGTGTTCTGCGACTATAGTCATCGACTATGAGACCCCAGATCTGACGACGAATTTGGAAAACTTTCCTAAATTAAAGGATTGCTTTCATAATTGAAAGAGGACTCTATATGGAGAGTTTTCCTCTATATAAAGGACGTCCCTCAGCCCTTTTTCACTCTTTTAGAATATTAGTAAACCCTAGAGAAAGAGAAGGGAAGAGAAAGAAGAGAAGGAGAAGAAGAAAAGTCTAAGGAGAGGATTTGCTGAAAAGAGAGTGGCTCTCTATCACAGGCAAAGGTATGAACCTAATCTTTAAAGTTGTTAATTCTATGGACTAAGGATTCTATGGAGGATTGGGAATATCAACCTATTATGATCGATGTGATTTCCTTAAGAAAATCCCATGGAGAACCATGACGAGTGAGTTTGATGGTTAGGGTTGATAAGAAAATGCTAATGACGGCCATAGGATGACCTTAGAATAAATCCAATTGAAGAGTAGAGGATTTGACCAAGAAAGAACTTGAATTGAATGTAGTTTGTGATAAAAAAATATCAAGGTTGTAGCTACGATCGACCATAGCATGACCAGCATGACCAGAGGATCGACCATAGGCATTCAGGAATATTTCAGAAACCATATGTCGCAGCTACAATAGCACTATATGCGACTGTAGGGTATCGAGCGTAGGCAGTATGGTCAACACAGTATTAGACCATAGGACCAATCAGACATTTATCAGTGCTCTATTTTGATTTTTTAACTACAGTAACATGTTATATATGAACCTTAACTTAAATTCATATAACTTTGAAGTTGTTAAATGATTGAAAGAGAATTTTAAGGCTTGGAAGGAGATCGAGTATTGCTAACAGGTAAGGGAACAAGACCTAAACTAATTGGTTAATAACAAACTGTTTATTTTTATGGAGTCCAATGCCATGATTGATTCTATGTTTGTATGCCTGTAATGTGCATCTCACATGTCATCCAATATTCCTGCAATTAATGTTCATGCATATTTAATTCCATTTATTTATAACATAATGATGATGATGATGCTAGGAATAGGCATGTGAATGTATTTGTGTGGTTGGTGTGTTGGATGTTAGTGGAGCATCAGGGGGAGGACGCGGATGGTGGTCTTTGATCTCGTCACCAGACTCTAGATCTATCTCTACTCAAGTGTTGCCCACTAACATCGTTGTATTGTCATTACCTTAGTAGAACTATTACGTCGTAGGACATCAGGGGAGGCGGTCTCGGACCATGTGGTCTTTGACTCTGTCAGAGGGCCTCAGCTCTATCTCTATGGACGTATTGAGGGATGCTGGGGTGAGGCCTTGGATACACTATATGGCATTAGGATTGGTTAGTTGTGAGCCCAGTTTCAAGCCCTCGCCAATAGGGACTTACGTGTTGATGTGGGTAGGGCATCAGGGGAAGTATTGGCGGTGTTTGATCTGGACACTTTAGCTCTATCTGTAAGACTCGTGTCAATCTAACCCGGCCTTACCACCTTGAAGCAGGTTTACCCATCATGGTCGAGTCAAGTGGACCAAGGGCGTGAAGGAGATTGAAATCCCAGATATTAAATCGACCCAAAAATACTTAAAATAAGGGAAGGGTCGCATACCCAGCTAAGCACGGTCGGACCTCCCAAAACAGAAAGTCAGACCCTCAGTTTTGAAGGGAGGGTCGGACAGCTTAAGACCCTAGGGTCGATGGGATCATCGACCCTCCCATCGACCCTCGGATTCTGTCGAATATAGAAATTAGGAAATTTCTATATTTTTCGATTGGGTTCTTTCCTAATCTCAAAGGGACATATTTTAGGATGTTCCTAGTCTATTTAAAGGATGTCCCTAAGCCACTTTCACTCCTTTCACAACCCTAATTGAATTGAGAGAAAGAGAAGAGTGTGGAATGAATGTAGAATGGAATGTAGGAGCAAGCCATAGGATTCCAAACACGAAGAATGGACTAAAAAGTGGAAATTGGACCAAAGTGCATCGAGGGTCGCACCCAGGGTCGATAGGCCATCCGACCCTAGGTATTCCTGACCCTCGACCCTCAGCATTCGGGAAGTCCATAAAGAGGGGAGGGTCGATAGACCCATCGACCCTAGCATCGACCCTTGCATCGACCCTCAGTTAACAGAATGATTTTTAAATTCCGAATAAATTTTAATTAAATTTTATCGACTTTGTTAGGTCTTCTAGCAATATAATAACATTATAAAGGTGATTCTAAAGCTTGGAAAAGTATCTATTAGTAAGCTAAGATGAGGAACCTTAACTCCAAACTAAATTAGTTAATAATAAACTATTTTCTATTTCTTGAGTCCTATGCTATGCTTGATTCTATGTGAATATGTTTGTAATGTGCATACAGCATGCCATCCAATATTTCTATTACTTGTTCATGCATATTTACTATATTGTTATAACATGATGATGATGATGATGATAGGAATAGGCATGTGCTTGTATGTGCGTGGTTGATGTGCTTGATGCGAGCGAGTATCAGGGGAGGTGTGATGAGAACGTCAATAAACTTTAACCTTTGGCGGGTCTCAGCACTTTAGCTTTATCTCTAACTCAAGTCTTGTGCATTGGCATCGTCGTATCGCCATTACTTTAGCAGAACTATTATGTCGTAGGGTATCAGGGGAGGTGGTCTCGGTCCTTGTACTCTCTTACTCTACCGGGGGGCCTTAGCACTATCTCTATGGACATTCTGAGGGATGCTGGGGTGAGGCCTTGGATACACCGTTTGGCATTAGGATTGGATAGTTGCGAGCCAAGTTTGCAGCCCTCGCCAACTGGGGCTTATGTGTTGGTATGGCACTTTATAACAATAAACGTAACCTTTGTTATATATTGTTCATGATTGGGTACATGTGAGTTGACGATAAACGTGATCTTCGGGTAACATCACACACTCGTGTATAGAGGCGGAGTCAATAAACGTGACCTTTGGCTACCTAAACCTTTGTATTGCATACTGCAAACTTTAAACCAGACCAAAGATATAAATTGACTTTTTGCATGCATATGTAATGTTACATTGTTTTGGCTACTCACTGAGCCATGATGTGTGCTCACCCCTCGACGTCGAATATTTTTAGTTGATGATGCAGGTTATACCATTGAAGATTATATAAATGCCTCCGCATACGGGACGGTAGTGGCCTTTGAAGCTGGAGCTGAAGAGGATACACACGACTCTTTTGCGAGTGCAACTCGTGGGTATTTGAGTAGATTTTTCTTAGGTTTTTTTATTTGAATTTAATAAAGACATGTATTTGATAATTATTTATGTCTCAGTTGATACAGAATAATTTGCTATTTAATATTTATATCACAGTAGATTCTCAGTTCATTTTATTATAAGATTTCTGCTATGGTGTATTTACTCTGATTATGATTATGAATGTGTAGAAGTTTAGATAACACGAATATAGCCTACGCGAGATCCTGGTTGAACCGTTGGTTTATTAGTGGTTCATCACACCATTTTGAGATGTGTGGAATTGGGGTGTGACACTATCTCTATTCCATGGTGGGTGCATGTGGGACGAAAATGGTGTTTGATCCATTGGGTAGATTCACACACTCGTGTATAGAGGTGCGGCGGCCACCAAACCTTTCTATAGCATATTGCAAACTTATAAACTAGACCAAAGATATGAATTGAATGCATGCATATGTTTGTTGCATTGTTTTGTTTTCTCACTGAGCCGTGATGTGTGCTCACCCTTTCGACGTCGAATATTTTTAGTTGATGATGTAGGTCCTATTGTTGAAGAATAAATGAATGCACCGACGTATGGACACGTTGTTGTGATGGAGATAGAAGCTGAAGAAGATGCGCATGATTCATTATGCTAGTGCAACCAATGTGTTTTTGCTTAAGTTTAGTTATAATTTGAACATCAGATATGTAAATGATTATTTATTTTTATGTCTTATGATTTGGAGATAATTGGATTAAATACTTATTTATCACTGTTAGACTCTCAATTCATTACTGTAAGACTTTCCCTTATTTGTTTATTACCTCTGATTATTAATGTAAAATATGTGTATGGTTTGATATGGTGGGTATGACCTATATGAGATCTTGGGTGAACCATTGGTTTATCAGTGATTTATCACGCCATTCTGGTTAGACCAGAATTGGGGTATGACAACTTGGTATCAGAGCATCTCAGGTTCTACCCATTGACCTAACTACTTCCACGTGAGTCATGAACTGAGTTAGGATAAAATTAAAAGCTGTAATAGGAACACACCATAACCACCTATATTGTATGAGACATAAACTAAGAAAGAGAATAATGTACATATGTAAATGGAAAACCAATTATATATATATATATATATATATCCAAATATATAATAGACAATATATATATATATATATATATATATATATATATATATATATTATATATATATATATTATCCAAATGAAGTAAGACAAGAAAGAAATAAATGACACTCATATTATAAAAAGAGAAAAAGAAATAAATGAAATCATAGAGCTGGAGGTGCCTTACGGTCTCTATCATAGTCCTCAGCATATACTCTCGCGAGTCAGCCCACCTAAGTTTGAGTCACTCAGAGACTAGCTATCAGATCCACTACCTACTGGTTTGTAAAGCGCTGGGCATCTAAAAGCTCTCTTACTTTCTAATCAGTCACGCGCTGAGTCTCCCGAATCTCACGTAACAGCCCCATCATATCATCTAGTGGTGGGCGTGAAAGGCCAACTAAAGGAGAAGCCTGAGAAGGGCTAGCTTCAGTAAAATGTTGTGGTGATGGGGGAGGGATGGAATCCGCATCCATATTCATCTGATCATCATCCTCCTTATCATCATTCTCGTGTACCTCTGTTGCTACCTCTGTTACCGCTGCTACTGATGCCTCTGCATCTGCTGCCTTTACTTGAGTGAGAGGATGTCTCATAGCATTCCTCTAGTCATCACTGACCTGTATCTCTCTCATGCCCATCCTACTGATGGCCTCCCAATCAAGGTCAGCTAAAAAGGTGTCCTCACGCATCCTCCCATCCACTAGGTCCACCTGTAGACGAGCGAGTAGGGTAGAGATAAGCCACCCATAGGGCAAGTTCCCTCTCGAGTCAGGCAACATAGCTCTGTGCATAGTCAAAAGAATAATATATGGGAGGCAGACTGTAAGACCCATATCGAACTAACCGGTCTTACCTCCTTATACCAGGTCTACCTATCATGGTCGAGCCAAGTGGACCAAGTGTGTGAAGAAAGCACAAGACCAGGTATGAAGTCTATCCCAAAAATAGAAAATGAGAGGGTAGGGTCGCATGCCTAAACAGGTAGGTTTGACCCCACCTCAACAGAAGTCCAACCCATGCCTTTCTAGTCCTAGGGTCGCATGAGTAGAAAAACGTAGGGTCGATGGATTCTGCGACCCTACGTCCGACCCTACGATGACAGACAGAAACCAGAAATTAGGAAACTTTCTTAATTCAAAGGGGATCTTTCCTAACTCATTGGGACTTATTATGGAGGGTTTTTATTTATAAATAGGATGTCCCTTAACCACTTTCACTCCTTTAAAACCCTAATTGAGAGTGAGAGAATGAGAAGGAGAAGAAAGAGAAGAAGAGAAGGAACTTGAAGAAAAGACTAAGGAAGAGGAGGAAGATCAGAGAAACCTCTGAATAAAGGTACGGACCTAATTCCCTACCTGAATAAGAGATCCTAGAATAGTTATGAAGAACATAGGATTAAGAGGAACCCAAATCATCCATCCATGGACAAGTTCCAAGAGATTTCATGGAGTATATTGTTATGGACAACGAATAGTGTATAACTTGGAGTTTTGAGCCATAGAACAATCATAGAATGGACCATGAAAGTATGCCAAAGGATCCAAAAATGAAAGAATGAACTTTAGAATGAAAGGTCGACTCAGAATACGTTTGGTCGCATGTAGGGTCGAATGATATCCTACCCTACGAGACCACAGGATCGACCACATGCCCTCGAAAAGTCCCAAGGAGGGTGTGGTCGCACGTAAGGTTGAATGGTTTCTGACCCCACGTCCGACCCTACACCCTAGGGTCACAAATCTGCTAACCTAAGTGCTACCCTACCTGTGACCCTATAATTTTAGTTAGTTTAAAATATATTGGAATTAATTCTAATTAAAATATATCGACATGTTAGGTCTTTCCAGTGTTTTAAAAGAGATTCATAAAGCTTGAACGAAGATCTACGCTCAATCAAAGGTGAGGGAACAAGACCTAAATTAATTGACTAATAATAAACTATTTTTATTTATTGAGCCCAAATACCATGAATGATTCTATGCTTGTATGATTGTAATGTGCATTTAATATGTCATCCAATATTTCTGCTATTAATGTTCATGTATATTTAATTTTGTTTATTTATAACATGATGATGATGATGATGCAAGGAATAGACATGTGAATGTATGTGTGTGGTTAGTGTATTTGATGTGAGTGGAGCATCAGGGGGAGGAGGTGACACTATGGTTCATCCTGGTCACCAGACTCTAGCTCTATCTCTACTCAAGTCTTGTCCACTAACATCGTCGTATCGCCATTATAGCATAGCAATTATGTCGTAGGGCATCAGGGGAGGTGGTCTCGGACCTTGTAGTCTCTGACTCTTCCAAGGGGCCTTAGTTTTATCTATATTGACATATTGAGGGATGTTGGGGTGAGGCCTTGGATACACTGTTTGACATTAGGATTGGATGTGGTGTGGTCCTAAGCACTTTAGCTCTATCTCTATTCCATGGTGTGTGCATGTGGGGGCGGAAATGTTGTGTGATCCATTGGAGGTTCCACACTTCGTGTATAGAGGTGCGGCGGCCACCTATCCTTTCTATAGCACATTGTAAACTTATGAACCAGACCAAAGATATGAATTGAATGCATGCATATGTTTGTTTCATTGTTTTGTTTGCTCACTGAGCCGTGATGTGTGCTTACCCTTTCGACGTCGAATATTTTTAGTTGATGATGCAGGTACCACCTTAGAAGAGTATATAAATGCTCCGATGTATGGACATGCGGCAGTGATGGACACTGAAGTTATGATGGAGTCACATGATTCGTCATGCGAGTGCAACTCTTGTGTTTTCGATTAGATTTTGTTTAAGTTATACAGACAATGTAATTGATTTAATTATTTTAATTTATGTCTTAGTCCTTTTGGAGATAATTGGATAAATTATTTATTTTATCACAGTTAGACTCTCAGTTCATTTAATATATAAAACTTCCGCTATTGTTTATTTACTCTGATTATGGTTGTAGATGTGTATGATTTAAGCAAACGAACACAGCCTATTCGAGATCCTGGTTGAACCGTTGGTTTATTAGTGGTTCATCACACCATTCTGAATAGTATGGAATTAGGGTGTGACAACTTGGTATCAGAGCTCTCAGGTTTATTAAACCAGTATAATTCTACAAAAGTTATAAATTGAGTTAGGATAAAATTTAAAAGTTGTAATAAGAACACACTATAAGCACCTGTATTGTTTGAGACAAAATTAAGAAAGAGAATAATGCACATATAAAAGGAGAAATATGTTTCATATACATCAAATAAAAAGCACGTTTATACATATCCAAATCAGAGTACAGTCTACAATCCGGACAGTTACTCTGTAATACAAAGAAGGATAAAAAGAAAATATACATCATGGAGCTGGAGGTGCTGGAGGAGGAGGTGCCTCACGATCTCTGTCGTAGTCCTCAGCATACACTCTAGTCAACCAGGCTACCTGAGTCTGGGTAGTTTGGAGACAAGGTGTCAAATCAGTCATCCGCTGATCGGATGCACGCTGAGCATCTAGGAGCACGCCTACTCTCCCATCAGTCGCATGCTGAGCATCTAGAAGCTCGCCTACTCTTCCATCGGTCACGCGCTAAGCATCTATAAGCTCTCCTACTCTCAGATCAGTCACGCACTGAGCCTCTCTAATCTCGCGCAGTAGTCCCATCATATCATCAGAGGGTGGGCGTGAAGGACCAGCCATGTGTAAAGGAGCCCGAGATGGACCAGCTCCAGTAGAATGTAGAGGTGACGGAGGAGGTATGGAGTCTACATCCATGTACATACAATCCTCATCCTCAACATCACCCCCATGGACCCCTGCTCCTACTGCTGCTGCTGCTGCCACAACATCTGCTACCTCTATTCGAGTACGAAGATGCACCAGAGCGTTCCTCTCATCATCACTGACCTGAGCATCCCGCATAACCATCTTACAAATGGCCTCCCAGTCAAGATCCGATGAGAAGGTCTTCTCTTGAATCCACTCATCTACTAAATCAATGTGTAGGCGGGTGAGCAGTGTAGTGATCAAACGTCCGTAGGGTAGGTTGCCTGACTGACCAGGTAGCATAGCGCGGATCATCGTCCGGATAATAATTTAAGGAAGGAAGATAGGCTGCCTGGTACAAATACAGTAGAAGACATATTGAGTCAACTGGGAGATCCTCTCATAATGTCCACTCTGGGGTATCAGGTTGTGCTAGATAATTTTGCAGTACACCTGAGGCTCTGGACGTAGATTGATGGCCTTCATCTCTCAGCGATCATCTCTGATGAGCAGACTATCAATCTCAGCATGTATCTCCAAGGATAGGAATTGGGACTCCTTGGGAGCACAGTACACCGAAGAGCCATCATTTGATATGCCCAAAAGATCAGCCAACTTTTGGCAGTTAAATGAAACCTCTACCCACTTGACGTAGCTAGTGATCCTTGAGCTCCCTACCCCTCTCTGTGTCATTGTGATCCCCCACTACCTGGAGATTGTAATAGAACTGTCTCACCAAATCAGGACGAGTACAACCCTCATAGGTGATCACATGAAGCCATCCCATGTCACCAAATGCCCCCTCCACATTGAACAAGGCTAGACTAGCCAAGTTCACACAGTGACCCCCTTCTACTTTCTTACGCTCATAGCGAGCATACAAAACATCTGCCTCATTGGAGCAAAAACTAACGGGGTCATGAGCTCTAGGAACCTTGGTATGAGCCATACTGTCTGTCAAGACATAGAAGAACAAACAAGATATTAGTAATGGAGAAAAACTCAAAATTTTGGCATTATAATAGCATGATTTGGCCAAAAGCCTCACTTTTCACCCAAACAACTGGGCAGGAGGACTTACATAGGTTCCAAACCATCATGCAAGGCTCATACAGTTGGAAATTTAATCTAGAAAGATCGAATTTGAAAAAATTGCAATAAATTCAAAAAATCTCAAAAATTAGGTCAAAAATGGAAAATTTCAAGTTTCTCGATAACCAACCGATGAAACTCAAATATTTTTGAGGGCTTTCGTCCATTGGATGACCAATAGAAAAATCCCCCAATAAAAATTAAATTTTTACTATTGGAAAAAGTTTAATATGAAGAAAATGATGTAATGGGAGAAAAACCTAGTTTGGAATGTTTAAAAATGTGAAACAGTGGAGAGCATACCTGAAGAGAAGGAGCAAAAGTCATGAACGGAAGGAATGATCACCAAACACTAGGGGTCGATACTATAGCAACTCAAGGAAATTAGTTGAGTTGGAAGAAAAGAGAAGGAATGGGAAATGAATCCAAAATCGGGCTTAAAACCTAATTTTGGATCGTAGGGTCACAGAATTCGACCAAAATGTGTGACCCTACGTCAGACCCTACCATCGACCCTAGGCTCTCGATGATCTAACAGAGAACCATGGGTCGGACCTAGGGTCAGACATTTATCGACCCTACCATCGACCCTAAGCTCTCGGCGATCTGACAGAGAACAATGGGTCGGACCTAGGGTCAGACATATACCGACCCCATGATCGACCCTAAGCTCTCGGTGAGCTAATAGTGCTCTCAGGGTCGCATACCCTAGGGTCGCATAAGGACCGAACCTGCCATCGACCCTACGATGGAAAATACAATATTTTGTCAGAATGATCTGAAAAATTGGAAATTTGTATTGATTAGTTTGATTTTTGATTAGAGAACAACTTATATTGATTGCCTCACATGTGCTATGATTGTTTTCAGACACTACCACCACCAGAATAGGAAATGGCTGGGTGAAGGGTGACCAGATGAGGCCATAACCCAATTCCACCACCACCACCTGTGGAGGAAGACAGCCATATAAATCATGAAGCACAGGAGAATCTGAATATGGCACCGCCAGTGGCTAGTGGCGAGGCAAATCCTACAAACTTGCCAGCCCCACCTACAGATCTGGCTACAGTGGTACTGAACTTGGCACAACAACTGCAGCAAATACGACAGGTGTAAGCCAATATGCAGGCTGCTATAGGCATGGCTTTTCCAGCTGCACATACGACTCCTATGCCAGCAGGACAAGCTAGCATAGTACCAGGGGAAAGCAACACGGTACAACACGCACCTAAAACACCAGTCATGCCAGCTCAAGTGCAGAATCCTGAGGTAGCTCAAGGCAGTTACCAGTACCAACCACCTATGTATGGGGCCTATGCTCCGTATCAGCTGGACCACTCCCGACTGATCGAGCATTTTCTAATGATGAAGTCCAAAGAATATAATGGTAAGCCAGCAGATCCTTTGTGGCCAGCACACTGGATTGATGAAATGGAAAGAAATTTTATGATGATGACAATAAATGAGGAGGAGAAAGTGTTGTGTGCAACCTTCATGCTGAAAGGCGATGCACACCACTGGTGGAACTCTACACGGACTTATCTGTTAACAAAGCATGCCCAATTGACCTGGGTTATATATAAAGAGGCATTCTTTGAGAAGTACTTCCCCAGAAGTTTCAGAGATTCTATGGAGAGAGAGTTCTTGAGTCTATATCAGGGCCAGATGACTGTGGATGCATACCAACAGCGTTACGAAGAGTTGTTTTTCTTTGCACCCGCCAGCATGCAGGAGGAAAACACAAAGACCCGAAGGTTCATTATGGGACTCAAGGGAAGCATCCGTGAACATGTTCTGGGGTTGGAAAAGAAGGTTTACAATGAAGCCGTACAAATTGCTCGAGTAATAGAGTCGAGCCAGAACGAGAGCAACTTTGCTCAAAATAGAGGTATAAAGAGGCCAAACGAAAATTCATACAACAGAGGGAATACAAGGACATTCAAACCCTTCCGTACTCAAGGCATCAATGCTGTAGCCAAGACTACTCCAGCAGCTCAACCGCAACAAAAGCAAAACAATAAAGGAGTAAAATGCTTTAACTACAACCAAGTAGGACATTATTCAAGGGAGTGTCCTAAACCCAGAAAGTAGCTACAAGAAGGAAAGGTTTATGCTGTTACATCTGAAGATACTGCCGTATTGCCTGATGTGGTCATAGGTATGACCAGAACCTTTTATTTGTGTTACATTGTGTGAGCATGTAGACTAAAACTAAAACAAATCAGAGGTATCGTACCTATTAATGGCATATCCGCTAGAGTACTCTTTGATTCTGGAGCTACTCATTCTTTTATATTTGTGTCATTTGGAAAAAAGCTGAATCTACCCCTCAAATCTTTAGACTATAAACTGCTTGTACGATCGCCGATGGGATTAGAAGTAGAATTAGAAAAAGGTTATGGACCATGTCCAGTTCTTATTGACGAGAAGACTTTGGATGCAACCTTGATTCAACTTGAGATGACAGACTTTGACGTCATCTTGGGAATGGACTGGTTAGCTCGGCATTCTGCAAACCTATTATGTGTAGAAAATAAGCTGACATTTAAAGATAAGGAAGGAGCAGAGTTTAGTTTTACAGGAACCAAACTTCCCCGTAAATGAAAACTAATCCTCTCTAGATTAAAGGCTAGGAAATGTCTTGAGAAAGGAGGAGTTGGGTATCTAGTATCAGTGGTCGACCTCACCAAGGAAGCACCACAAATGGAGAATATTGATGTTGTGTGTGACTTTTCTGATGTATTTTCTGAAAAACTACCAGGATTACCACCCGATCGAGCGATAGAGTTCGTTATAGATCTGATACCCGGAGCCGCACCAGTATCTAAAGCACCCTATAGAATGGCTCCTACTAAACTGAAAGAATTAAAGGTATAGTTACAGGAGTTACTGGACAAGGGTTACATCAGACCTAACATATCACCATGGGGAGTGCTAGTATTATTTGTAAAGAAGAAGGACGGTAGTGTTCGACTGTGAATAGACTATCGGGAATTGAATAAGCTAACAATCAAGAATCGGTATCCATTACTTCGGATCGATGACTTGTTCGATCAGTTGCAAGGTGCAAAGGTGTTCTCCATGATCGATCTTCGGTCAGGATACCATCAATTGAAGATTAAGGACGGTGATATTCCAAAGACAGCATTCACAACAAGATATGGACATTATGAATTTTTAGTCATGTCTTTTGGATTGACTAACGCACCCGTAACTTTAATGGAACTCATGAATCGTTTATTGATGATATATAGGTCTACTCCAAGGACAAGGAAACTCATGTCATGAATTTAAGAGCCGCTCTGCAGCGACTAAGGAAAGATAAGCTTTACGTCAAATGTACAAAGTGTGAGTTTTGGATAAATGAGGTCGCTTTCATAGGCCATGTTGTATCCACTGAAGAAATTAAAGTGAATCCCAGTAAGATTGAAGTCATTGTGAAGTGGGAAGCACCAAAGAGCGTTGCAAAAATTAGAAGTTTCCTAGGTCTAGCTGGGTATTATCGACGATTCGTAGAAGACTATTCCAGAATTGCCGTACCTCTCACCAGTTTGACTAAGAAAGGAGAAAAGTTTGTTTGGACTGATAAATGTGGGAAAAGTTTCCAAACATTAAAGGCTTGATTGATATCTGCTCCGATCTTGACTATTCCTATTCTAGGACAGCCATTTATCTTGTACACTGATGCGTCTGGGTTGGGTTTAGGATGTGTGCTTATGCAAGGAGAACAAGTAGTTGCGTATGCCTCAAGACAACTGAAGACACATGAAAAGAACTATGCCACTCATGACTTGGAATTAGCAGCAGTAGTACATGCTGTCAAGATATGAAGACATTACTTGTATGGAGAGAAATTTTAGATTAAATCAGATCATAAGTCTCACTTATCTTTTTAATCAGAAGGAGTTGAACATGAGACAAAGAAAATGTCTGGAATTATTAAAGGATTATGATTGTGATATCCAATATCATCCAGGAAAGGCTAACGTAGTTGCTGATGCGCTAAGCAGAAAAACAATGATAAAACCTCAAGGAGAAGTTAACACAACTGCAGCAATGTGTGCTACAGGGAAAGTATTCAATTATGGTATAGATTCACCGGGTGGATCAACCAACCAAGGGTTTATTCATCAGTTTTCAAATATGTTCGCAATGATGAAGATTATACCTGATATAACTGATGAATTAAAAGCAGCTATTATATCAGACCCTTATCTAAGAACGGTACAAGAAGACATCGAAAAAGGTAGGACGACTCTTAAGTTCTCCTTGGACGATGAAAAGGTTCTAAAGTACAAAGGAAGAGTATATGTTCCTGAAACAAAAAACTTAGACATTAGGCACAGACTAATGAAGGAAGCTCACACCACCGCCTATTTGGTACATCCTGGATGTACAAAGATGTATCATGATTTGAAGAAATTATATTGGTGGCGAGGAATGAAAGCAGATGTAGCTAAATTCGTGTCTCAATGCGTAAATTGTCAGAGGGTGAAGGTTGAACGGCAATGACCTGCAGGACTATTGTAGCCGCTACCAGAACTAGTATGGAAATGGGACTGCATTACTATGGAATTCATCACCGGGTTATCATTGACTCCTCGAGTAGTTGACACGGTCTGGGTGATTGTAGATCGTCTGACTAAGATAGCTCGCTTTATAGCTATACGACCATAGTATACCCTGAAGAGGTTAGCCAAGCTATATGTGGATAACATTGTTAGATTACATGGTGTACCTGAAAGCATTGTGTCCGATAGAGACCCACGCTTTACTTCAAAGTTTTGGGAAGGATTGCAAAAGGCTATGGGTACAACGTTGAAGTTCAGTACCGCATTCCATCCTCAGACAGACAGACAGTCGGAGCGTACCATTCAAATTTTAGAAGACATGCTTCGAGTCTGTGTAATTGATTTTAAAGGATCATGGGATGAAAAACTACCATTGATCGAGTTCGCCTATAACAACAGCTATCAGGCTACTATACAGATGTCACCCTATGAAGCACTGTATGGAAGGAAGTGTCGAACTCCTCTATTTTGGAATGATGTTGGAGAACGTAGCATCGTTGGACCAGAATTTGTTGAAGAGACTTGCCGAGTAGTCAACATTATCAAAGAAAGAGTTAAAACGGCTCAGAATCATCAGAAATAGTATGCAGATACTCGATGCAAAGACCTTGAATTTGTCGTAGGTGATAAGGTATTCTTGAAAGTATCACCTATGCGAGGTTTAAAACGGTTCAGACAGAAAGGGAAGCTAAGTCCGAGATATGTCGGGCCATATGAGATTTTAGCCAAACGTGGAAAAGTGGCTTATCAGTTAGCACTACCACCATCTATGTCAAGTGTGCATGATGTATTTCATATCTCATTATTAAAGAAGTACGTCAGAGATCCAACACACGTTTTGACAGCAGATCCACCAGATCTAACTGATGATTTGACATTCGAAGTAGCACCAACAAAATCATTAGCCGAAAGGTTCAACGTCTACGCAACCGTGACATATACTATGTTAAGGTCACCTGGAGGAGTCGAGATATAGAAGAGATCACATGGGAAGAAAAGAGTGCTATGCGGAAGCAATATCCTCACCTTTTCGACTCATAAGGTATGTACAAATTTTGAGGATGAAATTTTTAATAAGAGGGGGGGAGTTATAAGACCCGTATCGAACTAACCGGTCTTACCACCTTGTGCCAGGTCTACCTATCATGGTCGAGCCAAGTGGACCATTTGCATGAAGAAATCACAATACCAGGTATGAAGTCTAACTCAAAAACAGTAAATGAGAGGGTAGGGTCGCATGCCTAAACAGGTAGGGTCGACCCCACCTCAACAGAAGTCCAACCCATGACTTTCTAGTCGTAGGGTCGCATGACTAGAAAAAAATAGGGTAGACGGATTCTGCGACCCTACGTCCGACCCTACGATGACAAATAGAAACCAAAAATTAAGAAACATTCCTAATTCAAAGGGGATCTTTCCTAAACTCATTGAGACGTATTATGGAGGGTTTTCCTCAAATAGGACGTCCCTTAGCCTCTTTCACTCCTTTAGAACCCTAATTGAGAGTGAGAGAAAGAGAAAGAAAAGGAAGAGAAGAAGAGAAGGAACTTGAAGAAAAGACTAAGGAAGAGGACGAAGTTCAGAGAAACCTCTGAATAAAGGTATGAACCTAATTCCCTACCTGAATAAGAGATCCTAGAATAGTTATGAAGAACATAGGATTAGGAGAAAGCCAAATCATCCATCCATGGACAAGTTCCAAGAGATTTCATGAAGGAAATTGTTATGGACAATGAATAGTGTATAACTTGGAGTTTTGAGCCATAGAACAATCATAGAATGGACAATGAAAGTACACCAAAGAATCCAAACATGAAAGAATGGACATTAGAATGAAAGGTCGACTAAGAATACGTGTGGTCGCACGTAGGGTCGAATGATATCCGACCCTACGAGACCACAGGATCGACCACATGCCCTCAGAAAGTCCCAGGGAGGGTGTGGTCGCACGTAGGGTCGAATGGTATCCGACCCCACGTCCGACCCTACACCCTAGGGTCGCAGAAAATGCTACCCTAGGTGCTACCCTACCTGCGACCCTACGATTTCAGTTAGATTAAAATATATTGGAATTAATTCTAATTAAAATCTATCGACTTGTTAGGTCTTTCTAGTGATTTAAAAGTAATTCATAATGCTTGAACGAGGATCTACGCTCAATCAAAGGTGAGGGAACAAGACCTAAATTAACTGACTAATAATAAATTATTTTTATTTATTGAGTCCAAATACAACGAATGATTCTATGCTTGTACGATTGTAATGTGTATTTAACATGTCATCCAATATTCTTGCTATTAATGTTCATGCATATTTAATTCTGTTTATTTATAACATGATGATGATGATGATGCTAGGAATAGCCATGTGAATTTATGTGTGTGGTTAGTGTATTTGATGTGAGTGGAGCATCAGGGGGAAGACGTGACACTATGGTTCATCCTAGTCACCAGACTCTAGCTCTATCTCTACTCAAGTCTTGTCCACTAACGTCGTCATATCGCCATTACTTAGCAGAACAATTACGTCGTAGGGCATCAGGGGAGGTGGTCGCGGACCATGTAGTCTCTGACTCTGCCAGGGGGCCCTAGCTCTATCTCTATGGACGTATTGAGGGATGCTGGGGTGAGGCCTTGGATACACTGTTTGACATTAGGATTGCTTAGTTGCGAGCCCAATTTGCAAGCCCTTGCCAATAGGGGCTTACGTGTTGGTATGGGTAGAGCATCAGGGGAAGTGTAATGTGGTGCGGTCCTAAGCACTTTAGCTCTATCTCTATTCCATGGTGGGTGCATGTGGGGGAGGCAATGGTGTTTGGTCCATTGGGCGGTTCCACACATTCGTGTATAGAGGTGCGGTGGCCACCTATCCTTTCTATAACACATTGCAAACTTATGAACCAGACCAAAGATATGAATTGAATGCATGCACATGTTTGTTGTATTGTTTTGTTTGCTTACTGAGCCGTGATGTGTGCTCACCCTTTCGACGTCGAATATTTTTAGTTGATGATGCAGGTACCACCGTAGAAGATTATATAAATGCTCCGATGTATGGACATGTGGCGGCGATGGACGTTGAAGTTATGATGGAGTCGCATGATTCGTCATGCGAGTGCAACTCTTGTGTTTTCGATTAGATTTTGTTTAAGTTATACAGACAATGTAATTGATTTAATTATTTTAATTTATGTCTTAGTCCTTTTGGAGATAATTGGATAAATTATTTACTTTATCACAGTTAGACTCTCAGTTCATTTAATATATAAAACTTCCATTATTGTTTATTTACTCTGATTATGGTTGTGGATGTGTATGGTTTAAGCAAACAGACACAACCTATTCGAGATCCTGATTGGTTTATTGGCGGTTCATCACACCATTCTGAATAGTACGGAATTAGGGTTGTGACACAAAGAGGCTGCCTAGTACAAATACAGTACAGCAGGTTTCGGGTTAGCTGTGAGACCATCTTATAATGTCCACCCTGGGGAATAAGATTATGCTGGATAATCTTACAATAGACCCATGGCTCTCCATACAGGTTGACTGCTTTCTTTTCTCTATGGTCATCCCAAAGAATCTGGTTATCAATTTCTGCACGCACCTATTTAGACATAAACTGTGGCTCCCCGGGTGCACAGTAAACCAACTGACCATCACTTGAAATGCCTAGGAGATCAGCAAACTCCTAACAGTTGAAAGAGATCGGAATCCCTTTCATCCAGCTGGTGATCCGAAGCTCTCTACCCCTGTCAACATCCTCTAGGTCACCCTCTACCTGTAGGTGATAGTAGAACTGCTTGACCAAGTCCGAGCAAGTGCAAGCCTCATACAGAATCACTAAAAGCCAGCCCATATCACCAAATGCCCTCTCGACATCAAACATGGTTAAGTGGGCTAAGTTCACACACTGACCCCCTTCCACTTTCTTCTAGTCAAACCAAGGATATCATACTTTTGCTTCAACAGACCTGAAGCATCGTGGGTCATGAACTCGAGGAACCTTAGTGCGAACAATGATAACTTCAGGAGAACAAAATAAGAAAATCAAGTTAGATAAATTTGAAAATTTGATGGCATAACAACGTAAAGTGGACAAAAGCCTCACTTTTCACCCAAACATTTGGGTAGGAGGACATACAAAGGTCCCAAACCATCCTGCAAGGCATATTTAATAGGAAATTTAAACTAGGTAGGTCGAATTTGAAGAAATTTTGATAATTGGGAAAAACCCCAAAATTTAGGTAAAAAATGGGAATTTCAAAATTTTTACCAAACCAACCGATGAAACTCAAATTTTCTTGAGGGCTTTCATCCATTGGGTGGCTAATAGCAAAAGCCCCCAATAAAATGAAATTTTTATGGTCAGAAAAATATTAATTAGAAGAAAACCCTACAAATGCCAAAAATCCTACGTATGAAAGCTTAAAAATGGAGAAAAGTAGAGAACATACCTCAAGGAATGGAGATCGTGGATCGATGGAAAAATCACCAAGTTCGTATGGTAGACACTGTAGCAACTCAGTGGTGGTGAGTTGAGTCATGACTGTAGGAAAGAAAAGGAGAATGAGAGGGAAAAATCTCGAAAACAGATTTAAAAACCTGATTTTGAACCATACGGTCGCACAATTCGACCTAAACCATCGACCGTATGATCGACCATAGGGTCTTGGTAAGTTGCTAGGATTTTGAAGGTCGAACCTATGGTTGCACAACATGTGACCGTAGGCCATCGACCGTATGACTGACTATTGTCTGCATTTTGATTCTGTCCGAACTTTTGCCTATTAATTTTGTTCTTCTCTCACTTTCCATTATGAGACCAACCAAATACTACCATTCTATTTTGACTCACATGTGCAGCTTTGCCATTAACATAGTACCCAAGAGTTTAAATGGCTGGGCACAAAGTAAGCAGCAGGAGACAGAATGCAAACCCATCTCCACAACCTATGGAGACTAATCACAATGAAGGTCAACAGGAATAGGAAAGAAATATTGGAGCTCAAAATGCTGCACCTCAAAAGTTCACACCAAAGCCAACCCAACCAATTTACCTACACCAACTATGGATTTCACTACTGTGGTGATGAATTTAGCATAGTAAATGCAGCATATACAGCAAATGCAAGCCAACATGCAAGCTGTTATGGGAATTGCTTTTCCAGTTGCAAACACAACATCTCTACCTATAGGACAAGCTAGTACTGCACCTAGTGGTAGCAACACTATACCCCCAGCACCGCAAACACCAGTAGTTCAAGGCCATGCGTAAAACCCTGAAGCACTGCAAGGCGGGTATAACCAAGGTAATTATCAGTACCAACCGTCTAAGTATGGGGCATAAGCATAGTATCAGCTTGATCATTCCAGACTGATCAGGTGTTTCTTGAAGTTGAAGGCGAAGGAATTCATAAGAAAGCCGTCGGATCCTTTCTGGCCAGCTCACTGGATCGACGAAATGGAAAGAAGCTTTAAGATGATGACTATAAATGAAGAAGATAAGGTATTATGTGTCACTTTTATGCTGAAAGGTGATGCACACCATTAGAGAAAATCTACTCGGAGTTATCTGTTGATGAACCACGCCCAATTAACCTAGGCTATCTATAAAGAAGCGTTCTTCGAGAAGTATTTTCCCACGAGTTTCAGAGACCAAATAGAAAATATTTCCTTAGTCTGTATCGTGGACAAATGTCAGTAGACGCTTATCAGTAGCATTATGAGGAACTGTTCTTCTTTGCTCCCTCTAGCATGCAGGAGGAAAATACCAAAATGAAGGTTTGTCATGGGACTTAGGGGAAGTATCCGTGAGCATGTATTTGAATTAGAAAAAAAGATTTATAATGAAGTTGTACAGATTGCTTGAGTACTGGAATCGAGCCAGAGGGAAAGTTATTTTGCTCAGAACAGAGGTATGAAGAGGCCTAATGGAAACTCATACAACGGAGGGAACTCAAAGACATTTAAAACCTTCTGTACTAAAGGCTTTAATGCTATAGCCAAGACTACTCTGACAGCCCAACCTCAACAGAAGCAAAGTAATGCTGGAGTCAAATGCTTCAATTGCGATCAAGTAGGACATTATTCAAGAGGGTGTCCTAAGCCAAGGAAGCAGCTACAACACGAAAAGTTTTATGCAGTTTTTTCTGAGGATGCTGCCGCATCGCTTGATGTGGTCATAGGTATGACCTAAACCTTTCATTTTGTACTACCTTGTGTGAGCATGTAGACTAAATTAAATCAAATCACAGGTATCGTACCTATTAATGGCTTACCCGCTAGAGTACTCTTTGACTCTGGAGCTATTCATTCTTTTATATCTGTGTCATTTGGAAAGTAATTAAATCTATCCCTCAGAGCTTTATACTGCAAACTGCTTGTACGATCACCTATGGGATTAGAAGTGGAACTAGACAAAGGTTATGGACCATGTCCAGTTCTTATCGATGAGAAGATTTTGGATGCAACCTTAATTCAACTCGAGATGGTAGACTTTGACGTTATCTTGGGAATGGATTGGTTAGCCCGGTACTCCGCATACCTATTATGTGCAGAAAAAAATTGACATTCAAAGACAAGGAAGGAGCAGAGTTTAGTTCTTTGGGAACCAAACTTCCCCATAAACGAAAACTCATTCTCTCTGCATTAAAGGCTAGAAAATTCCTTGAGAAATGAGGAATTAGGTATCTAGTATCCGTGGTCGACCTCACCAAGGAAACACCACGAATGGAGGATATTGAAGTTATGTGTGAATTTTTTGATGTATTTCCTGAGGAACTACTAGGACTACCACCTGACCAAGCGACAGAGTTCGTTACAGATCTTATACTCGGAGCCGCATCAGTATTAAAAGTACCCTATCGAATGGCTCTTACTGAACTGAAGGAACTGAAGGTACAATTACAGGAGTTACTAGACAAAGCTTATATTAGACCCAGCATATCACCATGGGGAGCGTCAGTATTCTTCATGAAAAAGAAGGACGGTAGCGTTCGACTGTGTATAGATTATCGAGATTTGAATAAGCTTACAATCAAGAATCGATACTCGTTGCCTCAGATCGATGACTTGTTCGATCAGTTGCAAGGTGCCAAAGTGTTCTCCAAAATTGATCTTTGGTCAGGATACCATGAGTTGAAGATGAAGGAAGGTGTTATTCTAAAGTCAGCATTCAGAACCAGATATGGACATTATGAATTTTTAGTTATGACTGTTGGATTGACTAATGCACCAGAAACTTTTATGGAAGTCATGAATCGGGTATCCCAAGAGATGTTGGATACATCAGTCATTGTATTTATTGATGACATACTAGTCTACTCCAGGGACAAAGAAACTAATATCACAAATTTAAAAGCCACTTTGCAGCAACTAAGAAAGGAGAAGTTTTACGCTAAATTTACCAAGTGTGAGTTCTGGCTAAATGAAGTCACTTTCTTAGGCCATGTTGTATCAGCTGAAGGGATTAAAGTGGATCCTAGCAAGATTGAAGCCATTGTGAAATGGGAAGCACCTAAGAATGTTGTAGAAATTAGAATTTTCTTAGGTTTAGCTGGTTATTATCGATGATTCGTGGAAGATTACTCTAAAATTGCCTTAACTCTCACCAGTCTGAGTAAGAAAGGAGAAAAGTTTGTTTGGACAGAATATGTAAAGAGTGTTTCCAAACATTGAAGGCTAGATTGATATCAGCTCCCATCTTGACTATTTCGATCCCAGGACAACCATTTACCTTGTACACCGATGCGTTTGGGTTAGGTTTGGGATGTGTGTTATGCAAGGAGAACAAGTAATTGTGTATGCCTCAAGACAACTGAAGACACATGAGAAGAACTATCCCACTCATAACTTGAAGTTAGAAACAGTAGTACATCCTGTTATGATATGGAGACATTATTTGTATGGAGAGAAATTTCAGATTAAATCAAATCATAAGAGTCTCACTCATCTTTTTAATTAGAAAGAGTTGAACATGAGACAAAGAAGATGGCTGGAGTTATTGAAGGATTATGATTGCGATATCCAGTATCATCCAGGAAAAGCTAATGTAGTTGCTGACCTATTAAGTAGGAAAGCTATGGCAAAATCTCAAGAGAAAGCTAGTGCAAATGTTGTAGTGTGTGTCACAAGAAGAGTATTTAATTACGATAACGAGCAGTTCACGATTGATATTCCGAATAAATCAACTGACCAAGGGTTTATTCATCTATTCTCAAACATGTTTGCTACATTGAAGATTGTACTTGATCTATTAGACGAAGTGAAAGCAGCTATTAAATCAGACCCTTATTTGACAACGATGCAAGAAGACCTTGAATAAGGTAGGACTAACCCTGACTTCACTTTGGATTCTAAGAAAGTAATAAGATACAAAGGGAGAGTATGTGTTCCTGAAAATGAAGACTTAGACATTAGACATAAACTAATGAAGGAAGCCTACACCACCGCTTATTCGGTACATCCTGGAAGTACAAAGATGTATCATGATCTGAAGAAACTATATTGGTGGAGAGGAATAAAAGCGGATGTAGCTAAATTTATGTCTCAATGCTTGAATTGTTAGCAGGTAAAGGATGAAAGGCAAAGACCTGCAAGACTATTGTAGCCACTGCCAGAACCAGCATGGAAATGAGACTGCATTACAATGGACTTCGTCACCAGGTCACCATTGACTCCCTGAGTAGTGGACGCGGTTTGGATGATTGTGGATCATTTGACCAAGACATCTCGTTTCCTGGCTATACGACCTCAGTATACCCTAGAGAGGTTAGCGAAGCTTTATGTAGATAATATTGTCAGATTACATGGTGTACCTGAAAGGATTGTGTTCGATAGAGTCCCACGCTTTACCTCAAAGTTTTAAGAAGGATTACAGAAGGCTATGGGTACAACGTCAAAGTTTAGTACTTCACTCCATCCTCGGACAGACAGACAGTCAGAGGGTACTATTAAGATTTTAGAAGATACGCTTCGAGCTTGTGTGTGAGGACAAAGATGGAAATCTTTTGAAGTTGCCACCTAGATTTAGGTCTAGGACCTTATAAATTTGAAATCTCACCCCAAGGTAAGACTTCGATTGACTCATGACCCTTAGATTGGATTTCTGGTCCATCAGGGATTGGGTAAGCGTCAGGTTACGGTTATGGGAAGGGGTTAGGCACCCAAACCGCCCGATCAAAATCGGTCTCCTATACCTTTCCTATGCTAGACTCTATTTGTTAAACCAAGCCAAACCAAGGGGTTTGATATCATTGAACCGAATCTGTATCCATCAGATTGCCTACGTATCATGGAATTATTCTAAAAATCAGGTTCACCATCATAGTTCAGGTGTGATTTAAGTTTATGGATGTGATTTATGCTTGTGCATGATTAAGTTCTTTGTTCAAGTTGAAATTTATGTTTGAAAGGCTGAAAAATCCTACGGGTTAGGATCTGGATAGTCCATGTAGACTGATAGATAGTCCTAGTGGATCTAAGAATAACCTTATTTGGGTTGAAATATGGATAACCCATTCTGGCTTCAAATGTGGATATCCCTATGTGGGTTGAAATGTGGATAAATATCCTAATGGATCTATGGATAGTCCAAGTGGACTAAGATGTGGATCCAAATTTGGGTTTCTCCTAAATAGCCAACGTATCCTAGGGTTTACCCTAGGAATCAGAATCCTCGTAGTTCAGACTGGATAACCTTATTTGGGTCAAAATGTGGGTAAGTATCCTAGCGGATCTATGGATAGTCCGAGTGGACTAAGGTTTGAATAACCTTTTTTGGGTTGGACTATGGATAGATATCCTAGTGGATCTATGGATAGTCCGAGTGGACTAAGGTATGGATAAATATCCTAGTGGATCTATGGATAGTCCGAGTAGACTAAGGTGTGGATCCGAATTTGGGATTCTCCCAAATGGCCTACGTATCCTAGGGTTTGCCCTAGGAATCAGAATCCACGTAGTTCGAAATTGGGTGGATATCCTAGTGGATCAATGGATAGTCCGAGTGGACTAAGGTGTGGATCCGAATTTGGGTTTCTCCCAAATAGCCTACGTATCCTAGGGTTTGCCCTAGGAATCAGAATCCACGTAATTCGGGACTAGATAACCTGTTCTAGGTTAAAATGAGAGAACCTGTTCTAGGTTTAGGGTTTAGAACCTATTCTAGGTTTAGGGTTTAACGAAGGGCAAATCGTCCTAAATTACCCTTTTCATCCTGCATTCTAATTTTGGAAAGTTTGGCGAAGCATTTTTCTTTCTTTATTAAGGTTTTTATTATTCGCATATGCCCTTCCCAAGAATGTGGGTGCCTAAATGCACGTCCCCACACCTAATATGTTTGCTTGGTGTACAGATAAGGTAGTTTGACAAGGGTGTTGCATAAATTAAATTATTACCAAAATTGAATTATTCATCTAAATATGGCATATAACACATTTATGGCAAGAAATACACACATAGCAAGATTGTGAAATCTCTTTAATATGACATGCACTGCAAAAAAGGCAAGAGCCTATATGGTAAGATCTAATATGCTAATTATAAGCATGGCAAGACCTAATATGACTATTTTCATGGTTTTCTACCCTAATTGCTATTTTCTTTCCATTTTAGGGTTTTCTACCCTAATTGCTATTTTGTTTCCATTTTTAAGGTTTTCTACCATAATTGCTATTTTCTTTTCATTTTTAGGGTTTTCTACCCTAATTGATATTTTCCTTTCATTTTTAGGGTTTTCTACCCTAATTGATATTTTCCTTTCATTTTAGGGTTTTCTACCCTAATTGCTATTTCCTTTTATTTTTAAGGTTTTTTTTACCTTAATTGCTATTTTCTTTCCATTTTAGGGTTTTCTACCCTAATTGCTATTTTCCTTCCATTTTAGGGTTATCTACCATAATTGCTATTTTTCTTCCATTTTAGAGTTTTTCTACCATAATTGCTATTTTCTTTCCATTTTAGGGTTTTCTACCCTATTTGCTATTTTTCTCAATTTTTAGGGTTTTCTACCCTAATTGCTATTCTTTTCATATTTAGGGTTTTCTACCCTAATTGTTATTTTCTTTCCATTTTAGGGTTTTCTACCCTAATTGTTGTATTCTTTCCATTTCTAAAATTTTTTACCTCAATTGTTATTTTCTTTTCATTTTAGGGTTTTCTACCCCAACTGTTGTATTCTTTCCATTTTTAAGGTTTTCTACCTAAATTGTTATTTTCTTTCCATTTTAGGATTTTTTTACCCTAATTGTTATTTTCCAATTTATCTCTTTCCAAACAAAATATGGTGAATGAGAACATTCCAACTATAGCAGTGGTAGTAATCCAAACATTGCAATAAACATCCAAATACGGCAAGGAGCATCCAAACATGGTAGTGCATCTAAAAACACTCACGATGAAAAATTCAATGGTATAAATCACTATTGATGGTAATCTAACCGTTCAGATGCGTTGAAATCAACCATGATGATAATCTAATAGTTTAGATGCATTTAAAACATTTATAGTGAAGATCCTACGGTTCAGATTCATTTAAGACACTCATAATGAAGGTCCAATGGTTTGGATCAAGCATCAACATATCTAAAATCAATGGTCCAGATTTGATCATTCAAACATCCAAGATCAATGGCCCGATTTTATCATTAAAGCATCCAAGATCGATGGCCAAATTTTATCTCATAAAAATTCACAATCGGAGGCCATAATCAATCACTTAAAGAAAAACCTAAATCAAAGGCTAGATCAATCACTTTAAGATTTCGAATCATATATCTCACAATTAATCAAATTAAGATTCATTCAATATCAATGGCTCAAATTGAATTTAACATTACATCATTATCAGATTAACATCAATGGCTCAAATCACATCATTATTAGATTAACATCAATGGCTCAATTTTATGTCACCACATGATCAAACAAAAATAATCATCCAAAAGCTCAATTTCATGGGAGAGAGGATTAGGTGATAAAATTTACGGATCAAGGGGGATTGCAATGGATATGGAGTAGCAGGTTGGGATAATGGCTGCAGGTGATAGGATATTACAGTGGTACACAGGATCAAGTAAGTGAATGGTAGCATTGATAATAAAAAGAATGAAAGAGGAGAAGGTTTACCTGGTTTGCAGATCCCTAAATCTTCTGCTCTTCTTCTTCTCCTCTCTTCGGCTTTCTTTTCTCCCAAAACCAAGCCCCTTGAAAAAGCCCTACTAATTCTCCTTTTTCTTTCCCTCTTTTCTCTCTCTTCTTCCTTTCTTTTCTCCCAAAACCGAGCCCCCCTAGAAAAGCTCACGTTTCCTCCTTTTTCTTTCCCTCTTTTCTCTCTCTTCTCCCTTTCCTTTCTCCCAAAACCTAGCCCCTTAGAAAAGCTCACATTTTTCTCCCCTTTTTTTTTCTCTTCTTCCCCCTTTTTTCTCCCAAAATCAAGCCCCTTGAGAAAGCTCATGTTTTTCTCACTTTTTTTTCTCTTCTTCTTTTTCTTTTCTCCCAAAATCGAGCCCTCTCTAGAAAGCTCACGTTTTTTCTTTTCTTTTCCTCTTCTTTCCTTTTTTTTTCCATCAAAATCTTTTTGATTCCCTTCCATTTCTCCCAAAACCGAGCCTTGTCTAGAAAAGCTCACGTTTTTTTTTTCTTTTCCTCTTCTTTCCTTTTTTTTTCCCAACAAAATATTTTTGATTCCCTTCCTTTTCTCCCAAAACCGCGCCCTCTCTAGAAAAGCTCACGTGTCCCTATTTTTTTTTTCTTCTTCTTTCCTTTTTTTTCTCCAACAAAATCTTTTTGATTTCCTTAGAAACCCTCAATTCCCCTTCTCCTTTTACGTCTACTCTCTATCCCTTTTTTCTCAATCTCATTTAGATTTACTCCAAAATCAAGATTTTCTCTCTCTCTCAATCTCTTTGATTTCCTTCCAAAAAGAAAAAACCCTAATCTCTCTCTCATGTCTCCTCTTTCTCCTCTCTCTCATCCTTTCCTTTTAGATTTTATTCAGATCCTACTTCCTTTTTATATAAAACATATAAGTATATAATATATTAATATATTAATATATATATAATATAACATACATATAAGATATATGTATATATTATATGATATATTATAATATATTATATATTATATAAACATATAAATAATATATAAAAGAAATACATCCATAAGCACCAACATAAATCGGTCTAGATAGACAATGATTGACTGGGTTGGATCAAGACTAGCTTGGGTTGAGCTGAGTTGATTGGATTGACTGAAATTAATTGGGTTTTTCTCTCTATCATTTCATGGGCCACTTCCGCTGTCATTCTGTATGGAATTTTCTGATTGCCTTTACTCCACATTTTCTGTGTTCACTTTGTAAAACATTAAAAATGAAAAATATTGGAGCTTGAATCAACTCATTTGGAAATAAAATGGCCAACCTATGAATTTTTTAAGTTTAAGCATGCCAATTATCGATAATTTGACTGACCATCTGCATGAGATCCTTCGGAGGCTTCTAAAATATTTTACGTCCACTTTGTAGAGCACTAAAAATGGAACCTAATGAGACTGAAATAAATTGATTTGGATATGGGATGATCAAAATATGAATTTTTTAAATATTAAATGACCATTTCCATATGTAAATTGGCATGGGACCCTCCGGAGACTTCTACCCAAGATTTTTCACATCTACTTTGTAGGACATCACAAATGAAGAACAATGGCCCTGGAATCGCCTGAATCCGATGTAGAACAGAAAAGATATGAAGCTTTGAAGTTCTAACGATAACTTTGCATGCAAGCTTGCATGGGACCCACTGGTGACTTCAACCCGGGATTTTTTTACATCCACTTTGTAGAACATCATGAATGAAGAATAATGGTCTTGGAATCATCTGAATCCGATGTAGAACGGAAAAGATATGAAACTTTGAAGTTCTAACGATAATTTTGAATGAAAGCTTGCATGGGACCCATTGGTGACTTCTACCCGAAATTTTTTACGTCCACTTTGTAGAACATCATGAATGAAGAATAATGGTCTTGGAATCATCTGAATCCGATGTCGGATGATCAAGATATGATGATTTGAAATTCAAACAATTCAACTTAGGATAATTTGCATGAAGGCCCCTGGGATTATTATTATTTATAATAATTTCAGAAACCTCCCTTATATGTATCATCCGACTAAAATGGTCATATCTTCTTCATTTGATATCAGAATTGAGCAATTCTAGTATCATTCCGAAGATAATTCTATGACCTATGCATCCATGTAGATAATAGCTCATGACCCTGCTGTGGGATCTGTGGAGAATCACAAATCTTTGGGTTAAAGGTCGAAGACCTACCATATTGGTTCACTTATGCCGAGGGTGGCAAAAATGGGGTGCTTACAGATGCCCCTCTTTAGTCGAGATTGTTATCAGTCGAAGGCTAAAGATAAAAGAACCACATTTTTGGGGTATGAGTGATATTGTTTATTGGGCTGCACTTAGGGTAATTCTTCCTAAACTGCCTACGTATTCTAAAGGTGTCCTAGAAATCAAACCCAGAACGTTGTTCGACTGGCAAGAAGGTTTGTTCTTCTTGGAAATTGATGATTGTTCTTCTTGTATGAAGCTAGGCTGTGAATACAAGGCTCATTTGTAGGCTGGAAACCTCTTCTTGCTGAGGTGGAACTCATGATGCAAGGTACGTGTGGGCTTGAACCCGGCTTGATCCATTTGTAGGCTGATAAACCTCTTCTTGTATGAAGCTAGGCTGTGAATACAAGGCTCATTTTTAGGCTGGAAACCTCTTCTTGCTGAGGTGGAACTCATGATGCAAGGTATGTGCGGGCTTGGACCCGGCTTGATCCATTTGTAGGCTGATAAACCTCTTCTTGTATGAAGCTAGGCTGTGAATACAAGGCTCATTTGTAGGCTGGGAACCTCTTCTTGCTGGGGTGGAACTCATAATGCAAGGTATGTGCGGGCTTGGACCCGGCTTGATCAATTTGTAGGCTGATAAACTTCTCCTTGTATGAAGCTAGGCTGTGAATACAAGGCTCGTTTGTAGGTTGGGAACCTCTTCTTGCTGAGGTGGAACTCATGATGCAAGGTATGTGCGGGATTGGACCCGGCTTGATCCATTTGTAGGCTGATAAACCACTTCTTGTATGGAGCTAGGCTGTGAATACAAAGCTGATTGGTAGGCTTGGAACCTCTTCTTGTATGAAGCTAGGCTGTGAATACAAGGTTCATTTGTATGAGCTTGGGCTCGGCATTGATTTGTTTGGATGGAGGACTTATTGTCTATTCTTTGATTGAACTGAGGCTCTTTTGATTGAGGATTTGAGATTGATTTTCTGAATAAGCTAGGGCTTTGCATTTGATTTACTTATAGACTGAGATTGACTTGATCTTTGAATGAGCTAGGGCTCTACATTTGCTTCACTAATAGGCTGAGATTGACTTGATCTTTGAATGAGCTAGGGCTCTGGATTCATTTATAGGCTGAGATTGACTTGATCTTTGAATGAGCTAGGGCTTTACATTTGATTCACTAATAATCTGAGATTGATTTGAACTTTCGATGAGCTAGGGCTCTGCATTTGATTCCCTTGTGGGCTGAGATTGACTTGATATTTGAATGAGCTAGGGCTCTACGTATGATTTACTTATACTGAGATTGATTTGAACTTTGGATGAGCTAGGGCTCTACATTCGATTCATTTATAGACTGGGGTTGATTTGAACTTTGGATGAGCTAGGGCACCGCATTTGATTCCCTTGTGGGCTGAGATTGACTTGATCTTTAAATAAGCTAGGGCTCTACATTTGATTATGAAATGAGCAAGAAATCAGAAGGTCACTTATAGGGTGAGGAATTTGCTATTGATTCTGAAATGAGCAAGAGCTCAGAAGGTCACTTATAGGGTGATACTGAATGACTCATCTTGGCAGTTCCTACCAGCTTTTGACCTTTGGGATTGAAAATAGAAATATCCTTCTTGGAAGCTCTATGGCTATGAACCTTTAAGATGCTTTAAAGTGACCCATATAGGAAGGCTTTGTTGACTTCGAACCTTTAGGGTTGAAATCTGACCCATCTTGGAAGTCTCTTGTCTTTGAACCTATAGAGTGCTGGACATATTTGAAATGATGGTGAATTCCTTGGCAGTTTTCTAAGTTTTTTTTTTTATTTTTTCTCCTGCTTTATTGGTGAAGGTACAAAACATGACATCAATGGAAATGGTGTCATGGACTTCGCTGGCATGATACCTAGATTTGAAATTTGCCATTTATGACCTGGTACTGAAAGTTTGACTCAATTTCAGCACGGTAGGGATGACTTGGTTACTCCCTTTGAGGGGTTCCATGTAATTTGAAGGTGATGATTTTCTTCAGCCAACATTGGTGTTGTTGGATTTTGGATTGAAAGAAACTCTAGCGAGGATTTTAGACAAGAATGAGGGGAGCTTGACAGTCTCTAACCAAAGTGATTTTATTGATTGACCTTGGTGTTAGACTGTCGAGGGGCATCTGATCAACTAAGTTCTTTGACTGTGCATTATGGTAGACCAAATTGGTAGAATAGCCAAGTGACGATGAAATGTGACATGGGTTTGGCCCTCGATATAGGCTCATGAAAAGCTCAGGGCCTTGCAACATTGTTGTGCTAATTTTGAAAGATGAATGAACCATGGCCCCAAAGTAGGCATGAGACGCAAAGGATTCGAAGTGTTCCTTCAAAGAATTTGGTGACCAAATCCTAACAGGTGAGCGACCACATTGGATTTTCTTCATCAACAGGATTGGGAGAACTGAGAAATTGGCAAAAACCAACTTGGATGGACATACTTCTATTGACTATGAAAGTAGTGACTTCAAACTAGACAATGGATCCTTGATGTAATGCTCATGATCAAATTCGATTCCTCTACATAGGGTATATCTATGCCCCAGTGTCTGCATGTTGTGACAGACCGCTACTATAGAAGGAAATGGGAAATCTAACAGAGTTTGAAGAAGGTTGAATCTGGATTGCATTTAGAATTTGACCATGCTTCTGAGGTCAAAGGAAGATTGACAGATTGATTGCAGAAAATAATTTCTTAGATAAACCCTTGTTGAAAAATGAGGGAGCTGATGATTTGATGAATTTGGCAACATCCGTAACCAGGCCATGAGAATTTGCTCTCTCCCTAACATGACCAAAGGATTTGAAGACAGAATTCTGTTGAAAGGCAATGCTATGGAGCCCAATAGATGATGGTTTGTTCAACTCCTCCGAGTATGATTCACTGGGGAGCAAGAGGGGTTCCTTTCCTTATGGAGGGTAGACTAGTATGACACTTGCCTACATGAACCACTTAATTTTTTTATGAAGGGCCAATGAGGGCAATGCTTTAGGGTTGCATCAGGTCGCCTATCCCCACTGAGGTATTGTGGGTTGCCCATTGAGGTTTCTCGGGTTACCTTTCCCTGCTGAGGTTTCTTTTATTCCCTTTATTTTTTTTTCATTTTCTTCTTTTTGCAATAAAGAGTCCTGATATGGTGAGGATATTGCCAAAATTATGGTCCTATCCAATGGTCTGAAACCCTTAGGGGAAATCTGAATGGCATGACTTTCATGACAAATGGGTAGCCTTGCCCCACTGTTTAAGTTGACAACTACACGTATTGATAGGCGGGTAGCTATTTGAATCATCACTAAAAGCGATCTTAGGGAAATGCAGTCCCACACCAAAATTAAAAATGGTGCCAAATTATGTTTTCCTTTCTTGGAGATGTTCAGATGGAACACGTGTCCCAACAAGCTATATCGAGATTCCGAATCAGTCACGATCATATCTGGGCTTAAAACCTTTAGGTTTGTTGACAAGTATTGATGTTGAAGGTCCAAGAAGACTGATGTGAAACTGTCCACATGGGTCTACCATTAAGAGAGTGTTTGGTTATTTATGTAGAATGGGTTTATCTTACCGAGAAGATCCTATTTTATTGGCTTGAGAAATGAAGGGCTTATGGGAACCTTTGGGAAGCCGTTGGATGTAATGAACGACAGATGAGAGTTCTAGCCAGATTCATGAATTTGTACATAAAATGATGACATGATCACGAGATACAATGCCATAAAAAATGATAATCAAAAGAAGGGCTTGTGATAGAGACTCCTTGGAAGGCCGTCAGATTGATGGACGGGAGAGAGAGTCTAATGCCGATGAGAAATCTTTCTCTGATGATGAAGAAGTGATGAGATCGTCTCTTGCAATGGCGGGATGTAAGTGGCCAAAATCAAAAGTCCGGTCCAACATGCTGTAAATCTTGAAGAACGATCGAACTTGCTATCAGGCTTTGATTGGAACTACCAATCTTCTTGAAGTGAGAGGGACAATTGGCCTACTATCGAGCTCCAATGCCATTCAACATCTTGCTATTTTCTTTTCTTCTCTTTTTTTTTTTTTGGATATTCCAATGACCTCATTCTTTGATTTTGAGATTGATCATTCATCATGTATCTCTTGCTTGCAGATGATGTACTTTGTAAGAACTTTGGTATTTCCATCTTTTTGGTGGCACATCTGTCCTCTACTCATTTGTACTGATTGGCTGACCTGTTGATATGATCTGTTACTAACGAGTGCTTTCCTTGGAATCTTTTCATTGGTAGAACAAATGGCAGCTTCTCCAATACATGTTTTTTTTTAGAGTACTCTTGTATCTCCCAATTGATCATTTAAAGCTTTCCCAGACGGGTTGGACCTTTCTTTCTTAAGAGGCCGGGTGGCGTAGAAGTTCAGGAGACGGCTCATAGTTTCAATCATCTTCAGAGTCAAAATTGACTGCGCACGTATAATAGGAAGATGTATGAAACTAGGAGGAAATGTATGGAAGAGACAAGGCACAGAGTTTGAAATCCCAAACGGGTGATTTTTTTTTTATTTTTTACAGAGCAGATTGGACTGGACTTGTCAACAAGCATATCAATGTTGGACCTAGACATGGATGACCTATCGAATATCGATAATAGAAAGTTGAAACAACTATTTTGTCCAAGCGGCTCCAGTTGGGCATAACGCCTTCGACGACCACCTTCAGTCGTTGCGGGAATAAGTCTTCCTTCAGATTTCTAATAGCAGGACTCATCATGCCCCTCTATCAATAGGTGCAAGATACCTACCTTTTAGGGTTCCATAGAATTCTTACCTCTCTTTTTTATTCAGTTTAGGATCCATTCATAACCAGACTATTGCTTTTTAAGCTCAGGGTTACTCTGGTTCATGCCCGAGTTTGGGGTTCAGTGGATTCATCAATGGACCACTTCTAGTTGAATTCAAAATCATTTTAGCTTATGCCCTAGCTTGGGGTGCAAGGGGTATCGCCATTGCACTACACCATTTTGAGTCCAAGATTAGACTAGTTTATGCCTCGGCTTAGGGGTTCAATGGATTTCTTCATTAGACCACTCTCAGTTTATGTCCAAGGTCAATTTGGTTCATGCCCCAGTTTATAATGGCTTTCCTCATTGCACCACACTCAATTTGGGTCCAAAATCAATCTGGTTTATGACTAGCTTAGGGCTCATGACTTTCCACATTGAACCATACCCAATTCAGGCCAAAGGTCAGTCCGATTCATGCCCCAGTTTGGGGGTCATTGGCTTTCCTCATCAGATCACACTCAATTTGGGTCTAAGTTCAATCTGGTTCATGCCCCAGTTTATGGGTAAGGGTTTCATCATTGGACCATTCTGGTTCTTATCCTAGCTTGGGGCACATTGGATCTCATCTTTGGTCTACCCTACTGCTTAGAAAAATTCCATTCCTCTCTTTGAATAATAAGAAATATGAGGGCAACTCTTTGGATTCTAGCATTTCCCTGGCCAATGGGACAGAAATGCCCGAGATGGGATAACACTATCATAGTTGAAGGTTCATGATTTCCTGATGACTCCAGAATCTGGAATTGATCTTTATTGACAAGCAATGGGGAATCCTCCTCGTTTGCCATTCTTGATGAGCGATCCTAACTTGTAGCACTGGGCTATGATAGACATGGATCGGGCTCTAATTGATAGAGCTAGAGATTGATTTTGAATCGGTCTCTGATTGATAGAGACAAGATTGACTTTGAATTGATCTCTGATTGATAGAGATAGAGTTGACTTTGAATTGGTCTCTGATTGATAGAGACAGAGTTGACATTGAATTGGTCTCTGATTGATAGAGATCAAGATTGACTTTGAATTGATCTCTGATTGATAGAGATCAAGATTGATTTTGAATTGGTCTCTGATTGACAAAGATCAAGATTGATTTTGAATTGGTCTCTGATTGATAGAGATCAAGATTGATTTTGAATTGGTCTCTGATTGATAGAGATCAAGATTGATTTTAAAGTGGTCTCTGATTGATAGAGATCAAGATTGATTTTGAATTGGTCTCTGATTGATAGAGATCAAGATTGACAGTCGTGGACTGGGCTCTAATTGCTAGAGGCAATGATTGCTTGAATTGGGCTCTGATTGATAGAAGTATGACCATCAAGGGTTGGTCTCTAATTGCTAGAGATGGTGGATTGATTGAGTTGAAATGACTAAAACTCTCTTCGATTCCTTTATGAAATGGAACATGGACCAGAGGTAATGGTTGAACAGGCTTAGATGCTAACTCATGCTCATATTGAGTTCATATGAATGAAACTTTTATTAGTTCCAACATAAATCGAAACCTGAACCGGAGTTGACGGTTAGACAAGCCTAGGGGCTAATAAAATTCAAATGAATGGAACTCTTCTTAATTCCAACATGAACCAGAACTTGAACCATAGTTGGTGGTTGGATAAGCCTAGTGGCTAAATGAATTCAGATGAATAGAACTCTTTTTAGTTCCAACATGAATCAGAACCCGAACCAAAGTTGATGGTCGGATAAGCCTAGTGGCTAATTAAATTCAGATGAATGGAACTCTTCTTAGTTCCGACATGAATCAGAACCCTAACCAAAATTGATGGTTGGATAAGCCTAGTGGCTAATTGAATTCACATGAATGGAATTTTCCCTAGTTCTGACTTGAATCAGAACCTAAACAGGAGGTGAAGGGTGAAAAAGCCTAGGGGCCAAATGCTTCTTCATTTTAGCATAATCTGGGAGTGATGATTGAACCTGCCTAGGGGTTAAACCTTTGTTCAGTTCTGAGATGACTAGAAATGGTGGTTGAATCTGGGGCTAAATATTTCTTTGATTCTGAGATGAACTGGATGTGATTGAATCTACCTATGGGCTGAATCATTCTTTAATTCTGGATGAACCGAAATGATGATTGGACCTGCCTAGGGGCTGAAACTTTCTTTAGTTCTGAGATGATTGGGAACTATGATTGGATTTGCCTAGGGACTAAATCATTCCTTAATTTAGAGATGAATCGAGAATAGTTATTGGATTTGCCTAGAGACTGAATCTTTCCTTAATTCAAAGGTGAATAGGGAACAATAATTGGATTTTCCTAGGGGCTGAATCTTTCCTTATTTCAAAGGTGAATGGAGAATGGTGATTTGATTTGCCTAGGGACTAAATCTTTCCCTAATTATGAGATGAATCGAGAACTATGATTGGATTTGCCTAGGGGCTAAATCTTTCCTTAATTCAGAGATGAATCGAAAAAAGTTATTGGATTTGCCTAAGGGATGAATCTTTCCTTAATTTTGAGGTAAATCGAGAACTATGATTGGATTTGCCTAGGGGCTGAATCTTTCCTTAATTCAGAGATGAATCGGGAACTATGATTGGATTTGCCTAGGGGCTAATTCTTTCCTTCTTTCTTACAAAATTTGATGTTCAATCAAGATCTAGATTCTTGACTTCCATTGATTCATTTAGAAAGATAATATGGATGGATCTGAAAGTGGGAGATCAAGACAATTCCCTAATTGTAGGGGCCTCTCACCCTAAAAAGGTGGATATAGTTGCAGTTTGATTCTCTTTTCCAAAGGCATTGAAATCCAATGGAGGAATATTGAGATTCTAGACATCTAGAGGAGTAGAAGTCACATGCACAATCAAGGATGACTCAACCAAACAAGAGTTAGATCTCTCATAAGGGCGATTGGGTAAACATTATCCAAGTCAATTTAATTGTTCAGTCTTGGGACCTCATGATTCCAAAATGGATAATCAGTGGTACCAAGGTCTGGCCAATTGGATTACCAAATTCGATGAAATTGAAATGGATATATTAATCCGTCGTCCTTATTAGGGAAGGTTAGCAAAAGCGGTTCATAGTGAAAAAACCGGTAAATTTTTACTTGATCATAGTATCTATGCCGTGACGAAGATTTTCTGATCGTTTTTGAGATTGATGTATCAATATTGAATGATCAACACAATGAGCTTTGTACGATAGAGGGCGTGTACAGACCGCCCACACTAATGTCTATGCGGGTATACGTAACCCTCACGCTCCCAACAAGTGAGAGACAAGAATACTCAAGTGTGGATCCAAACATGTTGACAAGTCAAGGACAAAAACGGGCAGAATTTTGACGTCTCGGACGTAAATATTATGATCGAGTGGATTTTACCATGTTGGTTAAAAAATGGACCAAAAATAACATACATGTGGCTCAAACTGGGTTAGGACAGAAAATGCCACCTTGACGAGGATGGGGTAACCTATCACCGAATGCTCGATGAATAATGGGCCCCCAATCCCTTTATATACTATGTTGCAAGGATCGAAGCGACGTGGAGTAGCATAACGCATTCTTAGGCGGACCCAAGAAATGCTCGTTAGAGGCTGCTCGCCGGTCGTGGTCTCACAAAGTACAGGCCAAGGCTGTGTGTTTCGCCTAGTCGGCTGCCCCATATGCATGAGACCCGGTTCGGCTACTCGCACGAATATGTGACAGAACCCGTTCCCCCCAAAGCAATATTATACAAGCATAAATATAGTATCCTAAGATCTAGCATCCAATTCACACAAGGAAAGTTTTCATTTAGGAGTTTGACATTTATATCCCCAGTGGAGTCGCCACTGTGAGGATAAAGATGGAAATCTATTGAAGTCGCCACCTAGATTTAGGTCTAGGACCTTAGAAATGTGAAATCTCACCCGCAGGTAAGACTTCGATTGACTCATGACCCTTAGATTGGATTTCTAGTCCATCAGAGATTGGGTAAGCGTCAGGTTACGGTTATGGGAAGGGGTTAGGCACCCAAACTACCCGATCAAAATCGGTCTCCTATCCCTTTCTTATGCTAGACTCTATTTGTTAAACCAAACCAAACCAAGGGGTTTGATATCATTGAACCGAATTTGTATCCATCAGATTACCTACGTATCACGGAATTATTCCAAAAATCAGGTTCACCATCGTAGTTCAGGTGTGATTAAAGTTTATGGATGTGATTTATGCTTGTGCATGATTAAGTTCTTTGTTCAAGTTGAAATTTATGCTTGAAAGGCTGAGAAATCCTATGGGTTAGGATCTGGATAGTCCATGTAGACTGATAGATAGTCCTAGTGGATCTAAGAATAACCCTATTTGGGTTGAAATATGGATAACCCATTCTGGCTTGAAATGTGGATAACCCTATGTGGGTTGAAATGTGGATAAATATCCTAGTGGATCTATGGATAGTCCAAGTGGACTAAGATGTGGATCCAAATTTGGGTTTCTCCCAAATACCCTACGTATCCTAGGGTTTGCCCTAGGAATCAGAATCCGCATAGTTCGGACTGGATAACCCTATTTGGGTCAAAATGTGGGTAAGTATCCTAGCGGATCTATGGATAGTCCGAGTGGACTAAGGTATGGATAACCCTTTTTGGGTTGGACTATGCATAGATATCCTAGTAGATCTATGGATAGTCCGAGTGGACTAAGGTGTGGATAAATATCCTAGTGGATCTATGGATAGTCTGAGTGGACTAAGGTGTGGATAAATATCATATTAGATCTATGGATAGTCCGAGTGGACTAAGGTGTGGATCCTAATTTGGGATTCTCCCAAATGGCCTACATATCCTAGGGTTTGCCCTAGGAATCAGAATCCAAGTAGTTCAAAATTGGGTGGATATCCTAGTGGATCTATGGATAGTCTGAGTGGACTAAGGGGTGGATCTGAATTTGAGTTTCTCCCAAATAGCCTACGTCTCCTAGGGTTTGCCCTAGGAATCAGAAAATACGTAGTTCGGGACTAGATAACCTGTTATAGGTTAGAATGAGAGAACCTGTTATAGGTTTAGGGTTTAGAACCTATTCTATGTTTAGGGTTTAGAACCTATTCTAGGTTTAGGGTTTACCGAAGGGAAAATCGTCCTAAATTACCCTTTTCATCCTGCATTCTAATTTTGGAATATTTGGCCAAGCATTTTTCTTTCTTTATTAAGGTTTTTATTATTCCCAATATGCCCTTCCCAAGAATGTGGGTGCCTAAATGCACGTCCCCACACCTAATATGTTTGCTAGGTGTACAGATATGGCAGTTCGACTAGGGTATTGCATAAATTAAATTATTGCCAAAATTGAATTATTCACTTAAATATGGCATATAACACATTTATGCAAGAAATACACACATAGCAAGATTGTGAAATCTCTTTAATATGACATGCACTGCAAATAAGGCAAGAGCCTATATGGTAAGATCTAATATGCTAATTATAAGCATGGCAAGACCTAATATGACTATTTTCAGGGTTTTCTACCCTAATTGCTATTTTCTTTCCATTTTTGGGTTTTCTATCCTAATTGCTATTTTCATTTCATTTTTAAGGTTTTCCACCATAATTACTATTTTCTTTCCATTTTTATGGTTTTCTACCCTAATTGATATTTTCCTTTCATTTTTAGGGTTTTCAATCCTAATTGATATTTTCCATTCATTTTAGGGTTTTCTACCCTAATTGCTATTTTCTTTTTATTTATAAGGTTTTCATACCTTAATTGCTATTTTCTTTCCATTTTAGGGTTTTCTACCCTAATTGCTATTTTCCTTCCATTTTAGGGTTTTCTACCCTAATTGCTATTTTCCTTTCATTTTAGGGTTTTTCTACCCTAATTGCTATTTTCATTCCATTTTAGGGTTTTCTACCCTAATTGCTATTTTTTTTTCAATTTTTAGTGTTTTCTACCATGATTGATATTCTTTCCATGTTTAGGGTTTTCAACCCTAATTGTTATTTTCTTTCCATTTTAGGGTTTTCTACCCTAATTGTTGTATTCTTTTAATTTCTAAGGTTTTCTACCTTAATTGTTATTTTCTTTTCATTTTAGGGTTTTCTACCCTAATTGTTGTATTCTTTCCATTTTTAAGGTTTTCTACCTTAATTGTTATTTTTCTTCCATTTTAGGATTTTTTTACCCTAATTGTTATTTTCCAATTTATCTCTTTCCAAGACAAAATATGGTGAATGAGAACATTCCAACTATAGCAGTGGTAGTAATCCAAACATGGCAATAAGCATCCAACTATGGCAATGAGCATCCAAACATGGCAGTGCATCTAAAAACACTCACGATGAAAAATTCAATGGTATAAATCAATATTGATGGTAATCTAACCGTTCAGATGCATTGAAATCAACCATGATGATAATCTAATAGTTTAGATGCATTTAAAACATTTATAGTGAAGATCCTACGGTTCAGATTCATTTAAGACACTCATAATGAAGGTCCAATGGTTTGGATCATGCATCAACATATCTAAAATCAATGGTCCAGATTTGATCATTCAAACATCCAAGATCAATGGCCCGATTTTATCATTAAAGCATCCAAGATCGATGGCCAAATTTTATCTCATAAAAATTCATAATCAGAGGCCATGATCAATCACTTAAAGAAAAACCTAAATCAAAGGCTAGATCAATCACCTTAAGATTTCGAATAATATGGCTCACAATTAATCAAATTAAGATTCATTCAATATCAATGGCTCAAATTGAATTTAACATTACATCATTATCAGACTAACATCAATGGCTCAAATCACATCATTATTAGATTAACATCAATGGCTCAATTTCATGTCATCACATGATCAAACAAAAATAATCATCCAAAAGCTCAATTTCATGGAGAGAGGATTAGGTGATAAAATTTACGGATCAAGGGAGATTGCAATGGATATGGAGTAGCAGGTAGGGATAATGGCTGCAGGTGATAGGATGTTACAGTGGTACATAGGATCAAGTAAGTGAATGGTAGCATTGATAATAAAAAGAATGAAAGAGGGGAAGGTTTACCTGGTTTGCGAATCCCTGAATCTTCTGCTCTTCTTCTTCTCCTTTCTTCGGCTTTCTTTTCTCCCAAAACCGAGCCCCTTGAGAAAGCCATACTAATTCTCCTTTTTCTTTCCCTCTTTTCTCTCTCTTCTCCCTTTCTTTTCTCCCAAAACTGAGCCCCCTAGAAAAGCTCACGTTTCCTCCTTTTTCTTTCCCTCTTTTCTCTCTCTTCTCCCTTTCTTTTCTCCCAAAACCTAGCCCCTTAGAAAAGCTCATGTTTTTCTCCCCTTTTTTTTTCTCTTCTTCCCTCTTTTTTCTCCCAAAACCGAGCCCCTTGAGAAAGCTCACGTTTTTCTCTCTTTTTTTTCTCTTCTTCCTTCTCTTCTCTCCCAAAACCGAGCCCTCTCTAAAAAGCTCACGTTTTTTCTTTTCTTTTCCTCTTCTTTCCTTTTTTTTTTTCCAACAAAATCTTTTTGATTCCCTTCCTTTTCTCCCAAAACCGAGCCTTGTCTAGAAAAGCTCACGTTTTTTTTTTCTTTTCCTCTTCTTTCCTTTTTTTTCCCCAACAAAATCTTTTTGATTCCCTTCCTTTTCTCCCAAAACCGAGCCCTCTCTAGAAAAGCTCACGTTTCCCTCTTTTTCTCTTCTTCTTCTTTCCTTTTTTTTCTCCAACAAAATCTTTTTGATTCCCTTAGAAACCCTCAATTCCCCTTCTCCTTTTACGTCTCCTCTCTATCCCTTTTTTCTCAATCTCATTTAGATTTACTCCAAAATCGAGATTTTCTCTCTCTCTCTCAATCTCTTTGATTTCCTTCCAAAAAGAAAAAACCCTAATCTCTCTCTCACGTCTCCTCTTTCTCCTCTCTCTCATCCTTACCTTTTAGATTTTATTCAGATCCTACTTCCTTTTATATAAAACATATAAGTATATAATATATTAATATATTAATATATATAATATAATATACATATAAGACATATGTATATATTATATAATATATTATAATATATTATATATTATATAAACATATAAATAGTATATAAAAAAAATACATGCGTAAGCGCCAACATGAATCGGTCTGGATTGGCAAGGATTGACTGGGTTGGGTCAAGACTAACTTGGGTTGAGCTGAATTGACTGAAATTAACTGGGTTTTCTCTCTCTATCATTTCATGGGCCACTTCTGCTGTCATTCCGTACGGAATTTTCCGATAGCCTTACTCCACATTTTCTATGTTCACTTTGTAGAACATTAAAAATGAAGAATATTGGATCTTGAATCAACTCATTTGGAAATAAAATGGCCAACCTATGAATTTTTGAAGTTTAAGCAGACCAATTATCAATAATTTGGCTGACCATCTGCATGAGATCCTTGAAGGCTTCTACCGGAAATATTTTACATCCACTTTGTAGAGCACTAAAAAGGAAACATAATGAGACTGAAATCAATTGATTTAGATATGGGATGATCAAAATATAAATTTTTTGAATATTAAATGATCATTTCCATATGTAATTTTGCATGGGACCCTCCGGAGACTTCTTCCCGAGATTTTCCACGTCCACTTTGTAGGACATCACAAATGAAGAACAATGGCCTTGGAATCGTCTGAATCCGATGTAGAACGGAAAAGATATGAAGTTTTGAAGTTCTAACGATAACTTTGCATGCAAGCTTGCATGGGACCCACTGGTGACTTCTACCTGGGATTTTTTACGTCCACTTTGTAGAACATCATGAATGAAGAATAATGGTCTTGGAATCATCTGAATCCAATGTAGAACAGAAAAGATATGAAGCTTTGAAGTTCTAACGATAATTTTGCATGAAAGCTTGCATGGGACCCACTGATGACTTCTACCCGAGATTTTTTACGTCCTCTTTGTAGAACATCATGAATGAAGAGTAATGGTCTTGGAATCATCTGAATCCGATGTTGGATGATCAAGATATGATGATTTGAAATTTAAACAATTCGACTTAGGATAATTTGCATGAAGGCCCCTGGGATTATTATTATTTATAATAATTTCAGAAACCTCCCTTATATATATCATCTGACTAAAATGGTCATATCTTCTTCATTTGATATAAGAATTGAGCAATTCTGGTTTCATTTCGAAGATAATTCTATGACCTATGCATCCATGCAGATAATAGCCCATGACCCTACTGTGGGGATCAGTGGAGAATTACAAATCTTTGGGTTAAAGGTTGAAAATCTGCCATATTGGTTCACTTATGCCGAGGGTGGCAAAAATGGGGTGCTTACATTGTGTCATTGATTTCAAAGGATCATGGGATGAAAAGTTACCATTGATCGAGTTCGCTTATAATAACAGCTATCAAGCTACAATACAGATGTCGCCCTACGAAACACTATATGGTAGGAAGTGTCAAACTCCTTTATTTTGGAATGATGTTAGAGAAAAAAGTATTGTTGGACCAGAGATTGTTGAGGAGACTTATCGAGTGGTCGACATTATCAAGGAATGAGTCCGAATAGCTCAGAACCGTCAGAAGCAATATGCAGATAATCGATGCAGAGATCTCAAATTCACCATAGGTGATAAGGTATTTCTAAAAATATCTCCTATGCGTAGTTTGAAATGGTTCGGACAGAAGGGAAAGCTGTGTCCCAGATATATTGGACCTTATGAAGTTCTAGATAGACGTGGAAAGGTACCATATCAGTTAGCACTACCTCCATTAATGTCTAGTGTACATGATGTATTCTATGTCTTACAATTGAATAAGTACGTCAGAGATCCAACACAAGTGTTAATAATGGATCCACCAGATTTGACTAAAGATTTGACATTCAAAGTAGTACCTTTTAAGATCACTAGCCGGAAGGTGCAACGTCTTCGCAACCGCGACATTTACTACGTTAAGGTTACTTGGAGAAGCCAAACGTGGAAGAGATTACATGTGAAGAAGAGAATGCGGAAGCAATATCCTCACCTATTCGACTCAGAAGGTATGTGTAAGCACCCCATTTTTGCTACCCTCAGCATAAGTGAACCGATATGGTAGCTTTCTGGCTTTTAACCCAAGGATTTGTGATTCTCTAATGAACCCCACAGTAGAGTCATAGGATATTACCTACTTGGATGAATAGGTCATGAAATTATCTTCGAAATGAGCCTAGAATCATCAAATTCTGACATCGAACAAGGAAGACATCACAGTTTAAAGTGCAAGGGTATTTACGTAATTATCGTATGATGCATGCATTATCATTTAAACTTCAAGTCCTCATATCTTGGTCATCTGATATCGAAATCAAATGATTCAAAGGCCAATATTCCTTATTTCCAGTCTTCTTCAAAGTGGACATGAAAAATCCCGGGTAGAAGTCATCAGTGGGCCCCATGCAAGCTTTCATGCAAAATTATCGATAGAATTTCAAAGCTTCATATCTTTGTCGTTTTACGTCAGATTCAGATGATTCCAAGGCCATTATTCTTCATTTGTAATATTCTACAAAGTGGACATGAAAAATCTCAGGTAGAAGTCTCTGAATGGTCCCATGCAAAATTACACATGGAAATGGTCATTTAACCTTTAGAAATTCATATTTTGGTCACCCCATTTCCAAATCAGGTGATTTCAGTTTCATTATGTTTCATTTTTGGTACTCTACAAAGTTGACATAATGGATTTCCGGTAGAAGTCTCCGAAGGATCTCATGCAGAATGGTTAGCCAAATTATCGACAATTGGCCTACTTAAACTTCAAAAATTCATAAGTTGGCCATTTATTTCCAAATGTGGTGATTCAAGTTCCAATATTCTTCATTTTTAGTGTTCTACAAAGTAAACGTAGAAAATTTGGAATAGAGGCTATCAAAAAATTCCATGTAGAATCGTGGCAGAAATAGACTATGAAATGATAGGAAAAATCAACCTTGGGGCAAACCAGCTCAATCCAGCTTAGTCTAACTTAGCCCAGAACAGCTCAGACCAATCCAGACCAAGTCAAGTCGGCCCATATGCATGCATTTCTTCTATATATATATACATTTATATAATGTGTAATATATTATCATATATAATATATATGTTAATATATATATATATATATATATATATATATATATATATATATATATATATATATATATATATTAAGATAAGAAGAGTGAGGTTTTCTAGAAGAAGCCGTGGGAAAAAGAGAGGGAGAAGAAAAAATGAAGGAAAGAGGAAGGAAAGAAAAAAAAGAAAAAAAGTTTTCTAGACCTAGAAAACGTGGAAAGAGAGTGAGAGAAGAAGAAAAGGAAGGAAGAGAGAAGAAGAGAGAGAGGGAGACATTTTCTAGAAGAAAAAACATAAAACGAGAGGTAAAGAGAGGGAGAAGAGAAAAAGGTAGGAAGAGAAGAAAGGAAAGAAGAAAAAAAAGAAAAAAAGGATTTTCTAGAAGAAAAAGAAGAAAAGGAAGGAAGAGAGAAGAAGGAAAGAAGAGAAGAAAGGAGAAAGAGGGAAGAAGAGAAAGAGAGAGAGAGACGTTTTCTAGAAGAGAAAATGTGAGAGAAAGAGAGGGAGAAGAAAAAAGGAAAAAATATTTTCTAGAAGAAAAAGAAGAAAAGGAAAGAAGGACCTTCTAGAAGTGGAGAGAAAAGCATAAATTGACCAAGAGAAAGAGAGGTGCCTCTTTTTCGAAACCAAGAGAGCCGTGAGTGAGAGAGAGAGAGAGGACGTGAGAAAGGGAGAAGAGATAGAAGAAGTGAAAAGAAAAAAAAAAGGGAAGAAGAAAAGAGAGAAAGAGAAGAGAGAGACGAGTAGAGAAAAGGAGAATAAGGATTTACCTTCAAAGATCTTGATACAATCTCCAAACATCTTACATCGATGGTTTCGCTCCATTCGAGCACAAAGTTAGTACCCTAAATGAATTTAGGGGTTTTTAGAATGCTTGAATGTCGATTTTGCTTGAAAAAAAACTTATTTTCATTAAATCTCGATCAAGAATGCTCTATTGCATGCATATTAATGTTAGGATGCCTATGTCTAGCATTTTTTATGAATGAAGATTTGTCTAAACTATTCAATGATGAAGCTTTGAATGATATATGATGATGTTTGATGTTTTTGACAAGTTTCACAAAGTATTTTTCTAATCTGAAATTTCTAGATTTAGGATTTAAATATAGGATGTGCATCTCATGTGATTTTTCTTAAATTTTGAAGCCTAAATTTTAATGGGAGTCTCTCTGACATGTTAGAAGACTACCCTAGAAATTTCGTTCCATTTGGAATTGGAAAAGCCTATGAAAAAAATTCTTCTTTGGCATTGCTGTCCTACTCAGATATAGTGCAATCCCTTATCAGAAAGTCTCCAGACAAAGGTCTTATGGCCATAACCAGGAAATCAACTTCATATGAACTTTTTAGATATAAAAGTGTTCTAAAAAATTGGCACTGGTTTTGGATTTTTTTGATTCTTCATTGAATTGATATTGATTTTTAAATACATTGTGCTCTGATTTTGAATCTGTCAGAATACATTGATTTGCATGATTGAAAAGGATCATTTTTCACAAAAGAAATATTCTATTTTCATTTGTTTTTCATGATGAAATTTTAAATCAGACAGTTATCTACATGGACATATGTCTGGATTTAATTTTCAATAAGTATGAGATTTTATACAGAATTTATGGTGCAACTGGTCAAAAATCTGGAATAGACTTGACCAGTGCACATATCCTGTCTTGTGGCATATCTTTGGCCTATTTTTACTCTTTGTTGGGATTTGACTCCTCAGATGAAATATAGCATCTCGAGTCATCTTTCTGTGAAAAGAAATAGAGCTTGATTTGAGTTACAAAAGACCTACTTAGGGTCATTCTTATGTAATGTGACAGAATTTGAAAGCAGTTCATTGTTTTGTCCAATATCTGAAACTTTGTGTCACAATTTCGATAGTTTTGAGTCATTAATCATTCCAAATGTCTTCATAAAAATTACAATATTTTCAAAGAACATTGAATATATGTTTTTGATAATTTTGCATTCTTCAAAAAAAAAAAGTTTCATTGATGTCTCATTCATTGTAACATGCAATTGATTGTTTGAATAAATTATGCCATATTTGGATAAATGGTTATATTTGGAGCATTCATATGCTTTGTTTGGATTGTGCACAACCATGTTTTCCATATTCCATGTGTTTTTATATTTGATAGAATAAATTGATTTTTACCATATTTAGCAAAATCTTGATAATTATCATTTTTAGGTCTTACCATGCTTAGAAAAATAGCATATAAGATCTTACCTTTTTGGATGATTCATGTCATATTTTGCATTCTATGTTTGGTACTTGCCATATTGATATATAGATGGATATATTGATTTCTTGTCATATTAGGTCTTGCCATGATTCAATTAGAATATTAAATCTTGCCATATAGGTTCTTGCCTAAATTGCAATACATGCCATGTTAGAGAGATTTTCATAATCTTACTATTTGTTGTGATAGTTACCATAAATATCATACGTGCCATGATTAGATAGAATATTCCATTTATGGCAATAACTTCATTTTTATGCTGCACCCTAGTCGAACTGTCATGTATGCACACCTCTAGAAGACAATCTAGGCGTGGGGATGTGCATTTAGGCACCCACATTCTTGGGAAGGGTATAATGAGAAATAATAAAAATCTTAATAAAGAAATAGAATGTTTTGCCAAACCTTCCAAAATTAAAACTTAGGATGAAAAGGGTAACTCAGGATGATTTTCACCTCTCAGTAAACCCTAAATCGAGAATAAGTTCTCAATCCTAAACATAGAATAGGTTCTAAACCTTAAACCTAGAACAGGTTATCACATTCTAATCTAAAACAGGCTATTTAGCCCAAACTACGCGAATTCTGATTCTTAGGGCAAACCCTAGGATATGTAAGCCATTTGGGAGAATCCCAAATCGGATCCACACCTTAGTCCACTCGGACTATCTATAGATCCACTTGGATATCCACCCATCATTTTGAACTACGTGGATTCTAATTCCTAGGGCAAACCCTAGGATACGTAGGCCATTTGGGAGAATCCTAAATTCGGATCCACACCTTACTCCACTCGGACTATCCGTAGATCCACTAGGATATCCATTTAATTCCAACCAAGAAAGAGTTATCCTCATTTTGACCCAAATAGGGTTATCCACATTCAGACCCAGAAAGGGTTATCCATTTATAGATCCACTAGGACTATTAATCAGTTTACATGGACTATCCAGATCCTAACCCATATCTCATCATTTCAAGCATAAACTTCAACTTAAACAATGAACTTGATCATGCACAAGCATAAATTATAGTCATAAACTTTAATCACACCTGAACTACGATGGTGAACCTAATTTTTGGAATAATTCTGTGATACATAGGCAATCTGATGGATATAGATTCGGTTTAATGATATCAAACCACTTGGTTTGGTTTGGTTTAACAGATAGAGTCTAGCATAGGAAAGGCATAGGAGACCGATTTTGATCGGGCAGTTTGGGTTCCTAACCCCTTCCCATAACCGTAACCTGACGCTTACCTAATTTCTGATGGACCAGAAATCCATTCTAAGGGTTATGAGTTAATCGAAGTTTCACCTTGGGGGAGATTTCACATTTTTAAGGTCGTAGACCTTAATCTAGGTTGCGGCTTCTAGATTACGATCTTTGTCCTCACAGTATGTACAAATTTTGAGTATGAAATTTATATAAAAGGGGGGAGTTGTAAGAACCGCAGTCCACTTACTTGGTGTAACCGTGTCGTGCCAGGTCTTCCCATCATTCTTGGAACAAGTGGACCAAGCGTGTGAAGATAGATCACAAACCAGGTATAAAAATCGATCCAACACCCAAAACTGTATACATATGGTCGCATACCTGGGTAGGTACGGTCGACCATGTGGAAAGAAACAAAGGTCCTTGATCAATGACCCAACGATCGATGATTTCAACCCTACGGTCGACGGGTTCTGCGACCATAACCATCGACTGTGAGACCCCAGATCAGACTCTGAGTTTTGAAAACTTTCCTAAATTAAGGGATTGCTTTCCTAATTGAAAGAGGACTCTATATGGAGAGTTTTCCTCCATATAAAGGACGTCCCTCAACCCTTTTTCACTCTTTTAGAACATTAGTAAACCCTAGAGAAAGGGAAGGGAAGAGAAGGAAGAGAAGGAGAAGAAGAAAAGGCTAAAGAGAGGATTTACTGAGAAGAAATTGGCTCTCTATTACAGGCAATGGTATGATCCTAATCTCTAAGGTGTTAATTCTATGGACTAAGGATTCTATCAAGGATTGGGGATATCAACCTATTATGATCCATGTGATTTCCTTGAGAAAATCCCAAGGAGAACCATGAGGAGTGAGTTTGATGGTTAGGGTTGATAAGAAATTGGTAGTGATGGCCATAGGATGACCTTAGAATAAATCTAATTGAAGAGCAGAGGATCTGACCCAGGAAGAACTCGAGGTCGGAGCTATGGTCGACCATAGCACGACCAGCATGACCAGAGGATTGATCATAGACATTCAGGAAGATTTTAGAAACCATATGGTCACAGCTACAGCCAGACCATGACCTTAGGGTATCAATCGTAAGCAATAAGGTCGACACAGTATGAGATCATAGGACCAATCAGACATCTATCAGTGCTCTATTTTGATTTTCGACTACTGTAACATGTTATATACGAACCTTAACTTAAATTCATATAACTTTTATTTTGTTAAATTGATTGAAAGAAAATTTCAAGGCTTGGAAAGAGATCGAGTATTGCTAACAGGTGAGGGAACAAGGCCTAAACTAATTGGCTAATAACAAACTGTTAATTTTTATTGAGTCTAATGCCATGATTGATTCTATGCTTATATGCTTGTAATGTGCGTCTCACATGTCATCCAATATTCCTGCTATTATTGTTCATGCATATTTAATTCCGTTTATTTATTTTATAACATGATGATGATGATGATGCTACGAATAAGCATGTGAATGTATGTGTGTGGTTGGTATGTTGGATGCGAGTGCAGCATTAGGGGCAGGACGTGGCATGGCAGTCTTTGACCTCATCATCAGACTCTAGCTCTATCTCTACTCAAGTCTTGCCCACTAACATCATTGCATCGCCAATACCTTAGCAGAACTATTACGTCGTAGGGCATCAGAGGAGGTGGTCTCGAACCGTATGTTCTCTAACTCTGTCAGGGGCCTTAGCTCTATCTCTATATACATATTGAGGGATGTTGGGGTGAGGCCTTAGATACACCGTTTGGCATTAGGATTGGTTAGTTGCGAGCCCAGTTTGCAAGTCCTCGCTAATAGGGGCTTACATGTTGGTATGGGTAGGGTATCAGGGGACTGCATCACTATGGACTTCGTCACCGGGTTACCATTGACTCCCCGAGTAGTTGATGCAGTTTGGATGATTGGGGATCGTTTGACCAAGATAGCTCGTTTCATGGCTATACGACCTTAGTATACCCTAGAGAGGTCAACTAAGCTTTATGTAGACAATATTGTTAGATTACATGGTGCACCTGAAAGCAATGTGTTCGACAGAGACCCACGCTTTACCTCAATGTTTTGGGAAGGATTACAGAAGGCTATGGGTACAACGTCAAAGTTTAGTACTGCATTCCATCCTTAGACAGACGGACAGTCAGAGAGTACTATTCAGATTTTAGAAGACATGATTCAAGCTTGTGTCATTGATTTCAAAGGATCATGGGATGAGAAGTTACCATTGGTCGAGTTCGCTTATAATAACAGCTATTAAGCTACAATACAGATGTCGCCCTACGAAGCACTGTATGGTAGGAAGTGTCGAACTCCTTTATTTTGGAACGAAGTTGGAGAACAGAGTATTGTTGGACCAGAGTTTGTTGAGGAGACTTGTCGAGTGGTCAACATTATCAAGGAAAGAGTCCGAATAGCTCAGAACCATCAAAAGCAATATACAGATAATCGACGCAAAGATCACGAATTTACCGTAGGTGATAAGGTATTTCTGGAAATATCTGCTATGCGTAGTTTGAAAAGGTTCGGACAGAAGGGAGAGCTGTGTCCAAGATATATTGGTCCTTATGAAGTTCTAGATAGACGTGGAAAGGGTAGCATATCAGTTAGTACCACCACTAATGTCTACTGTACATGATGTATTCCATGTCTTACAATTGAAGAAGTATGTCAGAGATCCAACACAAGTGTTAACAATGGATCCACCGGATTTGATTGAAGATTTGACGTTCGAAGTAGTACCTTTTGAGATCACTAGCCAGAAGGTGCAACGTCTTCGCAACCGCGACCTTTACTACGTTAAGGTTACTTGGAGAAGCCAAATGTGGAAGAAATTACAAGGGAAGAAGAGAATACTATGTGAAAGCAATATCCTTATTTTTGCTACCCTCAGCATAAGTAAACCCATATGGCAGGTTTCTGACTTTTAACCCAAGGATTTGTGATTCTCTAATGAACCCCACAGAAGGGTCATAGGATATTACCTACTTGGATAAATAGGTTGTGAAATTATCTTCGAAATGAGACTAGAATCATCAAATTCTGGCATCGAACAAGGAAGATATCACAGTTTGAGGTGCAAGGGCATTTACGTAATTATCGTATGATGCATGCATTATCATTTAAACTTTAAGTCATCATATCTTGGTCATCTGATATCAGAATCAGATGATTCAATGGCCAATATTCCTTATTTTCAGTCGTCTTTAAAGTAGACATGAAAAATCCCAGGTAGAATTTACCGGTGGGCCCCATGCAAGCTTTTATGCAAAATTATCGATAAAACTTCAAAGCTTCATATCTATGTCATTCTACATCGGATTCAGATGTTCGAAGACCATTATTCTTCATTTGTAATATTTTACAACGTGGACATGAAAAATCTCAGGTAGAAGTCTCTGAAGGGTTCCATGCAAAATTACACATGAAAATGGTCATTTATCCTTTGGAAATTCATATTTTGGTCATCCCCTTTTCAAATCAGGTGATTTCAGTTTCATTATGTTCCATTTTTAGTACCCTACAAAGTGGATGTAAAGGATTTTCGGTATAAATCTCCGAAGGATGTCATGCAGAATGGTTAGCCAAATTATCGATAATTGGCCGACTTAAACATTAGAAATTCATAAGTTGACCATTTTATTTCCAAATGAGATGATTCAATGTAAGAACCGTGTCAATATAACCCGGTCTTACCACCTTGAACCAGGTTTACCCATCATGGTCGAGTCAAGTGGACCAAGGGCGTGAAGGAGATCGAGATCCCAGGTATCTAATCGACCCAAAAATACTTAAATTAGGGGGAGGTTCGCATACCCAGCCAAGGAGGGTCGGACCCCCCAAAACAGAAAGTCAGACCCTCTGTTTTGAAGGGAGGGTCGGACAGCTTAGAAGCCTAGGGTCGACGGGATCATCAACCCTCCCATCGACCCTCGGTTGCCGTCAGAAATTGAAATTAGGAAATTTCCTAACTTTTGATTTGGATTCTTTCCTAATCTCAATGGGACTTATTTTAGGATGTTCCTACTCTATTTAAGGGACGTCCCTAAGCCTCTTTTACTCCTTTCACAACCCTAATTGAATTGAGGGAAAGAGAAGAGAAGGAAAAGAAGAAGAAGAGAAGCAATGAAGAGAATTTAGCAAAAAGAGAAGAGTTGTAGAGAAGGAGTATTCTTCTCAGGTATGGATACTAATTCCATGAGTTTCTACAGACCTCAGGATAGATATTGATGAGAGTGTGATCTCGGAGAAACCCAAACCATCAACCCATGGTTAGGTTTTCATGGAAAACCATTGGAGAATGCATGAAAGCAATTTAGGTGGATGATTCATGGTTCCAGACCATGGAATGAATGTTGAATGGAATGTAGGAGCAAGCCATAGGATCCCAAGCACGAAGAATGGACTAAAAGATGGAAATTGACCAAAGTACGCCAAGGGTTGCACCGAGGGTCGATGACCATCCGACCCTAGGTGATTCTAACTATCGACCCTCAGTGTTCGGGAAGTCCAGAATGGGGAGGGTCGCACCCAGGGTCGATCAGGACTCTGACCCTACCTCCGACCCTCAGTTAACAGAATGGTTATTAAATTCTGAATAAATTCTAACTAAATTTTATTGGCTTTGTTAGGTCTTCTAGCAATATAATAACATTATAAAGGTGATTCTGAAGCTTGGAAAAGTATCTAATAGCAAGCTAAGGTGAGGGAACAAGACCTAAACTAACAGGTTAATAATAAACTGTTTTATTTCTTGAGTCCAATGCCATAATGATTCTATGCGTGTATGCTTATAAGTGCATTTAACATGTCATCCAATATTTCTATTATTTGCTCATGCATATTACTTTATTGTTTATAACATGATGATGATGACGATGATAGGAAAAGGCATCTGAATGTTTGTGTTTGGCCAGTGTATATGGTGAGGGTAGGAATGGTATCAACCGGTACAACCATGACCGTTCTTCATGGGGTGTATATTGTGCTATGGTCTACCCAAGTCATGTCCACTGATGTCGTCGTATCGCCATTACCTTAGCAGAACTATTGCGACGTAGGGCATCAAGGAGGGTCTCGGTCCTTGAGTCCTATACTCTGCCGAGGGGCCTTAGCTCTATCCCTACGGGTACTCTGAGGGATGCTGGGGTGAGGCCTTGGATACACTGTTTGGCATTAGGATTGGTAAGTTGTGAGCCCAGTTTGCAACCCTAGCCAGCAGGGGTTTATTTGTTGGTATGGTATCAACCGGTCCCGCCATGCCGTTTTCATGGGGTGTATATTGTGCCATTTTGGGTGTTGTAGGTGACAGTGCTGGAGTCATTGGGCGTATCCACAGACTTGTGTATAGAGGTGCGACGGCCACCTATCCTTTCTATAGCACAGTGCAAACTATAAATTATACCAAAGATATAAATTGATTGCATGCATATGTATTGTTGCATTGTTTTGTTTTCTCACTGAGCCATGATGTGTGCTCACCCCTCGACGTCAAATATTTTTAGTTGATGATGCAGGTTTCATTGTTGAAGACTATGTCAATGCTCCAGCGTACAGGAATGTAGCGACGATGAAAGCTAATGATGAAGCGGATACACATGATGTCTCTTGCGAGTGCAACTCATGTGTATTCGAGTAGATTTATAATTTTATTTATTTTGGGATTTGTTAAAGACATGTATTTGATATTATTTATTTATGTCTTAGTTGATACAGAATAATTTGTTATTTAAATTTTAATATCACATAGACTCTCAGTTCATTTTATTATAAGACTTCCGCTATTGTATATTTACTCTGATTATGAATGTGGATGTATGGAGTTTAGATAACACGGGTATAGCCTATTTAAGATCCTGGTTGAACCGTTGGTTTGTTAGCGGTTCATCACACCATTCTGAATAGTGTGGAATTGGGGTGTGACAACTTGGTATCAGAGCATCTCAGGCCTTGTCCGCTGAACTAACATACATTCAAGACAATTGTGAACTGAGATAGGATAAAAGTAAAAATAGTAATATTAACACACTGTAAGAACAAGTGATGGTTGAGACCAAATTTAAAAGCGAATAATGCATCTATTAAAGGGGAAAAAAGTTACATACAATGAGAGAGAGAAACAAAATGTATATGCATAACTAAAGCAGAGTACAGTCCACAATCCGGACAGTTACTCTGTAGTACAAGGAAAATAAATACAATCAAGGAGCTGGAGGTGAAGGAGGAGGCAGTGCCTCACGATCTCTGTCATATTCCTCAGCATAGACTCTAGTCAACCAGGCTATCTGAGTCTGGGTCGTCTGTAGACTAGCTGTGAGATCGGCTTCCCTCCGATCAGTCGCACGCTGAACCTCTATGAGCTCTCTCATCCGCGTCTCTGATATGTGCTGGGCGGCTAACAGCTCATCTACTCTCACACGCTGAGCATCTAGTAACTCCTCCATCCTCAGATCAGATCTGCGCTGAGCCTCCCTGATCTCCTGTAGCATCTCCATCATATCAGAAGGTGGGCGTGAAGGACCAGCCGCATGAGAAGGACCGGTCTCCGGTACCGAATCTGCCGCAGAAGAGGTACCAACACCAGCCGCATACGTGGGTGAAGGTGGTGGTATATAGTCGACATCCATATACATACGGTCGTCATCGTCGAAAGGATCCACATGAGCTCTAGCAGCGGCAGCAGCGGCCTCAGCGTTAGCCATCTCGATGCAAGTGTGAGGGCGTACCATCTTGTTCCTCTCCTCGTCACTAACTTGGGCATCCCATAGGCCCATTTTGCAGATAGCCTCCCAATCTAGAGGCGACGAGAAGGTCTTCTTCTGAATCTTCTCATCTACTAAGTCCACCCCCAGGCGAGTAAGCAGGACAGTGATTATACACCCATAAGGTAGGTTACCCCTATGACCGGACAATGTAGTGCTAATCATGGTCCGCATGATGATATAGGGGAGGCAGACTGGCTATCTAGTGTAGATACTATATATCAGAAACTGGGTCAGCTGAGAAACCCTCTCGTAGTGCCCACTCTGCAGAATCAGATTATGCTGGATAATCTTGTAGAAGACCCATGGAGCTGGACGCATGTAACAAGCTCTCATCTGCCAGCGATCAGGTCGTAGCAGCTGACTGTCGATCTCTGCCCTCATCTCCATGGAAATAAACTAGGGCTCCCCAGGCGCACAGTACACCATGGGGCCATCATAGGGTATGCCCAGTAGGTCGGCTAGTTACCGATAATCAAATGAGATATTCACCCCTTTGACGTAGCTGGTGATGCGCAACTCTTGACCGCGCTCAACGTCATTGTAATTCCCCACCACCTGGAGATTACAATAGAACTGGCGCACCAAATCCGGACATGTGCACGCATCTTAAGTGATGACAGGGAGCCACCCCATGTCCCGAATGCTCTCTCTACATTGAACAAGGCTAGCTCAGCCCAGTTCACCATACGATCACCCTCCACTTTCTTACAAGCATAGTCGGCATACTGTGCCTCGGCTTCATTGGCGCGGAAACAAAGCGGATCACGAACTCTGGGTACCTTAGTACGAGCCATGGTATCTGCAAAGAAGAAAGAAAAATAGATAAGGAGTTAGTAGGATAAAAAAATCCAAAAATTTAGCATTATAACGACGTAAGTTGGCCAAAAGCTTCACTTTTCACCCATACACGTGGGAAGGAAGGCTTACGTAGGTTCCTACATATCCTACAACACTCACACAGTAGGGATTTGGAACTAATGAAGTCCAATGTGGAGAAATTTCAAGAAATTGAAAATTTTGACGAATTAGGGCAAAAAGAGCAAAAATCCAAGTTCTCGATAACCAACCGATGAAACTCAAAAATTTTTGAGGCTTTCATTCCTTGAGACACCAATAACAAAAGCCCCCTATAAAAATCGAATTTTGACGGTTGAAAAAAGTTTAATTTGGAAAAAACACGTTAAATGGGTAAAAACCTAGAAATGTAAACCTAAAAACAGGTAAAAATGAGAAAACATACCTGTAGAGATGATGTGGACATTGAAACCCGGACTCAAACCGACCAAGAATAGTGGAGTGCCACTGTAGCAACTCAGAAGGGAGAGACGAGTCGAAACGGGAGGGAAATAATAAAAAATGACCCAAAATCGGATCTTAAAAATCTGATTTTTGGTCTGAGGGTCGGACAATTCGATCAGAACCATCGACCCTCGAATCGACCCTCCCATCGACCCTCAGCTCTCGAGAATCTGACAGAAAACTAAGGGTCGGATACTGAGGGTTGGATACCCATCGACCCTCGCATCGACCCTTAGCTCTCGGGAAGAACAGGACATTCCCAGGGTCGGACATACCATCGACCCTCACCATCGACCCTGCATAGAAATGACAGTATTTTTTTTATAAAATAAGCTGAAATTTGGAATTTTATATCTGTTAGCATGCCTACATGGAATATAAATGATTGTCTCACCTATTTTGATGATTTTCAGGTACCACCCATCTCAAAAGAAAATTATGTCTGGAAGAAGAGTAACCAGACAGAGCCGAAATGCAGTTCCACCACCACCACCTGTGGAGGAAACTAGCCAGGAGAATATATATGACCCAGGAAATCCAGATCAAGAAAATCCTACAAATTTGTCACCTCCACCACCAGAGTTAGCAACAATGGTGATGAATTTAGCACAACAGCTACAACAGATGCAACATGCGCAGGCTCAAATACAAGTTGCAATGGGAATTATGTTCCAAGCCGCACATGCTACACCCATGCAGACGGGACAAGCTAGTGCCGCATCAGTGGGTAACCACCCAGCACCTCAAACACCTCAACAACCTGCTGCACAAATTCCAGTACCAGGTCCGGAAGCAGCTCAGGTTAACTATCAGTATCCACAACCCATGTTTGGGGCATACCCCAAAATCAGATGGATCCCTCTCGACTAGTTGAGAGATTTTTGAAAATGAAGCCCAGGGAATTTAACGAAAAATCGTCTGATCCTTTATGGCCAGCACATTGGATCGACGAGATGGAGAAAAGTTTTCTTATGATGACTATCACTGAGGAAGAGAAGGTACTATGTGCCACTTTCATGCTCAAAGGCGACGCCCATCATTGGTGGAAATCTACCCGGGCCTATTTACTGACCAAGCAAGCCCTATTGACTTGGGCCATTTATAAAGAAGCTTTCTTTGAGAAGTATTTTCCACGAAGCTTTAGAGATTCAATGGAGAAGGAGTTCCTGAGTTTATATCAGGGACAGATGTCTATGGATGCATATCAACAACATTATGAGGAGCTGTTTTTCTTCGCACCACTTAGCATGCAAGAAGAGGACACCAAAACTCGTAGGTTTGTCACGGGACTTAGAGGAAACATTAGAGAGCACGTTCTGGGCTTAGAAAAGAAGATTTATAATGAAGCTGTCCAAATCGCTCGAGTTATTGAATCGAGCCAGAAGGAAAGCTACTTTACACAGAACAGAGGTATGAAAAGGCCAGCGGGAAATTCTTACAACGGAGGTAGTAACAAGACATACAAACCTTTCCGTCCTCAGAATTTCACTACTGCACCCAAGACCACTCAAGCAGCCCAGCAACAACCAAAGCCAAATTCTAAAGGTCCGAGATGTTACAACTGCAACCAAGTGGGACATATGATCAGGGATTGTCCTAAACCCAAGAAGCAAGTACATCAAGGACGAGTATACGCTGTTACATCCGAGGATGCTGCCGCATCACCCGATGTGGTCACAGGTATGACTGAAACCTTTTAAGTTGTAATTACATTGTATGAACATGTAGACTATGTAAAATAAATCACAGGTATCGTACCTATAAATGGCGTACTCGCCAGAGTACTCTTTGATTCAGGAGCTACTCATTCATTTATATCTGTGTCATTCGGAAAGAAGATAAACTTATCCATCAAAACATTAGACTACAAATTACTTGTACGGTCACCGATGGGGTTTGAAGTGGAATTAGAGAAAGGTTATGGACCATGTCCAGTTCTCATTGGCGAGAAAACCTTAGATGCAACCTTGATACAACTTGAGATGGCAGACTTTGACGTCATCTTGGGAATGGACTGGTTAGCTCGGCATTCTGCAAACCTATTATGCGTCAAAAAGAAGCTAACATTTAAAGACAAAGAAGGAGTAGAATTTAGTTTTTTGGGAACCAAACTTCCCCGTAGACGCAAACTCATACTCTCAGCACTAAAGGCTAAGAAGTGCCTTGAGAAGGGAGCAGTCGGGTATCTAGTATCAGTGGTCGACCTAACCAAGGAAGCACCACGAATGGAAGATATTGATGTCGTGCGGGACTACCCTGACGTATTCCCTAAGGAACTACCAGGATTACCACCCGACCGAGCCACAGAGTTTGTGATAGACCTTATACCTGGATCCGCACCTGCACCTTACAGAATGGCTCCGACTGAACTGAAGGAACTGAAAGTGCAACTACAAGAACTACTGGACAAGGGTTATATTCAACCCAGTATATCACCATGGGGAGCACCGGTATTATTCGTAAAGAAGAAGGATGGGGGCGTTCGGTTATGTATCGACTATCGGGAGTTGAATAAACTGACAATCAAGAATCGATATCCACTACCTCGGATCGATGACTTGTTCGATCAGTTACAAGGAGAAAAAGTATCTTCTAAGATCGACCTTCGGTCAGGCTATCATCAGTTGATGATTAACGAGGGTGATATTCCGAAGACAGCTTTCAGGACCAGATATGGACATTATGAGTTCTTGGTCATGTCCTTCGGATTAACAAACGAGTCCGTAACTTTTATGGAACTTATGAACCGGGTCTTCCACGATATGATGGATACGTCGGTTATAGTATTTATTGATGATATATTGGTATACTCCAAGAACAAAGAAATCCATATCAAGAACCTAAACGCCGCCCTACAACATTTAAGGAAAGAGAAGTTTTATGCCAAATTTACCAAGTGTGAGTTTTGGCTCAGTGAAGTCGCCTTCCTAGGCCATGTAGTATCCGCAGAAGGTATCAAAGTGGACCCTAGCAAGATCGAGGCTATTGTAATGTGGGAAGCACAAAAGAGCGTTTCAGAAATTAGAAGTTTTCTAGGTCTCACCGGTTATTGTCGGAGATTCGTTGGAGACTATTCCTGGATTGCCGTACCTCTCACCAGTCTGACTAAGAAAGGGGAAATGTTTGTGTGGACGGATAAATGTGAGAAGAGCTTTCAAACATTGAAGACCAGATTGATATCCGCTCCGATTTTGACTATTCCTGTTCCAGGACAGACATTTACCTTATACACTGATGCGTCAGGACTGGGATTAGGATGTGTGCTTATGCAATGAGAGCAAGTAATTGCTTATGCCTCAAGACAGTTAAAGACACATGAGAAAAATTATCCCACTCATGATCTGGAGTTAGCGGCAGTAGTACATGCTGTCAAGATATGGAGACATTACCTATACGGGGAGAAATTCCAGATTAAGTCGGACCATAAAAGTCTTACTTATTTATTTAATCGGAAGGAGTTGAATATGAGACAAAGAAGATGGTTGGAACTATTGAAAGACTATGATTGTGATATTTAGTATCATCCGGGAAAGCTAATGTAGTAGCGGATGCATTGAGCAGAAAGGCAATGATAAAATTTTAAGGAGAGGTTAGCACAACTGCAGCAATGTGTACTATCGGAATGGTATTCAGTCACGGCAATGAGCAATATGTGATAGATGCAACGGATGAATCAGCCAACCAAGGGTTTATTCATTGGTATTCAAATATGTTCGCTGCATTGAAGATTATACCGGATATAATGGATGAACTGAAGACAACTATCAAATCAGATCCTTATCTGAGAATAGTAAAAGAAGATATCGAGAAAGGTATGACTAATCCTGAGTTCACCTTGGACGAAGAAAAAGTACTGAAATACAATGGAAGAATATGTGTACCCGAAACAGAAAGTGTAGACATTAGACACCGACTGTTGAAAGAAGCCCATACCACCATCTATTCGATACACCATGGAAGTACAAAAATGTATAATGATCTAAAGAAATTATATTGGTGGAGGGGAATGAAAGCAGATGTAGCCAAGTTCGTGTCTCAATGCCTAAATTGTCAGAATGTAAAGGCTGAACGACAAAGACCCGCAAGACTGTTACAGCTAGTACCGGAACCAGCATGGAAATGGGACTGCATCACTATGGACTTCGTCACGGGACTACCACTGACTCCTTGAGTAGTTGACGCAGTTTGGGTGATTATGGACCGTCTGACTAAAACAGCTTGCTTCATACCTATATGACCTCAGTATACACTGAAAAGGTTAACAAAGCTGTACGTGGATAACATTGTTCGATTACATGGTGTTCCAAAAAGCATTGTGTCTGATAGAGACCCACGATTTACTTCCAAGTTTTGGGAAGGATTGCAAAAGGCTATGGGTACAACATTGAAGTTCAGTACTGCATTCCACCCACAGACAGACGGACAGTTAGAGCGTACAATTTAGATTCTAGAAGATATGCTATGAGCATGTGTAATTGATTTCAAGGGATCATGGGATGAAAGATTACCACGGATCGAGTTTGCTTATAACAATAGCTATCAGGCTACTATACAGATGTCACCTTATGAAGCACTGTATGGCAGGAATTGTCGAACTCCTTTATTTTGGAATGAAGTTGGAGAACGTAGTATTGTTGGACCAGAATTTGTTGAGGAGACTTGTCGAGTGATCGACATTATCAAGGAAAGAGTGAGAACAGCTCGGAACCGTTAGAAGCAATATGCAGATACTCGACGCAGAGATCTGGAGTTCGCCGTAGGTGATAAAGTATTTTTAAAGGTATCGCCTATGCGAGGATTAAAAAGGTTCGAGAAGAAAGGGAAACTAAGTCCAAGATATGTCGGGCCATACGAGATTCTAGCTAAGCGTGGGAAAGTGGCTTATCAGTTAGCACTACCACCATCTATGTCAAGTGTGCATGACGTATTTCACATTTCCCTTTTGAAGAAGTATGTCAAGGATCCAACGCATGTTTTGATAGTAGATTTGTCAGAATTGACTGATGATTTGACATTCAAAGTAACACCAACTGAAATCACTAGTCGAAAGATTCAACGTCTACGCAACCGAGATGACGATTATGTTAAGGTCACATGAAAAAGTAGAGACATGGAAGAAATTACATGGGAAGAAGAAAATGCTATGCGAAAGCAATACCCTCACTTATTTGATTCAGAAGGTACGTACAATTTCGAGGATGAAATTTTTATAAGCAGGGGGGAGTTGTAAGACCCGTGTCAATCTAACCCGGTCTTACCACCTTGAACCAGGTTTACCCATCATGGTCGAGTCAAGTGGACCAAGGGCGTGAAGGAGATCGAGATCCTAGGTATCAAATCGACCCAAAAACAATAAAATTAGGGGGAGGGTCACATACCCAGCCAAGGAGGGTCGCACCACCCAAAATAGAAAGTTAGACCCTCTGTTTTGAAGGGAGGGTCGGACAGCTTAGAAGCCTAGGGTCGACGGGATCATCGACCCTCGGTAGCCGTCAGAAACTGAAATTAGGAAATTTCCTAACTTTCGATTAGGATTCTTTCCTAATTTCAATGGGAATTATTTTAGGATGTTCCTACTCTATTTAAGGGACATCCCTAAGCCTCTTTCACTCCTTTCACAACCCTAATTGAATTGAGAGAAAAAGAAGAGAAGGAAAAGAAGAAGAAGAGAAGCAAGGAAGAGAATTTAGCCAAAAGAGAAGAGTTAGAGAGAATGAGTATTATTCTCAGGTATGGATACTAATTCCATGAGTTTCTACAGACCTTAGGATAGATATTGATGAGAGTGTGATCTCGGAGAAACCCAAACCATCAACCCATGGTTAGGTTTTCATGGAAAACCATAGGAGAATGCATGAAAGCTATTTAGGTGGATGATTCATGGTTTCAGACCATGGAGTGAATGTTGAATGGAATGTAGGAGCAAGCCATAGGATCCCAAGCACGAAGAATGGACTAAAAGAGGGAAATTGACAATAGTACACCGAGGGTCGCACCGAGGGTCGATGACCATCCGACCCTAGGTGATCCTAACTATCGACCCTCAGTATTCGGGAAGTCCAGAATGGGGAGGGTCGCACCCAGGGTCGATCAGGACTCTGACCCTACCTCCGACCCTCAGTTAACATAATTGTTTTTAAATTCTGAATAAATTCTAACTAAATTTTATCGGCTTTGTTAGGTTTTCTAGCAATATAATAACATTATAAAGGTGATTATAAGTCTTGGAAAAGTATCTAATAGCAAGCTAAGGTGAGGGAACAAGACCTAAACTAACTGGTTAATAATAAACTATTTTATTTCTTGAGTCCAATGCCATAATGATTCTATGCGTGTATGCTTGTATGTGCATTTAACATGTCATCCAATATTTCTATTATTTGCTCATGCATATTTACTTTATTACTTTATTGTTTATAACATGATGATGATGATGATGATAGGAAAAGGCATGTAAATGTTTGTGTTTGGCCAGTGTATATGGTGAGGGTAGGAATGGTATCAACCGGTACAACCATGACCGTTCTTCATGGGGTGTATATTGTGCTATGGTCTACCCAAGTCATGTCCACTGATGTCATCGTATCGCCATTACCTTAGCAGAACTATTGCGACGTAGGGCATCAAGGAGGGTCTCGGTCCTTGAGTCCTATACTCTACCAAGGGGCCTTAGCTCTATCCCTACGGGTGCTTTGAGGGATGCTGGGGTGAGGCCTTGGATACACTGTTTGGCAATAGGATTGGTTAGTTGCTAACCCAGTTTACAACCCTAGCCAGCAGGGGTTTATTTATTGGTATGGTATCAACCGGTACAGCCATGCCGTTTTCATGGGGTGTATATTGTGCCATTTTGGGTGCTGTGGGCGACAGTGCTGGAGTTATTGGGCATATCCACACACTTGTGTATAGAGGTGCAGTGACCACCTTTCCTTTCTATAGCACACTGCAAACTATAAATCAGACCAAATATATAAATTGATTACATGCATATGTATTGTTGCATTGTTTTGTTTGCTCACTGAGCCATGATGTGTGCTCACCCCTCGACATCGAATATTTTTAGTTGATGATGCATGTTTCACCGTTGAAGACTATGTCAATGCTCCAACGTACGGAAATATAACGGTGATGGAAGCTAAAGATGAAGCGGACACACATGATGTCTCTTGCGAGTGCAACTCATGTGTATTCGAGTAGATTTATAGTTTTATTTATTTTGGGATTTGTTAAAGACATGTATTTGATATTATTTATTAACGTCTTAGTTGATACAGAATAATTTGTTATTTAAATTTTAATATCACATAGATTCTGTTACACCCCAATTCCGTACATCTCAGAATGGTGTGATGAACCGCTAATAAACCAACGGTTCAACCAGGACCTCAAATAGGCTATCCCCGCGTTATCCAAACTTACACACATCCATAAACATAATCAGAATAAATACACAATAGCAGAAGTCTTATAATAACATGAACTGAGAAACTAAGATGATATCAATAATTTAATAGCAAATTATTCTATTTTCAACTGAGACATAAATATTTAAATACCAAATACATGTCCTAATAAATCCAAAAAAGAAACCTATATAATATCTAATCAAATACACACGAGTTGCACTCGCAAGAGGAGTCGTGTGTATCCATCCTCTTCAACTTCAGCTTCCATTGCTGCCATGTTCCCGTACGTAGACGCATTCATGTAGTCTTTAACGGTATAACCTGCATCATCAACTAAAAATATTCGACGTCGAGGGGTAAGCACACATCATGGCTCAGTGAGTAGCCAAAACAATACAACAATACATATGCATGCAAATCAATTTATATCTTTGGTCCGGTTTAAAGTTTGCAGTATGCAATAGAAAGGTTTAGGTAGTCAAAGGTCGCATTTATTGACCCCGCCTCTATACACGAGTGTGTGACATCACCCGAAGATCACGTTTATCAACTCACATGCACCCAATCATGAACATTATATAACAAAGGTTACGTTTATTGCTATATAGTGCCATACCAACACGTAAGCCCCTGTTGGCGAGGGCTGCAAACTGGGCTCACAACTAACCAATCCTAATGCCAAACAGTGTATCCAAGGCCTCACCCCAGCATCCCTCCGAATGTCCATAGAGATAGAGCTAAGGCCTCCCGGTAGAGTCAGAGACTACAAGGACCGAGACCACCTCCCCTGATACTCTAAGACATAATAGTTCTGCTAAAGTAATGGCGATAAGACGATGCTAATGCACAAGACTTGAGTTAGAGATAGAGCTAGGTGTTGAGACCCGCCGAAGGTTAACGTTTATTGACGTTCTCATCACACCTCCCCTGATACTCGCTCGCATCAAGTACATCAACCACACACGTACAAGCACATGCCTATTCCTATCATCATCATTATCATCATGTTATAAACAATAAAGTAAATATGCATGAACAAGTAAAAGAAATATTGGATGGCATGATGTATGCACATTACAAACATATTCGCATAGAATCAAGCATAGCATAGGACTCAAGAAAAAGAAAACTGTTTTTGTTATTAATCCATTTAGTTTGGAGTTCTGGTTCCTCACCTTAGCTCGCTATAAAATATTTTTCCAAGCTTTAGAATCACCTTTACAGTGTTATTATATTGCTAGAAAACTTAACAATGTCAATAGAATTTAATTTGAATTAATTCTAGATTTAAAAACTACTCTGTTAACTGAGGGTCAGAGGTAGGGTCGGAGTCAGGATCGACCCTGGGTGCAACCCTCCCTTAACTCTGAACTTCCCGAACACTGAGGGTCGATGGTCAGGAACACCTAGGGTCGGATGGTCATCGACCCTCGGTGCGACCCTTTGTGCACTTTGGTCCAATTCATTCTTTTAATCCATTCTTCGAGTTTGGGATCCTATGGCTTGCTCCTACATTCCATTCTACATTCATTCCATGGTCTGAAACCATGTATAACCCACCTAGATAGCTTTCATGCACTTTCCTATGGTTTTCCATGAAAACCAAACCATAGATTGATGGTTTGGGTTTCTCCGAGATCACACTCTCAACATTAACTAACCTAAGGTCTGTAGAAACTCATGGAACTAGTACCCATACCTGAGAAGAATAACCTTGCTCTGCAACTCTTCTCTTTTGGCTTAATTTCTCTTCCTTCCCTTTCTTCTTCCTCTTTCCTTCTCCTCTCTTTCTCTCAATTTGATTAGGGTTGTGAAAGGAGTGAAAGTGGCTTAGGGACGTCCTTTAAATAGACTAGAAACATCCTAAAAATAGGTCCCTCTGAGATTAGGAAAGAATCCCAATCGAAAATTAGGAAATTTTCCTAGTTTTAATTTCGGATACAACCGAGGGTCGATGGGAGGGTCAATGATCCCGTCGACCCTAGGGCTTAAGATGTCTGACCCTCCCTTCAAAATCGAGGGTCTGACTTTTTGCTTTGGGAGGTCCGACCTTGCTTAGCTGGGTATGCGACCCTCCCTTCCAATTTAGTGTTTTTGGGTCGATTTGATACCTGGGATCTCGATCTCCTTCACGCCCTTGGTCCATTTGACTCAACCATGACGGGTAAACCTGGTTCAAGGTGGTAAGACCGGGTTAGATTGACACGGGTCTTACAACTCCCCCCAACTTATAAAAATTTTGTCCTCGAAATTGTACGTACCTTCTGAATCAAACAAATGAGGGTATTGCTTTCGCATAGCACTCTCTTCTTCCCATGTAATTTCTTCCATGTCTCTACTTTTCCATGTGACCTTAACATAGTAGATATCTCTGTTGTGTAGACATTGAACCTTTTGACTAGTGATTTCTGTTGGTGTTACTTCAAATGTCAAATCATCAGTCAATTCCAGCAAGTCCACTGTCAACAAATGCGTTGGGTCTTTGACATATTTCTTCAATAGGGAAATGTGAAATACGTCATGCACACTTGACATAGATGGTGGTAGTGCTAACTGATAAGCCACTTTTCCATGCTTAGCTAGAATTTCATATGGCCCGACATATCTTGGACTTAGTTTCCCTCTCTGTCTGAACCTCTTCAATCCTCGCATAGGCGATACCTTAAAAAATATTTTATCACCTACGGCGAACTCCAGATCTCCTCGTCGAGCATCTGCATATTGCTTCTGACGGTTCTGAGCAGTTCTCACTCTTTCCTTGATGATGTCGACCACTCGGCAAGTCTCTTCAACAAATTTTGGTCCAACAATATTACGTTCTCCAACTTCATTCCAAAACAAGGGAGTTCGACACTTCCTGCCATAAAGTGCTTCGTGACATTTGTATAGTGGCCTGATAGCTACTGTTATAAGTGAACTCGATCAATGGTAACTTTTCATCCCGCGATCCTTTAAAATCAATCACACATGCTCGTAGCATATCTTCTAGAATCTGGATTGTACGCTCCGACTGTCCATCTGTCTGTGGGTGGAATGCAGTACTAAACTTTAGCGTTGTACCCATAGCCTTTTGCAATCCTTTCCAAAACTTGGAAGTAAATCGTGGATCTCTATCGGACACAATGCTTTCTGGAACACCATGTAACCGAACAATGTTATCCACATACAGCTGCTAACCTTTCCAGTGTATACTGAGGTCGTATATGTATGAAGCGAGCTGTTTTTGTCAGACGGTCCACAATCACCGAAACTGCATCAACTACTCGAGGAGTCAATGGTAGTCCCGCGACGAAGTCCATAGTGATGCAGTCCCATTTCCATGCTGGTTCCAGTAGTGACTGTAACAGTCTTGCGGGTCTTTGTCGTTCAGCCTTTACTTTCTGACAATTTAGGCATTGAGACACAAACTTGGCTACATCTGCTTTCATTCCCCTCCACCAATATAGTTTCTTCAGATCATGATACATTTTTGTACTTCCAGGATGTATCGAATAGATGGTGGTATGGGCTTCATTCATCAGTCGGTGTCTAATGTCCATACTTTCTGTTTCAGCTACACATATTCTTCCTTTGTATTTCAGTACTTTCTCGTCATCCAAGGTGAACTCAGGGTTTGTCCTACCTTTCTCAACATCTTCTTGTACTATTCTCAGATAAGGATCTGCTTTGATAGCTGTCTTCACTTCGTCCACTATATCCGGTATAATCTTCAATGCCGCAAACATATTCGAAAACTGATGAATAAACGCTTGGTTGGCTGATTCATCCGTTGTATCTATCACATACTGCTCGTTGCCGCCATTGAATACCATCCGGTGGTACACATTGCTGCAGTCGTGCTACTTTCTCCTTGAGATTTTATCATTGCTTTTTGTCTTAACGCATCCGCTACTACGTTCACTTTTCCCGAATGATACTGGATATCACAATCATAGTCTTTCAATAGTTCCAACCATCTTCTTTGCCTCATATTCAGCTCCTTCTGATTACATGAATAAGTAAAACTTTTATGGTCCGACTTAATCTGAAATTTCTCCCCGTATAGGTAATGTCTCCATATCTTGACAGCATGTACTACTGCCGCTAGCTCCAGATCATGAGTGGGATAATTATTCTCATGTACCTTTAACTGTCTTGAAGCATAAGCAATTACTTGCTCTCCTTGCATAAGTACACATCCTAGTCCCAGTCCCGACGCATCAGTGTATAAAGTAAATGTCTGTCTTGGAACGGGAATAGTCAAAATCGGGGCTGATATCAATCTGGCCTTCAGTGTTTGGAAACTCTTCTCACATTTATCGGTCCACATAAACTTTTCACCTTTCTTAGTCAAACTTGTGAGAGGTACGACAATCCAAGAATAGTCTTGTACTTATCTCCGATAATAACCAGCTAGACCCAGAAAACTTCTAATTTCTGAAACGCTCTTTGGTGCTTCCCACTTCACAATAGCCTTGATCTTGCTGGGGTCCACTTTGATTCCTTCAGCGGATACTACATGGCCTAGGAATGCGAATTCACTTAGCCAAAACTCACACTTTAAAAATTTGGCATATAACTTTTCTTTCCTTAAACGTTGTAGGGCTGCGTTTAGGTTCTTGATATGGGTTTCCTTGTCCTTGGAATATACCAATATGCCATCAATAAATACTATAACCGACGTATCCAATATATCGTGGAAAAATCGGTTCATAAGTTCCATGAACGTTGCCGGTGCATTAGTTAATCCGAAAGACATAACCAAAAATTCATAATGTCCGTATCTGGTCCTGAATGCTGTCTTTGGAATATCACCTTCTTTAATCTTCAGCTGATGATAGCCAGATCGAAGATCGATCTTAGAAAATACTCTTGCTCCATGTAACTGATCGAATAAGTCATCGATCCGAGGTAGTGGATATCGATTCTTGATTGACAGTTTATTCAACTCCCGATAAATACTATAACCCTTGTCTAGTAGTTCTTGTAGTTGCACCTTCAGTTCCTTCAGTTCCGTAGGAGCCATTCTATAGGGTGCTTTTGATACGGGTGCGGCTCTAGGTACAAGGTCTATCACAAACTCTGTGGCTCGGTCGGGTGGTAATCCGGGTAGTTCCCCTGGAAATACGTCAGGATAGTCCCGCATAACTTCAATAACTTTCATTCGTGGCGCGTCCTTGGTTAGGTCGACCACGGATACTAGATACCCGATTGCCCCCTTCTCAAGGCACTTCTTAGCCTTTAGTGCTGAAAGTATGAGCTTGCGTCTCCAGGGAAGTTTGGTTCCCGAGAAACTTAATTCTGCCCCTTCTTTGTCTTTGAACGTTAGCTTCTTTTCGGCGCATAACAGATTTGCAGAATGCCGAGCTAACCAGTCCATTCCCAAGATGACATCAAAGTCTATCATCTCAAGTTGTATCAAGGTTGCATCTAAAGTTTTCTCTCCAATGAGAACTGGACATGGTCCATAACCTTTCTCTAGTTCCACTTCTAACCCCATCGGTGACCGTACAAGTAATTTGTAGTCTAACGTTTTGATGGGTAATTTCATCTTCTTTCCAAATGACACAGATATAAATGAATGAGTAGCTCCGGAATCGAAGAGTACTCTGGCAGGTACGCCATTTATAGGTACAATACCTGTGATTTATCTTGACTTAGTTTACATGCTCATTCAAAGTAATTATAATTTTAAAAGTTTCAGTCATACCTGTGACCACATCGGGTGATACGGCCGCATCCTCAGATGTAACAGCATATACCCGTCCCTGATGTAACTGCTTCTTGGGCTTTGGGCACTCCCTTGCCATATGTCTGGGTTGGTTGCAGTTAAAACACTTCAGGACTTCAGAATTTGGCTTTGGCTGAGGTTGAGCTGCTGGAGTAGTCTTGGTTGCAGCAGTTAAATTCTGAGGATGGAAAGGCATATACGTCATGTTATTGCCTCCGTTGTAGGAATTTTTGGCTGGCCTTTTGATGCCTCTGTTCTGAGTAAAGTAACTCTCCTTTGGCACGATTCAATCACTCGAGCAATCTGGACAGCTTCATTATAGATTTTCTTCTCTAAGCCCAGAACATGTTCCCTGATGCTTCCTCTCAGTCCCGTGATGAACCTACGGGTTTTGGTATCTTCTTCTTGCATGCTAGCCGGTGCAAAGAAAAACAGCTCTTCGTAGCGCTGTTGATATGAGTCCACAGTCTTCTGTCCCTGATATAGGCTCAGGAATTCCTTCTCCATCGAATCTCTGAAGCTCCGTAGAAAATATTTCTCAAAGAAGGCTTCTTTATATATAGCCCATGTTAGTAGGGCGTGCTTGGTCAGTAGATATGTCTTCGTGGATTTCCACCAATGATGTGCGTCGCCCTTGAGCATGATGGTGGCACATAGTACTTTCTCTTCCTCTGTGATAGTCATCATGAGGAAATTTCTCTCCATCTCGTCTATCCAGTGGGCTAGCCACAACGGATCAGACGGTTTGCCGTTGAATTCTTTGGGTTTCATCTTCAAAAATCTCTCTACTAGTCGGGAGTGGTCCAACTGGTTTTGGTGGTTTGCCCCAAACATATGGTGTGGATACTGGTAATCACCCTGAGCTGCTTCTGGAACCTGCACTGGAATCTATGCAGTAGGTTGTGGAGGTGTCTGATGAGCTGGGTGGTTACCCACCGGTGCTGCACTGGCTTGTCTTGTTTGCGTGGGTGCAGCCTGAGTGGCTTGAAACATAATTCCCATGGCAACCTGCATCTGAGCCTATGCATGTTGCATCTGCTGCAGATGTTGTGCCAGATTCATTACTATTGTTGCTAGCTCTGGTGGTGGAGGTGGCAAATTTGTAGGGTTTGCCGGTTCTAGATTACCCGACGCATGGTTATTCTCTTGACTAGTCTCCTCCACGGGTGGTGGTGGTGGGACTACATTTCGGGTCTGTCGGGTTACTCTACGTCCAGACATGATTCCTTTCGGTGATTGGTGGAGCCTGAAAATTGTCAAAATAGGTGAGAAGTCATTCATATTTCATGTAGGCATGCTAACCGATAATCAATTCCAATTCTAGCTCATTTTATAAGAAAATACTGTCTTTTCTATGCAGGGTCGATGGTGAGGGTCGATGGTATGTCCGACCCTTGGTATCCGACCCTGGGAATGACCTGTTCTTCCCGAGAGCTGAGGGTCGATGCGAGGGTCGATGGGTGTCCGACCCTCAGTTCCGACCCTTGATTTTCTGTCAGATTCCCGAGAGCTGAGGGTCGATGCGAGGGTCGATTCGAGGGTCGATGGGTCTAGTCGAATTGTCGACCCTCGAACCAAAAATCAGATTTTTAAGATCCGATTCTGGGTCATTTCTCATTATTCCTCCTCCGTTTCGAATCGTCTCTCCTCTCTGAGTTGCTACAGTGGTACTCCACCGTTTTTGATCGGTTTGACTCTAGGTTTCGATGTCCTCGTCATCCCTACAGGTACGTCTTCCCATTTTTATCTGTTTTTAGGTTTCCATTCCTAGGTTTTTGCACCTTTAACTTGTATTTTCCAAATCAAACTTTTTCCAACCATAAAAATTCGATTTTTTATTGGGAGCTTTTGTTATTGGTGTCTCAAGGAACGAAAGCCCTCAAAAATTTTTGAGTTTCATCGGTTGGTTATCGAGAAACTTGAAATTTTCTCTTTTTGCCCTAATTTGTCGACATTTTTTATTTTTCTTGAATTTCTTCAAATTGGACATCGTTAGTTAAAATTTCCTACTGTATGTGGGTTGTAGGATGTATTTTAACCTACGTAAGTTTTCATGCCCGCTTGTATGATGAGAAACGGGGCTTATGGTCAACTTACGTCGTTATTAAATCAAGTTTCGGATTTTTATCCTATTAACTCCTTGTTTTCCTTCTCTTTTTTATTTTGCAGATACCATGGCTTGTACCAAGGTACCCAGAGTTCGTGATCCCCTTCGCTTCCGTTTTAATGAAGCCGAGGCACATTATGCTGACTTTGCTCGTAAGAAGGTTGAGGGTGGTCGTATGGTGAACTTGGTTGAGTTAGCCATGTACAACGTAGAGGGAGCCTTTGGTGACATGGGGTGGCTTCCTGTCATCACCTACGATGCGTGTACATGCCCGGATTTGGTGCGTCAGTTCTATTGTAATCTCCAGGTGGTGGGGAATTACAATGACGTTGAGCATGGTCAGGAGTTGCGCATCACCAGTTACGTCAAAGGGGTAGATATTTCTTTTGACTATCGGCAGCTGGCCGACTTGTTGGGCATTCCCTATGATGGCCCCATGGTGTACTGTGCGCCTGGAGAGCCCTAGTTTGTTGAGATGGAGATGAGGGCAGAGATCGACAATCAGTTGCTCCATCCTGATCGATGGCAGATGAGAGCTTGTTATTTGCGTCCAGCTCCACGGGTCTTCTACAAGATTATCCAGCATAATCTGATCCCACAGAGTAGGCACTATGAGAGGGTTTCTCAGCTGACCCAGTTCCTGATTTACAGTATCTGCACACGCCAGCCCGTCTGCCTTCCATACATCATCATGCGGACTATGATTAGTGCTACATTATCCGGTCATAGGGGTAATCTACCCTATGGACGCATGATTACAGTGCTACTGACCCGTCTGGGGGTTGACCTGTTAGATGAGAAGATCCAGGAGAAGACCTTCTCGTCGCCTCTAGATTGGGAGGCAATCTCCAAGATGGGTATGCGGGATGCCCAGGTTAGTGATGAGGAGAGGAACGCGATGGTGCACCCTCACACTGGTATCGAGATGGCTAATGCTGAGGCTGCTGCTGCTGCTGCTAGAGCTCGTGTGGATCCTATCGACGATGATGACCATATGTATATGGATGTCGACTCGATACCACCGCCTTCACCAACACATGCGGCTGGTGTTGGTACTTCTTCTGCGGCGGATCCTGTACCTGAGGCTGGTCCTTCGCATGCGGCTAGTCCTTCACTCCCACCTTCTGACATGATGGAGATGCTGCAGGAGATCAGGGAGGCTCAGCGCAGATCTGATCTGAGGATGGAGGAGTTGCTAGACGCCCAGCGTATGAGGGTGGATGAATTGTTATCGGTCCAGTGGACGACTGATAGGAGGGTAGCCAATTTTGCAGCTAGTCTCCAGACGACCCAGACCCAGGTGGCTTGGTTGACTAGGGTCTATGCTGGGGACTATGACCGAGATCGTGAGGCCCCGCCTCCTCCTTCGCCTCCAGCTTCTTGATTGTACTTTATTTTCTTGTACTACAGAGTAACTGTTCGGGTTGTGGATTATACTCTGCTTTAGTTATGTATATGCATTTTGTTTTTCTCACTCATTGTATGTAACTTGTTTCCCCTTTAATAAATGCATTATTCTCTTTTTAAATTTGGTCTCAATCATCACTTGTGCTTACAGTGTCTTTATATGACTATTTTTACTTTTATCCTATCTCAGTTCACAATTGTCTTGAATCTATGTTAGTTCGGCGGGCAAGGCCTGAGACGCTCTGATATCAAGTTGTCACACCCCAATTCCACACATCTCAGAATGGTGTAATGAACCGCTAATAAACCAATGGTTCAACCAGGATCTCAAATAGGCTATCCCCGCATTATCTAAACAAACACACATCCATAATCATAATTAGAATAAATACACAATAGCGGAAGTCTTATAATAACATGAACTGAGAAACTAAGATGATATCAATAATTTAATAGCAAACTATTCCGTTTTCAACTGAGACATAAATATTTAAATACCAAATACATGTCCTAATAAATCCAATAAAGAAACATATAAAATATCTAATCAAATACGCACGAGTAGCACTCGCAAGAGGAGTCGTGTGTATCCTCTTCAGCTCCAGCTTCCATTGCTGCCACGTTCCCGTACGCAGACGCATTCATATAGTCTTCAACGGTATAACCTGCATCATCAACTAAAAATATTCGACGTCGAGGGGTGAGCACACATCACGGCTCAGTGAGTAGCCAAAACAATGCAACAATACATATGCATGCAAATCAATTTATATCTTTGGTCCGGTTTAAAGTTTGCAGTATGCAATAGAAAGGTTTAAGTAGTCAAAGGTCGCGTTTATTGACCCCGCCTCTATACACGAGTGTGTGACGTCACCCGAAGATCACGTTTATCGTCAAGTCACATGCACCCAATCATGAACATTATATAACAAAGGTTACGTTTATTGCTATATAGTGCCATACCAACCCGTAAGCCCCTGTTGGTGAGGGCTGCAAACTGGGCTCGCAACTAACCAATCCTAATGCCAAACAGTGTATCCAATGCCTCTCCCCAACATCCCTCAGAATGTCCATAGAGATAGATCTAAGGCCCCCCGGTAGAGTCAGAGGCTACAAGGACCGAGACCACCTCCCCTGATACTCTACGACATAATAGTTCTACTAAAGTAATGGCGAACGACGATGCTAATGCACAAGACTTGAGTTAGAGATAGAGCTAAAGTTCTGAGACCCGCCAAAGGTTAACGTTTATTGACGTTCTCATCACACCTCCCTTGATACTCGCTCGCATCAAGTACATCAACCACACACATACAAGCACATGCCTATTCCTATCATCATCATCATCATCATATTATAAACAATAAAGTAAATATGCATGAACAAGTAATAGAAATATTGGATGGCATGCTGTATGCACATTACAAACATATTCGCATAGAATCAAGTATAGCATAGGACTCAAGAAAAAGAAAACAATTTTTGTTATTAATCCATTTAGTTTGGAGTTCTGGTTCCTCACCTTAGCTTGCTATAAAATACTTTTCCAAGCTTTAGAATCACCTTTACAGTGTTATTATATTGCTAGAAAACCTAACAAAGTTGATAGAATTTAATTAGAATTAATTCTAGATTTAAAAACTACTCTGTTAACTGAGGGTCGGAGGTAGGGTCGGAGTTAGGATCGACCCTGGGTGCGACCCTCCCTTAACTCTGTACTTCTCAAACACTGAGGGTTGATGGTCAGGAACACCTAGGGTCGGATGGTCATCGACCTTCGGTGCGACCCTCTGTGCACTTTGGTCCAATTCCCTCTTTTAATCCATTCTTCGAGCTTGGGATCCTATGGCTTGCTCCTACATTCCATTCTACATTCATTCCATGGTCTGAAACCATGTATAACCCACCTAGATAGTTTTCATGCACTTTCCTATGGTTTTCCATGAAAACCTAACCATAGATTGATGGTTTGGGTTTCTCTGAGATCACACTCTCAACATTAACTAACCTAAAGTCTGTAGAAACTCATGGAACTAGTACCCATACTTGAGAAGAATAACCTTGCTCTGCAACTCTTCTCTTTTGGCTTAATTTCTCTTCCTTCCCTTTCTTTTTCCTCTTTCCTTCTCCTCTCTTTCTCTCAATTCGATTAGGGTTGTGAAAGGAGTGAAAGTTGCTTAGGGACGTCCTTTAAATAGACTAGAAACATCCTAAAAATAGGTCCCTCTGAGATTAGGAAATAATCCCAATCAAAAATTAGGAAATTTTCCTAGTTTTAATTTCGGATACAACCGAGGGTCGATGGGAGGGTCGATGATCCCGTCGACCCTAGGGCTTAAGATGTCTGACCCTCCCTTCAAAATCGAGGGTCTGACTTTCTGCTTTGGGAGGTCCGACCCTGCTTAGATGGGTATGCGACCCTCCCTTCCAATTTAGTGTTTTTGGGTCGATTTGATACCTGGGATCTCGATCTCCTTCACGCCCTTGGTCCATTTGACTCAACCATGACGGGTAAACCTGGTTCAAGGTGGTAAGACCGGGTTAGATTGACCCGGGTCTTACAGATTCTCAGTTCATTTTATTATAAAACTTCCGCTATTGTGTATTGACTCTGATTATGAATGTGGATGTATGGAGTTTTGATAACACGAATATAGCCTATTTGAGATCTTGGTTGAACCGTTGGTTTGTTAGCAGTTCATCTCACCATTCTGAATAGTGCAGAATTGGGGTGTGACATTCAAGTTCCAATATTCCTCATTTTTAGTGTTCTACAAAGTGAACGTAGAAAATTTAGAATAGAGGCTTTCAAAAAATTCTTGTGGAATGGTGGCAAAAATTGACTATGAAATGATAGGAAAGTCAACCTTGGTCCAAACCAGCTCAATCCAGCTTAGTCTAACTTAGTCTGGCCCAGCTCAGACCAATCCAGACCAAGTCAAGTCGGCCCATATACATGTATTTCTTATATATATATATATATATATATATATATATATATATATATATTACAAGAGAAGAGAGAGGCTTTCTTGAAGAAGCCGTGGGAAAGAGAGAGGGAGAAAGAAAAAAGAATAAAAGAGGAAGGAAATAAAAAAAGAAAGAAAAAAAAGAAAAATGTTTTCTAGATCTAGAAAACGTGAAAAGAGAGTGAAAGAAGAAGAAATGGAAGGAAGGGAGAAGAAGAAAGAAAAGGAAAAAAGAAGAAAAGAAAGGAAGAGAAAAGAAGAAAATGAAGGAAGAGAGAAGAAGAGAGAGAGAGACGTTTTCTAGAAGAGAAAACGTAAAACGAGAGAGAAAGAGAGGGAGAGGAGAAAAAGGAAAGGAAAGAAGAAAAAAAAGGAAAAAAGGATTTTCTAGAAGAAAAAGAAGAAAAGGAAAGAAGGACCTTCTAAAAGAGGAGAGAAAAGCATAAATAGGCCAAGAGAAAGAAAGAGGAGCCCCTTTTTCTAGACCAAGAGAGCTGTGAGTGAGTGAGAGAGAGGATGTGAGAAAGGGAGAAGAGAGAGAAGAAGAAGTGAAATGAAAAAAAGAGAAGAAGAAAAGAGAGAAAGAGAAGAGAGAGAGGAGTAGAAAAAGGGAGAATGAGGATTCACCTTCAAAGAGCTTGATACAATCTCTAAACATCCTACATCCATGGTTTCACTCCATTGGAGCACAAGGTTAGTAGCCTAAATGAATTTAGGGGTCTTTAGAATGATTGAATGTCGATTTTGCTTGAAAAAGCTTATTTTCATTAAATCTCGATCAGGAATGCTCTATTGCATCCATATTAATGTGAGGATGCCTATGTCTAGCATTTTTTATGAATGAAGAATTGCCTAAACTATTCAATGATGATACTTTGAATGCTATATGTTGATGTTTGATGTTTTTGACAAGTTTCACAAAGTATTTTTCTAATATCAAATTTCCAGATTTAGGATTCAAACTTAGGACGTGCATCTCATTTGATTTTTCTTATATTTTGAAACACAAATTTTTATGGGGAGTCTCTCTGACATGTTAGATGACTACCCTAGAAATATCGTTTCATTTGGAATTGGGAAAGTCTATTAAAAAAATTCTTCTTTGGCATTGCTGTCCTACTCGGATATAATGCAACCCCTTATTAGAAAGTCTCCAGACAAGGGTCTTATATTCATAATCAGGAAATCGACTTCATATGAACTTTTTAGACATAAAAGTCTACCAAAGAATGTCACTGGTTTCTGATTTTTTTGATTTTTTATTGAATTGATATTGATTTTTAAATACATAGTGCTCTGATTTTGAATCTGTCAGAATACACTGATTTTCATGGTTGAAAAGGATCATTTTTCATAAAGAAAGTATTCTGTTTGCACTTTTTTTTCTTGATGAAATTTCAAATCAGAAAATTATCTATATAAACATATGTCTAGATTTTATGTTCATTAAGTATGTGATTTTATACGGAATTTATGGTGCAACTGGTCAAAAATCTGGAACAGACTTGAGCAGTGCACATATCCGTTCTTGTGGCATATCTTTGGCCTCATTTCACTCTCAAATGGGATTTGACTCTTTCAGATGAAATATAGCATCTCGAGTCATCTTTCTATGAAAAAAATAGAGCTTGATTTGAGTTACAAAAGACCTACTTATGGTTATTCTTGTGTAATGTGACAGAATTTGAAAGCAGTTCATGGTTTTGTCCAATATCAGATACTTTGTGTCACAATTTTGACAGTTTTGAGTGATTAATCATTCCAAATGTCTTCATAAAAATTATAATATTTTCAAAGAACATTGAATATATGTTTTTGATAATTTTGCATTCTTCAAAAAAAAAATTTCATTGATGTCTCATTCATTGTAACATGCAATTGATTGTTTGAGTAAATTATTCCATATTTAGATAAATAGCTATATTTAGAGCATTCTTATGCTTTGTTTGGATTGCACATAACCATATTTTTCATATTCCATGTGTTGCTATATTTGGTAGAATAAATAGATTTTTACCATAGTAAAATCTTAATAATTATCATTTTTAGGTCTTACCATGCTTAGAAAATAGCATATAAGATTTGACCTTTTTGGATGATTTATATCATATTTTGTATTCTATGTTTAGTACTTGCCATATTGATATATAGATGCATATATTGATTTCTTGCCATATTAGGTCTTGCGATGCTTAGATTAGCATATTAGATATTGCCATATAGGTTCTTGCCTTATTTGCAATACATGCCATGTTAGAGAGATTTTCATAATCTTACTATATGTTGTGATAGTTACCATAAATATCATACGTGCCATGCTTAGATAGAATATTCCATTTATGGTAATAACTTCATTTTTATGTTGCACCCTAGTTGAACTACCATGTATGCACACTTCTAGAAGACAATCTAGGCGTGGGGACGAGCATTTAGGCACCTACGTTCTTGGAAAGGGCATAATGGAAAATAATAAAAATCTTAATAAAGAAAGAGAATGCTTTGCCAAACCTTCCAAAATTAGAACTTAGGATGAAAAGGGTAACTCAGGATGATTTCCACCTCTTAGTAAACCCTAAACCTAGAATAGGTTCTTAATCCTAAACTTAGAATAGGTTCTGAACCCTAAACCTAGAACAGGTTCTCACATTCTAACCTAGAACAGGTTATTCAGCCCGAACTACACGGATTCTGATTCTTAGGGCAAACCCTAGGATATGTAGACTATTTGGGAGAATCCCAAATTTGGATCCACACCTTAGTCCACTCAGACTATCCATAGATCCACTTGGATATCCACCCATCATTTCGAACTACGCCGATTCTGATTCCTAGGGCAAACCTTAGGATACGTAGGCCATTTGGGAGAATCTCAAATTTGGATCCATACCTTAGTCCACTCGGACTATCCATAAATCCACTAGGATATCCATCCACATTACAACCCCGACAAGGTTATCCACGTTTTGACTCAATTAGGGTTATCCACATTCAGACCCAGAAAGGGTTATCCATTCATAGATCCACTAGAACTATCTATCAGTTCACATGGACTATCCAGATCCTAACCCATAGGGTTTCTCATCCTTTCAAGCATAAACTTCAACTTGAACAATGAACTTAATCATGCACAAGCATAAATTACAGTCATAAACTTTAATCACACCTGAACTACGATGGTGAACCTGATTTTTGGAATAATTCCGTGATATGTAGGCAATCTGATGGATACAGATTCGGTTCAATGATATCAAACAACTTGGTTTAGTTTAGTTTAACAGATAGAGTCTAGCATAGGAAAGGCATAGGAGATCGATTTCGATCGGGCGGTTTGGGTGCTTAACCCCTTCCCATAACCGTAATCTGACACTTACCCAATCTCTGATGGACCGAAAATCCAATATAAGGGTCACGAGTCAATCAAAAATTCACCTTGGGGTGAGATTTCACATTTCTAAGGTCTTAGACCTTAATCTAGGTGGCGACTTCCAAATTACGATCTTTGTCCTCGCAGTGGCGACTCTGCTGGGGATATAAACGTCAAACTCCTAAATGAAAACTTTCCTTGTGTGAATTGGATGCTAGCTTTTAGGATACTATATTTATGCTCGTATAATATTGCTTTGGGAGTAAAGGGTTCAGTCACACATTCGTGCGAGTAGCCGAACCGAGTCCCATGCAGATGGGGCAGCTCGCTAGGCGAAACACACAACCTTGACCTATACTTTGTGAGACCACGACTGGCGAGCAGCCTCTAACGAGCATTTCTTGGGTCCGCATGGGAAGCGTTATGCTAGTTTACGTCGCTTGATTCATGCAACATAGTATATAAAGAGATTGGGGGCTCATTTTTCATCGTGCATTCGATGATAGGTTACCCCGTCCTTATTAAGGTGGCCTTTTCTGTCCTAACCCAGATTGTAGCCTAATGATTGTTGTTTTTGGTTCATCCCTGAATCGACCCAGTAAAATCTGCTTAACCATGACATCCATGTTCGAGACGTCAAATTTCTGCCCGTTTTTGTCCCCAATTGGTCAACATGTTAGAATCTACATGATGAGCATCTTGAACTCTCACCCATTGGGAGTATGAGGTATGTATACACCTGTTTTACATCATAGTAGACGGTCACTATACACCATCTATTAAGTAAGCTTGATGTGTCAAATCTCTCATTGTTAACACGTTAATTTCATAAAACGAATAGAAAATCCTTCTCAAGACATAGATACCATGGTCAAGAAGAAATTTACTAGTTTGTTCATCCATGAACCAATTTTGCTAACCATCCCTAATAAGGACGACGGATACATATATCCATTTCAATTTCATCGAATTTGGTAATCCAATTGGTCAGACATTGGTACCACTGATTATCCATTTTAGAATCACGAGGTCCAAGACTGAACACATGGCTTAACCAAATTCAATTAAATTGACTTGGAAAATGTTTACCCGATCACCCTTATGAAGGAGCTAACTCTTGTTTGGTAGCCGCAATAGCACCAGTTTCTATATGTCTTCATCCTTGATTGTGTATGTGACTTCTTTCCACTCCCGTCATCCTAGAGCCTAATATTTATCACTTTTGGGTTCTTTTTCGGTACAAGCCAAGGAGTCAGCCTAAACCACAACCATTTCTACCTCTTGGATAAGGGATCCCATTACTGGGAGGTTGTCTAATGTCAAACCCCAAATCCGCACTATTCAGAATGGTGTGATGAACCGCTAATAAACCAATGGTTTAACCAGGATCTCTAATAGGCTATGTCCATTAAAAATAAAACCATACACATCCACAACTACAATTAGAATAAATACACAATAGCGGAAGTCTTATAGTAAATGAACAGAGAAATCTAACTGTGATAACCATAATAAAATATTAAGTTATTATTGTATCAACTGAGACATAAAAAATAAGGTATCAAATACATTCCCTTAATAATTCAAACAAAAATCTAATCGAATACACATGAGTTGCACTCGCATGAGGGATCATGCATATCCTCTAAGTCTTTGGCTTCCATCGCAGCAACACGCCCGCACACTAGAGCACTCATATAATCTTCGACAGTGGTACCTGCATCATCAACTAAAAATATTTGACGTCGAAAGGGTGAGCACACATCATGGCTCAGTGAGCAAACAAAACAATACAACAAACATATGCCTGCATTCAATTCATATCTTTGGTCTGGTAAATAAGTTTGCAATGCGCTATAGAAAGGTTCGATGGCCGCCTCGCCTCTATGCACAGGATGTGGAGTCCCGCCCAAAGATAACGTTTATTGTCGTCCCCATCCACCCTACCAAGGAATAGAGATAGAGCTAACGTGCTGAGGCACGGCCTATGACACTTCCCTTGATACTCTAACCATACCAACACGTAAGCCCCTGCTGGAGAGGGCTTACAAACTGGGCTCTCAACTAACCAATCCTAATGCCAATCAGTGTATCCAAGGCGTTACCCTAGCATCCCTCAATACGTCCATAGAAATAGGGCTAAGGCCCCCTGGTAGAGTCAGAGACTACACGGTCCGAGACCACCTCTGCTCATACACTATGATGTAATAGCTCTGCTAAGGTAATGGCGCTACGACGATGTCAATGGATAAGACATGAGTTAAAGATAGAGCTAGAGTGCTGAGGCCCAGCCTATGACACCCCACTGATACTCACTCTCATCAAGCACACCAACCACACATACATTCACATGCCTATTCCTATCATCATCATCATCATCATGTTATAAACAATAATTTAAATATGCATGAACAATAATAATAGAAATATTGGATGACATGTTGAATGCACATAACAAGCATACACGCATAGAATCAATCATGGCATTGGACTCAAGAAACAAAATAGTTTATTATTAACCAATTAGTTTAGGTCTTGTTCTCTCACCTTTGCTTGATTGTAGATCCTCTTTTAAGCTTTAAGAATCAAGTAAATATCACTATTATATCACTTGAAGTCCTAATCAAGTCAATAGAATTTAATTAGAATTAATTCTGATTTTAAAAAGCTTACTGTTAACTGGGGGTCGATGCTAGGGTCGGAACTTCCATCGACCCTTGTTGCTACCACCCACAATCTGGACTTCCCGAACACTGGGGGTCGATGTTAGGGTCTGGTAGGGTCGATTCTCCATCGACCCCCGTGCGACCCCCCGTGGGTTTAGTCAAAATTTCCATCCTACAGTCCATTCCTTCATGTTTGGGTCCTATGTCTTGCTTTTATAATCCATTCCATACAGGTTTTATGGTTTTGAACCATAGTTTATTCACCTACATGATTTTAATGATCTCCTCCATGGTTTTCCATTGAAACCTAACCATGGATGGATGATTTGGGTATCTCCTAGATTATACTCTCTTCACTATCTATTCTAACGTCTTTAGAATTACATGGAGATAGTAGCCATACCTGAGAAGAATTAGGCTTGTTTCTCTGAAGCCTTCTCTTTGATCTTCTTCTCCACTTTCCTTCTCTTCCCTTTCTCTTCTCCTCCCTTCTCTTTCTCTCAATCCAATTAGGGTTCTAAAAGGAGTGAAAGAGGCTTAGGGACGTCCTATTTATAGAGTAAAAACTCTCAAAATAAGTCTCATTGAGATTAGGAAAGAATCTCATTAAAATTTGGAAAGTTCCCAATTTACGGTTTCTGTCGGCAGACTGGGGGTCAATGAGGGGGTCAAAGATCCCGTCAACCCCTGGTTCTAAATTGTCCGACTCCAGGTTAGAAACTCAGGGTCTGACTTTTATCTTGGGGGGGTCCGACACTGCCTTGCTCGATATGCGACCTCCCCCTTATTTTATTGTTTTTGGGTCTGTTTAATACTTGGGATCGTGATCTCCTTCACCCACTTGATCCATTTGGCTTGAACGTGATGGGTAAACCTGGTTCAAGGTGGTAAGACTGGGTTAGTTCGATACGGGTCTTACAACTCTCCCTACTTATAAAAATTTCATCCTTGAAATTGTACATACCTTCCGAATCAAATAAATGAGGAAATTGCTTTCGCGTAGCATTCTCTTCTTCCCATGTAATTTCTTCCATATCTCTACTTCTCCACGTGATCATAACATAATAGATATCATGGTTGCGTAGTTGTCGAACCTTTCGACTAGTGATTTTAGTCATTGCTACTACAAATGTTAAATCTTCAGTCAAATCAGATTGGTCTATTGTCAAAATGTGCTTCGGATCCTTGACATACTTCTTCAATAAGGAAATATGAAATACGTCATGCACACTTGACATAGATGGTGGTAGTGCTAACTGGTAAGCCATTTTTCCACGTTTGGCTACAATCTCATATGGCCCGACATATCTTGGACTTAATTTTCCTTTCTGTCTAGACCATTTCAAACCTCGCATAGGTGACACTTTGAGGAATACCTTATCACCTACGGCGAATTCAAGGTCTCGGCGTCTAGTGTCTGCATATTGCTTCGGACGATTCCGAGCCTTTCGTACTCTTTCCTTAATAATGTCGACCACTCGACAAGTCTCTTCAACAAATTCAGGTCCAATAATACTACGTTTCCCAACTTCATTCCAAAACAAAGGAGTTCGACACTTTCTGCCAGACAGTGCTTCATAGGGTGACATCTGTATAGTAGCCTGATAGCTATTGTTATAAGTGAACTCAATCAATGGTAACTTTTCATCCCATGAGCCTTTAAAATCAATTACACATGCTCGAAGCATATCTTCTAGAATCTGAATTGTACGCTCTGACTATCCATCTGTCTGTGGATGGAATGCAGTACTAAACTTCAATGTTGTACCCATAGCCTTTTGCAATCCTTCCCAAAACTTTGAAGTAAATCGTGGATCTCTATCGGACACAATACTTTTAGGTACACCGTGCAATCGCACAATGTTATCTACAAACAGCTTAGCTAACCTCTCTAGTGTATACTGAGGTCGTATAGGTATAAATTGAGCTGTTTTAGTCAGGCGGTCTACAATCACCCAAACTGCGTCAACTACTCGAGGAGTCAATGGTAATCCTGTAACGAAGTCCATAGTGATGCAGTCCCATTTCCATGCTGGTTCTGGTAACGGCTGTAACAGTCCTGCTGGTCTTTGTCGTTCAGCCTTTACTTTCTGATAATTTAGGCATTGAGACACGAACATAGCTACATCTACTTTCATTCCTCTCCAATAATATAATTTCTTTAGATCATGATACATTTTTGTACTTCCAGGATGTATCGAATAGATGGTGGTATGGGCTTCTTTCATCAATCGATGTCTAATGTCTAAGCTTTCTGTTTTAGGTACACATATTCTTCCTTTGTACTTCAGTACCTTCTCTTCGTCCAAGGTGAACTCAGGGTTAGTCCTACCTTTTTTGATGTCCTCTTGTACCGTTCTTAGGTAAGGGTCTGATTTGATAGCTGTCTTTACTTCATCAAATATATCCGGTATAACCTTCAATGCGGCGAACATATTTGAAAATCTATGAATAAACCCTTGGTTGGCTGATCCATCTGGTGCATCTATCACAAACTGCTCATTATCGTGATTGAATACCTTCCCGGTAGTACACATTGCGGTAGTTGTGCTAACCTCTCCCTGACATTTTATCATTGCCTTTCTACTCAATGCATCGGCTACTACATTAGCTTTCCTCGGATGATACTGGATATCACAGTCATAGTCTTTCAATAATTTCAGCCATCTTCTTTGTCTCATATTCAGCTCCTTCTGATTAAATAGATAAGTAAGACTTTTATGGTCTGATTTAATCTGAAACTTCTCCCCGTACAGATAATGTCTCCAAATTTTAACAGCATGTACTACTGCCGCTAGTTCCAAATCATGAGTGGGATAGTTCTTCTCATGTGTCTTTAATTGTCTTGAGGCATAAGCAATTACTTGTTCTCCTTGCATAAGTATGCATCCTAATCCTAGTCCTGACGCGTCGGTGTACATGATAAATGGTTGTCCTGGAATTGGGATGGTCAAGATTGGAGCTGATATCAATCTAGCCTTCATGGTTTGGAAACTCTTTTCGCATTTATCAGTCCAAACAAACTTTTTGCCCTTCTTAGTCAAGCTAGTCAGAGGTACGACAATTCGGGAATAGTCTTCCACAAATCGTCGATAATACCCAGCTAGACGTAAGAAACTTTTAATTTCTACAACGCTCTTTGGTGCTTTCTACTTGACAATAGCCTTGATCTTGCTGGGATCCACTTTAATTCCTTCAGCGGATACTACATGGCCTAGAAATACGACTTCATTTAGCCAAAACTCAAACTTTGAAAATTTGGCGTAGAGTTTCCCCTTACGTAGTCACTGCAGAGCGGCGTTTAGATTTTTAATATGAGCTTCCTCGACTTTGGAGTAGACTAATATATCATCAATGAATACAATAACCGACGTATCCAATATATCGTGGAATACCCGATTCATATGTTCCATAAAGGTTGCTGGTGCGTTCGTTAATCTGAAAGACATGACAAAAAATTCATAATGTCCATATCTGGTCCTGAATGCTATCTTGGGAATATCACCATCCTTAACCTTTAACTGATGGTATCTTGACCGAAGATCGATCTTGGAGAACACTTTGGCACCTTGCAACTGATCGAACAGGTCATCGATCCGAGGTAATTGATATCGATTCTTAATTGTCAGTTTATTCAGTTCTCGATAATCTATACACAAGCGAATGCTACCGTCCCTTCTTTACGAATAATACTGGCACTCCCCATGGTGATATATTAGGGCGAATGTAACCCTTTTCCTGTAGTTCTTGTAGTTGTACTTTCAATTCCTTCAGTTCTGTAGGAGCCATTCTATAAGGTGCTTTCGATACTGGTGTGGCTCCAGGAATAAGATCTATGACAAACTTTGTAGCTCGATCGGTGGTAATCCTGGTAGTTCTTCAGGAAATACATCTAGAAAGTCACGGAGGACCTTAATATCTTCCATTCGTGGTGCTTCCTTGGTAAGCTCAACCACAGATACCAAATACCCGACAGCTCCTTTCTCAAGGCACTTCTTAGCCTTTAGCGCAGAGAGTATGAGCTTTCATTTCCGAGGAAGTTTGGTTCCCAAAAAATTAAACTCTGCTCCTTCTTTGTCATTAAATGTCAACTTCTTTTCGGTACACAATAGATTTACAGAATGCTGAGCTAACCAGTCCATCCCCAATATGACGTCAAAGTCTGCCATCTCAAGTTGGATCAAGGTTGCATCCAAGGTCTTTTCATCAATAAGAACTGGACATGGTCCATAACCTTTTTCTAACTCCACTTCTAATCCCATAGGTGATCGTATACGTAGTTTTCCGTCCAAGGATTTAAGGGGTAGATTTAACTTCTTTCCAAATGACACAGATATAAAGGAGTGAGTAGCTCCTGAATCAAAGAGTACTCTGGCGGGAATTCCATTAATAGGTACGATACCTGTTATTTGTTTTGGTTTAGTCTACATGCTCATACAATGTAATACAACTAACTTAAAAAAATTTAAGTCATACCTGTGACCATATCAGGCGATGTGGCATCATCCTCAGATTTAACCGCATAAACTCGTCCTTGATGAAGCTGTTTCTTGGGCTTAGGACATTCCCTTGCCATATGTCCTACTTGGTTGCAGTTAAAACATTTTATCCCTTTAGTAATTAGCTTTTGTTGCTGTTGAGCTACGGGAGTAGTCTGGGTTGCAGCGGTAAAGCCTTGAGCACAGAAGGGTTTGAATGTCTTGTCATTCCCTCCGTTATAAAAATTTCCAGCTGGCCCTTTTATACCTCTGTTTTGCATTAAATTAACTCTCCTTCTGGCTCGATTCTATAACTCGAGCAATTTGTGCCGCTTCATTATAGATTTTCTTTTCATATCCCAGAACGTGCACACGGATGCTTCCCCTAAGTCCCATGACAAACCTTCGGGTCTTAGTGTTTTCCTCTTGCATGCTGGCAGGTGCAAAGAAGAACAGCTCTTCATAACGCTGTTAATATGCATCCAAGGTCATCTGCCCCTGATATAAGCTCAGGAACTCTCTTTCCATAGAATCTTTGAAACTTCTCGGGAAGTACTTCTCAAAGAACGCGTCCTTATAAATATCCTAAGTCAGTTGGGCGTGCTTTGTTAATAAATATGTCCTGGTAGACCTCCACCAATGGTGTGCATCTTCTTTCAGCATAAAGGTGGCACACAACACTTTTTCTTCTTCATTTAATGTCATCCTCATAAAATTTCTTTCCATTTCGTCAGCCCAGTGTGTCGGCCATAAAGGATCTGCTGGCTTGCCATTAAATTCTTTGGGCTTCAGTTTCAGAAAACGTTCTACCAGTCTGGAGTGGTCTTGTTGCTGCGGAACATACACCCCATACATAGGTGGTTGGGGTTGATATCCACCTTGATCTATCTTAGGATTTTATACTTGAGCCTGCATGATGGGAATCTGAGGTGCGTGGGGTACTGTGTTACTTCCCCCTGGTGCTGTGCTTGCCTGTCCTGCTGGCATTGGAGGTGTCTGTGCAACTGAAAGAGTTATGCCTATGGCAGCTTGTATAATAGCTTGTGCTTGTTGCATTTGCTGCAGCTATTGGGCCAAGTTCATTACGACTGTGGCCAAGTCTGTAGGTGAAGCTGGCAGATTTATAGGATTTGTCTGTCCATTTATGATGGACAGTGCCATGTTTGTATTCCCCTGTGTTTCCGGGTGTGTCTGGCTATTCTCCCCCATAGGTGGTGGTGGTGGAATAGAGTTACGGCTATGTCTGGTTACTCTGCGTCCAGCCATTAACTAATCTGGTAGTGGGATTGCCTGAAAATCAATGAACACGTGAGACAATCATTATATACTTCATTCTCATATTTTAAAACCACTAACAAATGCAAAATTTCAAAATTTTCAGATCATTCTATCGAAAATGTTGTATTTTCACTGCAGGGTCGATGGTGGGGGTCGATGGGTGTCCGACCCTCAGTATTCGACCATGAGAAATCATCAATTCTTCCCAAGAGCTGGGGGTCGATGGGGGGGGGGGGGGTTCGGAGGATGTCCGACCCAGGGTGCAACCCCTAGTTCTCTATCAAATTACCAAGAGCCGAGGGTCGATGCGGGGGTCGATGGGTGGGTCGATGGTTTTAGTCGAATTTTCCGACCCCCGAACTAAAAATCAGATTTTTAAGTTCCGATTCAAAGTCCATTTCCCATTCTTTCTTCTCCGCTTTGATTCGTCTCGTCCCTCTGAGTTGCTACAGTGACAACTCCGATCCGTTGGTGGTTTGTACTCCTTGTTTCGTCGTCTACACCTCCGCTACAGGTATATCTTCTACGTTTTCATGTTTTTAGGTTTCCATACTTAGGATTTTGCTCGTATATCTCGTATTTTTCAAATTAAACTTTTTCCAACCATAAAAATTCGATTTTTATTGGGGGCTTTTGTTGTTGGTGACTCGAGGAACGAAAGCCCTCAAAAATATTTGAGTTTCATCGGTTGGTAATCGAGAAACTCAAAATTTATCCTTTTTGCCCTAATTTTGTCGAGATTTTTAATTTCTTGAAATTTATTCCAATTCAATCTCATTAGTTAAAATTTCCGACTGTATGAGTCTTACAGGATAGTTTAGGATCTATGTAAGTCCTCTTGCCCACGTGTATGGGTGAAAAGTGAGGCTTTTGACCAATTTACGTCATTATTATGTTGAAATTTCGGGTTTTTCCTCTCTACTAAGCCATTATTTGTTTTTCTTTTTTATTTGCAAATACTATGGCTCGTACCAAAGTACCCAGTGTTTGCGACCATCTTCGCTTCCATTCCACTAAAGCCGAGACTCAGTATGCCCGCAACGCTCGCAAGAAAGTAGAAGGAGGCCGCAAAGTGGACTTGGCTAGCATGGCCTTGTTCAATGTGGAGGGGGCTTTTGGAGATATGGGATGGCTCCCTGTCATCACCTATGACGCCTGTACCTGTCCTGACTTGGTACACCAGTTCTATTGTAATCTCCAAGTAGTGGGGGATTACAACGATGTTGAGAGAGGTGGTGAGCTTTGGATCACTAGCTATGTCAAGGGAGTTGATATTTCTTTCGACTATCGACAGCTAGCGGACTTGCTGGGTATCGCCTATGGAGGCTCTTTCGTATTCTGTGCCCCTAGAGAGCCCCAGTTCTTTTCATTACAGATGAGGGCTGAGATAGACCGTTAGCTCATTAGACCTGATCACTGGGAGATGAAAGCGAGTTATCTCCATTCAAATCCACGGGTGTACTACAAGATCATTCAGCATAACCTGATACCGCAGAGTGGACATTAAGAGAGTGTCTCCCAGTTGACCCAGTATCTGTTGTACTGCATATGCACTAGGCAGCCTGTCTACCTTCCCTATATCATCATGCGGATGATGATCAATGCCACATTGCCCAGTCATACTGGCAACCTTCCTTATGGACGTATGATCACTACACTGCTTACCGCCTGGGTGTTGATTTGTTGGATGAGAAGATTCAAGAGAAATCCTTCTCATTGCCTCTAGATTGGGAGGCCATTTGCAAGATGGGCATTCGTGATGCCCAGGTCAGCGATGAGTAGAGGAACACGATGGTGCGCCCTCGCACTCGAGTGGAGTTGGCTGACGCTGAGGCAGCAGTAGAAGCCACTGGAGCAGGGGTTCATGGGGATGATGACGATCGGCTATACATGGATGTGGATGCCATACCTCCTCCATCAACTTCTCATGCTACAGGAGCAGGTCCGTCTTCTTCAGCTGGCCCTTCACATGCAGTTGGTCCTTCGTATGCTCCTTCTGATGACATGATGAGGACATTGCACGAGATACGAGAGGCTCAGCGTATGTCTGATTTGAGGATGGGAGAGCTTCTAGAGGCTCAGTGCTTGTCCGATCAGTGGGTGGGAGAGCTTCTTGCTGCTCAGCGCGTGTCGGATCAACGGGTGGGAGAGCTTCTAGCTGCTCAGTGCATGTCGGATCAACGGGTGGGAGAGCTTAGGGATGTTCAGCGTGTGACTGACCATCGGGTGGCTGATCTCATAGCTAGTCACCAGACGACCCAGACTCAGATAGCTTGGTTGACTAGAGTCTATGCTGAGGACTATGATAGAGACAGTGAGGCACCGCTTCCCCCATTACCTCCAGGTTCTTGATGTATTTCTTTTACCTTTCTTTTGTACTTCAGAGTAACTGTCCAGATTGTGGACTGTACTCTGCTTTAGTCATATATTTATAAACGTTTGTTCTTCTTTTGATTGTATATAAATTTGTTTCTTATTTCATAGATGCATTATTCACTTTCAGTTTTCTCTCAAACAACACAGATGCTTATGGTGTGTTATTATTACATCATTTAAAATTTTATCCTATCTTAGTTCACGAACTTCTGTGGAAGTATACTGGTTTCACAGACAAGGCCTGAATGCTCAGATACCAAGTTGTCACACACTAATTCCATACTATTCAGAATGGTGTGATGAACCGCTAATAAACCAACGGTTCAACCAGGATCACTAATAGGCTATGTCCATTAAAAATAAAACCATACACATCCACAACCATAATCAGAATAAATATACAATAGCGAAAGTCTAATAGTAAATGAACTGAGAAATCTAACTGTGATAACCATAACAAAATATCAACTTATTGTTGTATCAACTGAGACATAAATAAATAATGTATCAATTACATTCCGTTAATAACTCAAACAAAAATCTAATCGAATTACGCATGAATTGCACTCGCATGAGGGATCATGCGTATCCTCTAAGTCTTCGGCTTCCATCGCAGCAATACGCCCGTACACTGGAGCACTCATATAATCTTCGATAGTGGTACCTGCATCATCAACTAAAAATATTCGATGTTGAAAGGGTGAGCACACATCATGGCTCAGTGAGCAAACAAAACAATACAACAAACATATGCATGCATTCAATTCATATCTTTGGTCTGGTAAATAAGTTTGCAATGCCCTATAGAAAGGTTCGGTGGCCGCCTTGCCTCTATGCATAGGGTATGGAGGCCCGCCCAAAGGTAACGTTTATTATCATCATCCCCATCCACCCTACCATGGAATAGAGATAGAGCTAAAGTGCTGATGCCCGGCCTATGACACTTCCCTGATACTCTACCCATACCAACACGTAAGCCCCTGCTGGCGAGGGCTCGCAAACTGGGTTCGCAACTAACGAATCCAAATGCCAATTAGTGTACCCAAGGCCTCACCCCAGCATCCCTCAATACGTCCATAGAGATAGGGCTAAGGCCCCTCGGTAGAGTCAGAGACTACACGGTCCGAGACCACCTCCCCTCATACACTATGACGTAATAGCTCTCCTAAGGTAATGGCGATACGATGATGTCAATGGACAAGACTTGAGTTATAGATAGAGCTAGAGTGCTGAGGCCCGGCCTATGACACCCCCCTGATACTCGCTCGCATCAAGCATACCAACACACACATGCATTCACTTGCCTTTTCCTATCATCATCATCATCATCATGTTATAAACAATAATTTAAATATGCATGAACAGTAATAATAGAAATATTGGATGACATGTTGAATGCACATAACAAGCATACACGTATAGAATCAATCATGGCATTGGACTCAAGAAACAAAACAGTTTAATATTAACCAATTAGTTTAGGTCCTGTTCCCTCACATTTGCTTGATTGTAGAACCTCCTTCTAGATTTAAGAATCAAGTAAATATCACTATTATATCACTAGAAGACCTAATCAGGTCGATAGAATTTAATTAGAATTAATTCTAATTTTAAAAAGCTTACTGTTAACTGGGGGTCGATGCCAGGGTCAGACATTCTATTGACCCTGGGTGCTACCACCCACATTCTAGACTTCCCGAACACTGGGGGTCGATGTTAGGGTCTGGTAGGGTCGATTCTCCATCGACCCCCGTGCGACCCCCTATGGGTTTAGTTGAAATTTCCATCCTACAGTCCATTCCTTCATGTTTGGGTCATATGTCTTGCTTCTATAATCCATTCCATACATGTTCTATGGTTTTGAACCATAGTTTATTCACCTACATGGTTTTAATGATCTCCTCCATGGTTTTCCATTGAAACCTAACCATGGATGGATGATTTGGGTTTCTCCTAGATCATACTCTCTTCACTATCTATTCTATGGTCTTTAGAATTACATGGAGATAGTAGCCATACCTGAGAAGAATTAGGCTTGTTTCTCTGAAGCCTTCTCTTTGATCTTCTTCTCCACTTTCCTTCTCTTTTCTTTCTCTTCTCCTTCTCTTCTCTTTCTCTCAATCCAATTAGGGTTCTAAAAGGAGTGAAAGAGGCTTAGGGACATCCTATTTATAGAGTAAAAACTCCCAAAATAAGTCCCATTGAGATTAGGAAATAATTCCATTGAAATTTGGAAAGTTCCCAATTCATGGTTTCTGTCGACAGATTGGGGGTCGATGAGGGGGTCGGAGATCCCGTCGACCCCTGGTTCTAAATTGTCCGACCCCCGATTAGAAACTCAGGGTCTGACTTTTATCTTGGGGGGGTCCGACCCTGCCTTGCTGGGTATGCGACCCTCCCCCTTATTTTAGTGTTTTTGGGTCAGTTTAATACTTGGGATCGTGATCTCCTTCACGCACTTGATCCATTTGGCTCGACCATGATGGGTAGACCTGGTTCAAGGTGGTAAGACCGGGTTAGTTCGATACGGGTCTTACATCTAGGGTGTACACACCATAGCCAGTTAGTCCCACCTTAACCACATCAACTGAATCAATGGCTGAAGGATCAAACCATGTCCCAAGCACTATGGATGCCAGAATGGAAAAGATGGAGGATACCATGGGGATAATAGCTGCTGTAGTAAGCGATATACAATTGCAATTGTAGGCTCAAGGGTCGACCTCTGAAAGGGTAAGTATGGCACCGCCACAAGGGCTTGGTACCCCTAACCCAGCTGTGTCAAAAATTTTCATAAACCTAGCATTCAAAGATATGGAGGGTGTCATACCTCAGAAATAGCCAATCGCCCAGGCTAGCCCTATAACCAAGAAATTGAAGGAAGAAGATGGCCCATACAACGATAGACTGAGTCAAGTGGAAAAAATACTGAGGGGCATGAAAGGAGTAGAAAGTCAAATCATTGATGCCAAAGGATTATGCTTCTTTCTAGAAACTAAGCTGCCTCCCAAGTATAAATGGACCACTGAGAAATTTGATAGGACAGGAGACCCCAGGACCCATTTAAGATCATTCATGGACTTATTGAAGCAAAGCGAAGGGGTTACTGATGAACAGTTAGGACAAGCATTCCAATTCTCACTCACGGGCAGGGCTCATCGATGAATGATGAATCTGAACCCATCACAGATACATTCATGGTCAGATATCACCAAAGCATTTATCAGATTCTATTCCTACCACACAGAGATAGAGACCCACCATAAGCAATTGGAAACCATGGTCCAAGTACAAGGAGAGACATTCACGGCCTATTTAAATTGGTTCAGAAGTGTAGCAACAAAGCTTTGGGATCGACCTTCTGAAAGAGATCAAGTACAGATAATGATGAGAGGTTTAAGTGGGTCATATAAAACATACATTTTTTGCCAGGCCATCCTATCTTCGAAGGGATCGTTGTTACAGGACAACAAGTAGAGGACGCCATAACCCGGGGAGATATATTACCAGGAAAGTCAAGAAGGTCAGAAGGGGGTTCAAATAAAAGGGCATACCCAGCAAGAAATTTAGGGAATCAATCTGTAAAGAAAATAGTTAATACCAATTCTGAGCCATTGATCTTGGGAAGTTCAAGTTATGACCCACCACAGTAAGCAAGACCAAGGATGTAAGATCCGTATTGAACTAACCGGTCTTACCACCTTGTACTAGGTCTACCTATCATGGTCGAGCCAAGTGGACCAAATGCGTGAAGAAAATCGCAAGACCAGGTATGAAATTGACCCAAAAACAGTAAAATAGAGGTAGGGTCGTATACCTAAATAGGTAGGGTCGACCCCACCTCATCAGAAGATAGACCCATGACTTTTAGTCCTAGGGTTGGACAAAAAAAAACCCTAGGTTCGATGGGATCTGCGACCCTAGCATCGACCCTAGGATCACCGACAGAAACCGTAAATAGGAAACTTTCTTAAATTCAAGGGGATTCATTCCTAATCTCAATGGGACTTATTTTGGGAGGTTTTCCTCTATAAATAGGATGTCCCTTAGCCTCTTTCACTCCTTTTGAAACCCTAATTGAAAGTGAGATAAAGAGAAGAGAAGGAGAGAGAAGGAGAGTTGGAGAAAAAGACTAAGGAGAAGAAATTCAGAGAAATCTTTGAATCTCAGCAAGGTTAAGGTATGATTACATTCTTCATAAATTATGTAAGACCCTAGAATAGTATATAAAGAGGGTATGATCTAGGAGAAGCCCAAATCATCCATCCGTGGGATGATTTCAATGGAATCCATAGAAGGAATCATTGAAAACTATGTAAAGTGAGTAACTTGGAGTTTTAAGCCATAGAACAAGCATAGAATGGATGATGGAAGTAAGCCAAAGGACCCAAACATGAAAGAAGAGATTGTAGAATGAAAGGTCAACTTAAACCACGTGCGATCGCACGTAGGGTCAATTGGGAACCGACCCTACCAGAGCATAGGATCGACCCCAAACTCTCGGGAAGTCCAAGGAAGTTGCAGTCACACCTAGGGTCGATGGGACAACCGACCCTAGCATCGACCCTATACCCTGGGGTCGCAGAAACCTGCGACCCAACCTGCGACCCATCGTGCAACCCTAGCTTTACAGCAAGCTTAAAACTGTCAGAATAAATTTTAATTAAAATCTATCGACTTGTTAGGTTTTCCTTATTGATATAAAGGTGATTCTTAAAGCTTGAAAGAGGATTTACACTCAAGCAAAGGTGTGGAAACGAGACCTAAACTAATTGGCTAATAATAAACTGTTTTATTTATTGAGTCCAACACTATGAATGATTCCATGCTTGTATGCGTGTAATGTGCATTTAACATGTCATCCAATATTTCTATTATTAATGTTCATGCATATTTAATTTCATTGTTTATAACATGATGATGATGATGATGATAGGAATAGGCATGTGAATGTTTGTGTTTGGCTGGTGTACATGGTGCGGGTAGGGGATGGTATCAACTGGTAATTCAATGCCATTTTCATTGGGGTATATTGTGCCGTAGTTCTACTCAAGTCATGTCCACTAAGCAAATGTTGGTGTACTTGATGCGGAAAGAGGATGGTATCAACCAGTACTTCAATGCCATTTTCATTGGGTATATTGTGCCATAGCTCTATACATGTCTTGTCCACTAACATCATCGTATCGCCATTACCTTAGCAGAGCTATTACGTCGTAGGGCATCAGGGGAGGTTGGCTCGGACCGTGTAGTCTTTGACTCTGCCGGGGGCCTTAGCTCTATCTCTATGGACGTATTAAGGGATGCTAGGATGAGGCCTTGGATACACTGTTTGCCATTAGGATTGGTTAGTTGCAAGCCCAGTTTGCATGCCCTTGCCAACAGGGGCTTACGTGTTGGTATGGTATCAACCGGTACTTCAATGCCATTTTCATTGGGGTATATTGTGCCATGGTGCATGTGGGTCGACAGTGCCGTTTTCATTGGGCGGTTCTACACACTCGTGTATAGAGGTGAGGCGGTCTCTGAACCTTTCTATAGCGCATTGCAAACTTATATACCAGACCGCAGTTATGAATTGAATGCATACATATGGTTGTTGCATTGTTTTGTTTGCTCACTAAGTCATGATGTATGCTCACCCTTTCGAATTTGAATATTTTTAATTGATGATGCAGGTACTACTGTGGAAGATTATATGAATGCTCTTGCATATGGGCACGTTGCTGCAATGGATGCTGAAGATATAGTGGAGACGCATGACTCATCATGCGAGTGCAACTCATGCATTTTCGATTAGATTTTTATTTGAACTATTAAGGAAATGTAATTTGATATTTTATTTATTTATGTCTCGGTTGATACAACCTAATTGGATATTTTATTTATTATTATCACAGTTAGATTCTCAGTTCATTTAATATTAAGACTTCCGCTATTGTGTATTTATTCTGATTATGGTTGTGGATGTGTATGGTTTAAGTTAAAGGACACAGGCTATTAGAGATCCTGGTTGAACCGTTGGTTTATTAGCGGTTCATCACACCGTTCTGAATAGTACGGAATTGGGGTGTGACAAAGGCAGTTCACCGATTTGGGGATGACCCGATCTAAGGCTCTGGACAAGTTGATACAAGCCAAGAAGTTGACAATGCTTGACCCTCGTCCACCTCCAAGTCCTCTTCTATCAAATTTTTGTATGAACCTGTTCTGTAAGTACCACAATCAGCATGGGCATGATACAGACAACTGCTACACATCAAGGCATGCCATACATGATCTATTGGATTTAGATAAATTTAAGGTCCAGCCCCGACAAGTGTCAGTGGCAAATATCCCCCTCCCTCACCAAAGTGTCAATTTCATAGAATGGGGAGATGAGCGCTCGGACCTTATGACCATCATAGAAGGAGTAAGCAATATGGTTGTCACATCTGGTGACGAAGTAAACATGTTGGGTAACCGTCAACAAGAAGAAGAGGAATATGATTTTTATTTCCTAGAAGATTCATCACACACTATAGCATAAGCACAGCAAGAAGAAGAAGAAGAACCATTCATCATCTACCTCTCACATGAGGAGACAGAGATAAATCAAGTGGGTAACCGTTTCCTTGAGATGGAGTTCATATTCTCGGAGGATGAGCAAGAAGTAGCAGAAACTAGAATAGGGAAGAACTACAAACCATCTCACCTGATGGTAAATGACCCGACCCAAGCTGTGAGAGAAAAAGATAAAGGACCTACAAACCAACCAGAACCTCCAAATCCGTTATTGAAACAATTACAAAAGACCCAAGTGAACGTGTCCATTTCGTAGCTTCTAATGGCTTCCAAGGTCCACAGGGATGCAGTACTGAAATCTCTAGCAAGCATTCAGGTCCCAATTTCAATGGACGGGGAAGAACTAGCCATGCTAGTAGGAGGCAGATATGTCGTTAATGTAATTGATTTTGGAGACACCGATCTTCCTCAAGGAGGTAAGAATCATATACAGGCTTTACATATTACCATTGGATGTCGGGGCAAGAGCATTTTCCAAGTCCTGGTTGATAATGGGTCCGCTTTGAATGTATTCCCTTTTCGTACCTTCAAGCATCTAGGCTTCAGTGAGTCAGAGTTGAAACCATCAGATATGACCATCAAGGCGTATGATAATACCAAAAGGGCTATATTGGGTGTCTTAACAGTACCAATTCAAGTAGGACCGACTGAGTTTGAAACAGAGTTCTAAGTCATTGATATTTTTGCCTCATTCAACCTGCTTCTGGGTAGGCCTTGGATCCATCAGGCCAATGCAGTGGCATCTACTTTGTACAAGAAGATTAAATTCATCCACAAGGGTACCACTGTGACAATACACGCGGACTCTGTAGCCGTGAACACATTGGCCACTGGACAGAATAGTGAAGAGTCACAAGGGGATACAAGGTAGGATTTCTCTCTCGGAGGGTTCCAGGTTGACAACATCTTAGCCACAACTGAGCCAGATCCTACAGGTATGCATCTGCCCTTTTCATTTCGTCAATTACTTAACATGCTATACTTTCTAGGTATGGGCTTTGGTTCCCACCAACATAGTGATGTCACAATCTTATCTCTATTGGTCAATGAGTATAGATTTGGATTGGGGTGTACCCCCACCGAAGGAGATCTCAAAAGTAATCAAGCAAAAGCAGAGGAGAGCTGACGAAAGATTTTAGAAGCTCGAGAAGATAAAATACAAGTACAATAGTCAGTATGGTAGCAGTACAATAAGAGCATAAGACAGAGCTAGTGGGAACTGGCAACCCTAAAGGATGGATGAAGCAGTCTATCGAGCAATATCTAAGGGGTTTTATAATGTGCAGGATAGCTAATTTTCGAAAACCCTCAATGGGTATTTTGTCAAAGAAGGAGAAGATAACATCTATTGTGGATTTTCAGAACCTTGGTTCAATGTCCACCTCCAAAGGCATGTACCTGGGTTCGAAATATTCCATGATTATACTTTCGACTGGGAAGAGCTCGAGCAAGTCAAGATCCAAGAGAAGAGCAAGGAGCAGAAATCCAAGACAGATGTGATCAACATCAGCAAACTATTCGACGACGATCAAGTGATGACGCTCACCGGTAAAGATCAAGATAGGAGTCCCGATATACAACAATTCACTCTTCCCATCGACGGAATAATCCCTAATTGGAGTTGTTATGATAATTTTGTTTACCCAAAGGTGTTGCCATGTAATCCACATTTAATGACTATGTCTGAGCCTATGGTCGTTAGGTCTTTAGATAAGTTTGAGTCCTTTTCAAGTTTTGAGTTTGTTCCACTTGGAACCATTTCCTATGTACCTCTGCTTTTGAATATGAATAAAGCTGATATTTTGAATTACACTGCGTCTACTTCTTCCTTTCCTTATCCTTCTAACTCTAACTTTGAAAATGATTAGAATGATGAATCATTTCCTGAAATATTACAATCCATCCAAGCCTCAGAGGAGAAAAAGGCTCAACCTGTCGGCAAAGACTTCAAAATAATTAACCTCGGTTCAGCAGAGCAACCTCGAGAAATAAAGATCAGTGCTACCTTGATGGAAGAATAAGCCAAACAAATGACAAAATTATTGATGGAGTTCGAAGAGGTGTTTGCCTGGTCCTATGAAGATATGCCCAGAATAGACCCTGAAGTTGTACAGCATAAGATACCTTTGGTCTCAGGTGCAAGGCCATATAAGCAGAAGTTGAGGCGGTTAAGGCCTGAATGGACCCTCAAGGTTAAAGAAGATGTCATGAAGCAATTTTGTCGCTGAATTGTTAGAGGTCACGATGTACCCAGAGTGGTTAGCAAATGTGGCCATCGTACCTAAAAAGGATGGAAGACTGAGGGTGTGCATTGATTACAGAAACCTAAATAAGGCCGGCCCCAAAGATGACTTTCCATTATCAATGATAGACATCTTACTAGATAACACTGCAAATCATACTCTTTTGTCCTTCATGGATGGATTCTCAGGGTACAATTAGAAATAAATGGCACCTGAAGACAAGGAGAAAGCCGCCTTCATAATAGACTAGGGCACCTATTGTTACACTGTGATGCCATTTGGGCTGAAGGATGCTGGGGCAACTTATCAAAGAATGGCTACTACAATCTTGTATGACTTGATCCATAAGGAGGTAGAGGTGTATGTAGATGATATGATCATAAAATCGTTCACGAGAGAAGGTCACATCCTGACATTAAGGAAGTTCTTTGAGAGGATCAAGCAATACAAACTAAGGCTTAACCCCCAAAAATGTGCATTCGGGGTAATAGCTGGCAAAATGCTAGGCTTTATGGTCAGCCAAAGAGGAATTGAAATTGATCTAGCTAAGATAAAAGCCATCTCTGAAATTCCATCTCCTCAAAGAGAAAAGGAAGTAAGAGGTTTCTTGTGAAGACTTCAGTACATCAACCGGTTTATTGCACATCTCACTGCAACATCCAAACCAATTTTCAAGCTACTCCGGAAAGACCAGCCAAAGGATTGGAACCCATAAAGTCAGATGGCTTTCGACAAAATCAAGACCTATCTGTTGAACCCACCAATCTTAGCCCCACCAGTACCAGAGAGACCACTACTCCTTTACTTATCAGTACTAGAGGGTTCTATGGGATCAATGATAGCTCAACATGATACAGATGGAAAGACAAAAAAGGCAGTATACTATTTGAGTAAGAAATTCACAGGCTACGAAGCCAATTACACTCAGTTGGAGAAGACATGCACAGCCCTAGTCTGGATAACAAAGAGATTGAGACATTATATGTTATCCTATAAGGTCATACTCATTTCCATAATGGACCCCCTGAAGTATCTATTTCAGAAACCGACTTTAACAAGAAGGTTGGCTAGGTGGCTATTGTTGTTGTCCTAATTCAACATCACATACACTACTCAGAAGTCTATCAAGGGGAGCGTAATTGCAGAACATCTATCAGCTCTACTAGTTGAAGATAACCTCAAACATTTGGAAGATGTATTCCCAGATGATGAAGTCTACACAACTCAAGAGGGGGGGAAGAATGACACATGGATAATGTTCTTCGATGGAGCCGCAAATCATATGGGATACGGGGCCGGCGTCTTATTCATAGATCCAAAAGAGGCATTTGTGACATTTTCATTCAGATTAGACTTTGACTGCACAAACAACATTGTAGAGTACGAAGCATGTATCATGGGATTGAAAGGAGCCTTGGCCATAGAGGTCTGTAGATTAAAGGTCTAGGGTAAGTCATCCATTGTTATCTACCAAGTCAAAGGGGATTGGAAAACCAAAGACGAGAAGCTGGTACCTTATCAACAATGTGCAATAACCTTGGCTCGGAAGTTCATGCAAATTGAATTTGACTAACCCCCAAGAGATACCAATAAATATTCCGATGCATTGGCCACTTTGGCTTCAATGATTGGAAATGATCCTTTGGGACGTATCAAACCTCTAATCATAGAGAAAAGAGTACGATCAGTCCACTTGGAAGAAGTGAAAGCACTGATAGTCGATGTCCGACCATGGTTTGCTCCCATCATAGATTTCATCAAGGATGAAAAGTATCCAGTGGAAGCCACAACAGGTGAGAAGAAGTCTCTTAGGCGATTTGCTTCTCAGTTCATACTATGCGAAGATATCTTGTACGAAAGATCCCATGAAGGAGTGCAATTAGTTTGTGTCAACGAGGAATAGGCGCAAAACATTGAGTAAGTCCATCAAGGAATATGCGGACCTCACATGAATGCTAGAATGCTTGCAATAAAGATTCTCAGAATGGGATATTACTGGAACCCAATGGAAGCAGACTGCGCAGATTTCGTAAGAAAATGTCACAAGTGCCAAATCCATGCTAGTTTGATACACGTGTCTCCTGCAGAGTTGCATACTCTTAGCTCTCCATGGCCCTTCTCAACCTAGGGCATAGATGTGATCAGAAAGGTTCACCCTAAAGCTTCAAATGGGCATGAATTCATCTTGGTTGCCATTGATTATTTCACAAAGTGGGTAGAGGTACAGTCATGTGCCAAGCTCAAAGCAAACAAAGTGGCTAAATTTCTATAAGAGTACATCATATGCCGGCATGGGATGCCTCATTCCATAATCTCCGATCTAGGACAACACTTCAGAGGGAGAGTCCAAGAATTTTGTGATAAGTTCCACATCAAAAGGCACCGGTCCTCACATTATCGTCCATAGACAAATGGGGCAGTAGAGGCGGCCAATAAAAATGTCAAGGTTATCCTCCAGAAGATGGTAGACTCTAATGTTGACTGCGCAGACAAACTACCTTATGCACTCTGGGCATACAGAACATCCATAAGAACATCCACTGGGGCAACGCCGTATTCATTAGTATATAGTATGGAAGCAGTCCTCCCAGTAGAAATAAAGGTGCCAACACTGAGTGTCAGACCCCAATTCCACACTATTCAGAATGGTTTGATGAACCGTCAACAAACCAACGGTTCAACCAGGATCTCGAGTAGGCTATATCCGTTTTATTTAAACTTCATACATCAACATTCATAATCAGAGTAAATACACAATAGCTACACAATAGCGAAAGTCTTATAATAAAATGAACTGAGAAATCTAAATATGATAATCATATTAAAATATCCAATTATGTTGTTTCAACAGAGACATAAATAAAATACCAATTACATGTTTTTACTAAATCAAATAATTAAAATAAAATCTAATCGAATACGCATGAGTTGCACTCGCAAGAGGAGTCATGCGTATCCACTTCGTCTTCAACTTCCATCGCCGCCATGTGCCCGTACAGTGGAGCATTGACATAATCTTCGACGATAGTACCTGCATCATCAACTAAAAATATTCGACGTCGAGAGGGTGAGCACACATCATGACTCAATGAGCAAACAAAACAATGCAACAATACATATGCATGGATTCAATTCATATATGTGGTCTGCTTTAAAGTTTGCAATATGCAATAGAAAGGGTTGGAGGTCAAAGGTTAACGTTTATTGACCCCTCCTCTATACACAGGGTGTGGAAGCCCGCCCAAAGGTTAACATTTATTGTCCTCCCCATCCACCCGACCATGAACATTGTACAACAAAGGTTAACGTTTATTGCTGTACAGTGCCATACCAACACGTAAACCCCTACTGGCGAGGGCTTGCAAACTGGGCTCGCAACTAACCAATCCTAATGCCAAACAGTGTATCAAAGGCCTCAACCCAGCATCCCTCAGAACGCCCATAGAGATAGAGCTAAGGCCCCCCGGTAGAGTCAGAGACTACAAGGACCGAGACCACCTCCCCTGAAACTCTACGACGTAATAGTTCTACTAAAGTAATGGCGATACGATGATGGTAATGCACAATACTTGAGTTAGAGATAGAGCTAGAGTGCTGAGGCCCGGCCTATGACACTCCCCTGATACTCGCTCACATCACAACCACACACATACATTCACATGCCTATTCCTATCATCTTGGTCATTATCATGTTATAAACAATAAAGTAAATATGCATGAACAATAAATAGAAATATTGGATGACATGTTGAATGCACATTACAAGCATGTTCGCAAAGAATCAAGCATAGCATTCGACTCAAGAAATAAAAATAGTTTGTTATTAACTAATTAGTTTAGGTCTTGTTTCCTCACCTTAGCTTGCTAGTAGGTCCACTTTCAAGCTTTAAGAATCACCTTTATATTGATATTATATTGCTAGAAGACCTAACAAAGTTGATCGAATTTAGTTAGATTTTATTCCAATGTTTCTAACTTGCGATTAATTGGGGGTAGCAGGACGGGTCGATGGTAGGGTAGCAGTATACTGCGACCCCCTATAGTAGGGTCGATGCCAGGGTCGATGGGTCCATCGACCATAGGTGCGACCACCCGTGGGTTTGGTCGATAAATGATGTTTTGGTCCATTCTCTCTTGTTTGAATCCTATGGCTTCCTTCCATAGTCCATTCCATACACTTCCTATGGTTTAGAACTACTCTTTACATATCATATGGTTTAGTTGATCTCCTCCATGGTTTCCATTGAAACTTAATCATGGATTGATGGTTTGGGGTTTCTCCTACATCATACTTTTCTCATTAACTATTCTAAGTCCCACAAAAAACATAGAATTAGTATTCTTACCTAAGAAGAGTACTCCTTCTCTAAAACTCTTCTCCTTTTGCCTTCTTTTCTACTTTCCTTCTCTTCTTCTTCTCTTCTTCTTCTCTTCCTTCTCTTCTCTTTCTCTCAATTCAATTAGGGTTCTAAAAGGAGTGAAAGAGGCTTAGGGACGTCCTTTATATAGAGTAGAAACTCCTAAAATAAGCCCCTTTGATATTAGGAAAGGGCCCAACCGAAATTAGGAAAGTTTCCAAATTTCTATTTCTTGCGGCAACTGGGGGTCAATGAGGCGGTCGATGATCCCGTCGACCCTTGGTTTTAAAATGTCCGACCCCCGGTTAAAAACTGAGGGTCTAACTTTTTGTACTGGGGTGTCCGACCCCACCTCACTGGGTGTGCGACACTCGCCCCTTTTTGAGTATTTTTGGGTTAGTTTAATACCTGGGATCACGATCTCCTTCACGCACTTGGTTCATTTGGCTCGACCATGATGGGTAGACCTGGTTCAAGGTGGTAAGACCGGGTTAGATTGACACGGGTCTTACAACTCCCCCCTACTTATAAAAATTTCATCCTCAAAATTATACGTACCTTCTGAATCAAATAAGTTAGGGTATTGCTTTCGCATAGCATTCTCTTCTTCCCATGTGACTTCTTTTATATCCCTGTTTCTCCAGGTGACCTTGACATAATACGGTTGCATAAAAGTTGCACCTTTCGACTAGTGATCTCAATTGGTGCTACTTCAAAGGTCAAATCTTCAGTTAAATCTGGTAGATCCATTGTCAAAATGTGCGTCGGATATTTGACATACTTCTTAATAAGGAAATATGAAATACGTCATGTACACTTGACATAGATGGGGGTAGTGCTAACTGATAAGCCACTTTTCCACGTTTGGCTAAGATCTCATATGGCCCGACATATCTTGGACTTAGTTTCCCCTTCTGTCCGAACCATTTCAGACCTCGCATAGGCGATACCTTTAAGAATACTTTATCACCCACGATGAACTCTAGATCTCTGCGTTGAGTATCTGCATGTTGCTTCTGACGGTTCTGGGCTGTTCTCACTCTCTTTGATAATGTCGACCACTCGATAAGTCTCCTCAACAAATTCTGGTCCAACAAGACTATGTTCCCCAACTTCATTCCAAAATAAAGGAGTTCGACACTTTCTGCCATACAGTGCTACATAGGGTGACATCTGTATAGTAGCCTGATAACTATTATTATAAGCGAACTTAATCAGTGATAACTTTTCATCCCATGATCCTTTGAAGTCAATTACACATGCTCGAAGCATATCTTCTAGAATCTAAATTGTACGCTCCGACTGTCCATTTGTCTGTGGGTGGAATGCAGTACTAAACTTCAATGTTGTACCCATAGCCTTTTGCAATCCTTCCAAAACTTTAAAGTAAATTGTGGATCTCTATCAGACACAATACTTTCAGGTACACCGTGTAATCGCACAATGTTATCCACATACAGCTTAGCTAACCTCTCCAGTGTATACTGGGGTCATATCGGTATAAAGCGAGCTGTTTTAGTCAGGCGGTCTACAATCACCCAAACTACGTCAACTACTCGAGGAGTCAGTGGTAATCCTGTGATGAAGTCCATAGTGATGCAGTCCCATTTCCATGCTAGTTCCGGTAACGACAGTAATAGTCCTGCTGGTCTTTGTCGTTCAGCATTTACTTTTGGACAATTTAGGCATTGAGACACGAACATAGCTATATCAGCTTTCATTCCTCTCCACCAATATAGTTTCTTTAGATCATGATACATTTTTATACTTCCCGGATGTATCGAATAGATGGTGGTGTGGGCTTCTTTCATCAATCGGTGTCTAATGTCTAAGCTTTCTGTTTCAGGTACACATATTCTTCCTTTGTACTTCAATACCTTTTCTTCGTCAAAGGTGAACTCAGGGTTAGTTCTACCTTTTTCGATGTCTTCTTGTACCATCCTTAGGTAAGGGTCTGATTTGATAGATGTCTTCATTTCATCAACTATATCCGGTATAATCTTCAATGCGGCAAACATATTTGAAAACCGATGAATAAACAAATGGTTGGCTAATCCATCTAGTGCATCTATCACAAACTGCTCATTACCGTGCTTGAATACCTTTCTGGTAGTACACATTGCGGCAGTTGTGCTAACCTCCCTCTGAGATTTTATCATTGCCTTTCTACTCAACGCATCCTCTACTACATTAGCTTTCCCCGGATGATACTGGATATCACAATCATAGTATTTCAATAGTTCCAGCCATCTTTTTTGTCTCATATTCAGCTCCTTCTGATTAAATAGATAAGTAAGACTTTTATGGTCTGATTTAATCTGAAACTTCTCCCCGTACAGATAATGTCTCCTTATTTTGACAGCATGTACTACTGCCGCTAGATCCAAATCATATGTAGGATAGTTCTTCTCATGTGTCTTCAGTTGTCTTGAGGCATAAGAAATTACTTGTTCTCCTTGCATAAGTACACATCCTAATCCCAGTCCTGACGCATCGGTATACAAAATAAATGGTTGTCCTAAAATTGGGATGGTCAAGATTGGAGCTGATATCAATCTAGCCTTTAAGGTTTGAAAACTCTTCTCGCATTTATCCATCCAAACATACTTCTCGCCCTTCTTAGTCAAACTGGAAAGAGGTATGACAATTCGGGAATAGTCCTCCACAAATAGTCGATAATACCCAGCTAGACCCAAGAAACTTCTAATTTCTGCAACGCTCTTTGGTGCTTCCCACTTTACAATAGCCTCGATCTTGCTGGGATCCACTTTAATTCCTTCAGCGGATACTACATGGCCTAGAAATGCAACTTCCTTTAGCCAAAACTCACACTTTGTAAATTTGGCGTAGAGCTTTTCCTTCCGTAGTCGCTGCAGAGCGGCGTTTAGATTCTTCACATGCGTTTCCTCGTCCTTGGAGTAGACTAATATATCATCAATGAATACAATAACTGACGTATCCAACATGTCGTGAAAAACTCGGTTCATAAGTTCCATAAAGGTTGCTGGTGCGTTTGTCAATCCGAAAGACATGACCAAAAATTCATAATGTCCATATCTGGTCCTGAATGCTGTCTTGGGGATATCACCATCCTTAATCTTCAGCTGATGGTAGCCTGACCGAAGATCAATCTTTGAGAACACTTTGGCACCTTGTAACTGATCAAATAGGTCATCGATCCGAGGCAATGGATACCGATTCTTGATTGTCAGTTTATTCAGTTTTTGGTAGTCTATACACAAGTGAACGCTACCGTCCTTCTTCTTCACGAATAATACTAGCGCCTCCCATGGTGATATGCTAGGTCGAATATAACCCTTGTCCAGTAGTTCTTGTAGTTGTACTTTCAATTCCTTTAGTTCAGTAGGAGCCATTCGATAAGGTGCTTTTGATACTGGTGCAGCTCCAGGTATAAGATCTATTACAAACTCTGTGGCTCGATCGGGTGGTAATCCTGGTAGTTCCTCAGGAAATACCTTGGGGTATGTCACACCCCAATTCCGCACACTTCAAAATGGTGTGATGAGCCGCCAGCAAACCAACGGTTCAACCAGGATCTCGTACAGATGGTATCCGGCTGATCTAAACCTCATACATCCACATTCATAATCAGAGTAAATACATAATAGCGGAAGTCTTATAGTAAAATGAATTGAGAATCTATTATGATATTAATATTTAAATAGCAAATTATTCTATATCAACTGAGACATAAATAAATATCAAATACATGTCCTTAATAAATCTAGAAAAAAAACATCTAATCGAATACACATGAGTTGCACTCGCAAGAGGAGTCTTGTGTATCCAATGCATCTTCCACTTCCATCGCCGCCATGTTCCCGTACACTGGAGCATTTTAAAATCTTCGACGGTAATACCTGCATCATCAAGTAAAAATATTCGACGTCGAGTGGTGAGCACACATAATGGCTCAGTGAGCAAACAAAACAATGCAACAGTACATATGTATGCAGTCAAATCATATCTTTGGTCCGGTTTAAAGTTTGCAATGTGCCACAGAAAGGATAGGTGGCCGCCGCACCTCTGTACACAAGTGTGTGGAAACGCCCAATGAAAACGGCACCGTCGCCCCACACGCACCCAGAATGGCACAATATACACCCCATGAAAAATGATCATGGCTGTACCGGTTGATACCATACCAACAAATACACCCCTGCTGGCTAGGGTTTCAAACTAGGCTCGCAACTAACCAATCCTAATGCCGACCAGTGTATCCAAGGCCTCACCCCAGCATCCCTCAGAACATCCATAGAGATAGAGCTATGGCCCCCCGGTAGAGTCAGAGACAACAAGGACCGAGACCACCTCCCCTGATACTCTACGACATAATAGTTCTGCTAAGGTAATGGCGATACGACGACGTCAGTGGACATGACTTGAATAGGCTATGGCACAATATACCCCGATGAAAACGGCATCGAAGTACCGGTTGATACCATCCCTACCCGTACCATATACACTTGCCAAACACAAACATTCACATGCCTATTCCTATCATCATCATCATCATCATGTAATAAATAATAAAGTAAATATGCATGAACAAATAATAGAAATATTGGATGACATGTTGAATGCACATACAAGTATACACGCATAAAATCATTATGGCATTGGACTCAAGAAATAAAATAGTTTATTATTAACCAATTAATTTAGATCTTGTTCCCTCACCTTAGCTTGTTAATAGATCCTCTTCCAAGCTTTAGAATCACCTTTTTATTGTTATTATATTGCTAGAAAACCTAACAATGTCGATAGAACTTAATTAGAATTTATTCTGAATTTAAAAACCATACTGTTAACTAGGGGTCGGAGGTAGGGTCGGAGTAATGATCGACCCCTGGTGCGACCACCCCTATTCTGGACTTCTCAAACATGGGGGTCGATGCTCAGGGTCTGGTAGGGTCGATTGGCCATCGACCCCCCAAGCGACCCCCTGTGGGTTTTGTTGATTTTTCTGCTTTCAGTCCATTCTTCGTGTTTGGGGTCCTATGGCTTGCTACTACAGTCCATTTTACACATGTTCTATGGCCTAGAACCATGATTCATTCACCTAAATGGCTTTCATGACTTCCCCATGGTTTTCCATGAAAACCTAACCATGGGTTGATGGTTTGGGATTCTCCAAGATCATACTCTCTTCATTATCTAACCTAAGGTCTGTAGAAACTCATGGAATTAGTATCCATACTTGAGAAGAATACTCCTTCTCTGTAACTCTTCTACTTTTTGCTTTCTTCTTTTCCTTGCTTCTCTTCTTCTTCTCTTCCTTCTCTTCTCTTTCTCCCAATTCAATTAGGGTTGTTAAAGGAGTGAAATAGGCTCAGGGACGTCCTATTTATAGAGTAGAAACTCCTAAAATAAGTCTCATTGAGATTTGGAACGAGTCCAACCGAAATTAGGAAACTTTCTTAATTTCTGTTTCTGGCGGCAACTGGGGGTCGATGAGGGGGTCGATGATCCTGTCGACCCCTGGTTCCTAAAGTGTCCGACCCCCTCTGTAAAACTGGGGGTCCGACCTTCTGTCTTGGGGGGTCCGACCCTCCCTTGCTTGGTATGCGACCCTCCCCTTAATTTAAGTGTTTTTGGGTTGATTTAATACTTGGGATCACGATCTCCATCACGCCCTTGGTCCATTTTGCTCAACCATGATGGGTAAACTTGGTTCAAGGTGGTAAGACCGGGTTAGTTTGATACGGGTCTTACAACTCCCCCCTACTTATAAAAAGTTTGTCCTCGAAATTTTACGTACCTTCTGAATCAAATAAGTGAGGGTATTGCTTTCGCATAGTCTTCTCTTCTTCCCATGTAATTTCTTCCATGTTTCTACTTCTCCAAGTGACCTTAACATAATAAATATCTCGGTTGCATAGTCGTTGAACCATTCGGCTGGTGATTTCAGTTGGTGTTACTTCAAATGTCAGATCATCAGTCAAATCCGGTAGTTCTACTATCAGAACGTGCGTTGGATCCTTGACATACTTCTTCAATAGGAAAATATGAAATACGTCATTCAAACTTGACATAGATGGTGGTAATGCTAACTGGTAAGCCACTTTTCCCCACTTAGCTAGAATCTCATATGGCCCGACATATCTTGGACTTAGTTTCCCTTTCTGTCCGAACTGTTTTAGACCTCGCATAGGTGATACCTTCAAGAATACTTTTTCACCCACAACGAACTCAAGATCTCTGCGTCGAGTATCTGCATATTGCTTCTGACGATTCTGGGATGTTCTCACTCTTTCCTAGATAATGTCGACCACGCGGCAAGTCTCTTCAACAAATTCTAGCCCAACAATACTACGTTCTCCAACTTCTTTTCAAAATAAAGGAGTTCGACACTTTCTGCCATACAGTGCTTCATAGGGTGACATCTTTATAGTAGCCTGATAGCTATTGTTATAAGCGAACTTGATCAGTGGTAGCTTTTCATCCCATGATCCTTTGAAATCAATTACACATGCTCGTAGCATATCTTCTAGAATCTGGATTGTACGCTCTGACTGTCCATCTGTCTGTGGATGGAATGCAGTACTAAATTTCAATGTTGTACCCATAGCCTTTTGCAATCCTTCCCAAAACATGGAAGTAAATCGTGGATCTCTATCGGACACAATGCTCTCTGGTACACCGTGTAATCGAACAATATTATCCACATGCAGCTTTGCTAACCTTTCTAGTTTATACTGAGGTCATATCGGTATAAAGCGATCTGCCTTAGTCAGACGGTCTACAATCACCCAAATTGCGTCAACCACTTGAGGAGTTAGTGGTAATCCCGTGACGAAGTCCATATTGATGCAGTGCCATTTTCATACTGGTTTCGGTAACGACTGTAACAGTCCTATGGGTCTTTGTCGTTCAGCCTTTACTTTTTGACCATTTAGGCATTGAGACACGAACTTGGCTACATCTGCTTTCATTCCTCTCCACCAAGATAGTTTCTTTAGGTCATGATATATTTTTGTACTTCCAAGATGTATCGAATAGATGGTGGTGTGGGCTTCTTTATCAGTCGGTGTCTAATGTCCACACTTTCTGTTTCGGGTACACATATCCTTCCTTTGTACTTTAGTACCTTCTCTTCGTCCAAGGTGAACTCAGGGTTAGTCGTACCTTTTTCGATGTCTTCTTGCACCGTTCTTAGGTAAGGGTCTAATTTGATAGCTGTCTTCACTTCATCAATTATATCCGGTATAATCTTCAATGCAGCGAACATGTTTGAAAATCGATGAATAAACCCTTGGTTGGCTGATCCATCCGTTGTATCTATCACATACTGTTCATTGTCGTGATTGAATACCATTCCAGTAGTACACATTGCTGCAGTTGTGCTAACCTCCCCCTAGGATTTTATCACTGCCTTTCCTCTCAACGCATCCACTACTACATTAGCTTTCCCCGGATGATATTGGATATCACAATCATAGTCTTTCAGTAGTTCTAGCCATCTTCTTTGTCTCATATTCAACTCCTTTTGATTAAATAAATAAGTAAGACTCTTATGGTCCGATTTAATCTGGAACTTCTCTTCGTATAGGTAATGTCTCCATATCTTGACAACATGTACTACTGCTACTAACTCCAAATCATGAGTGGGATAATTTTTCTCATGTGTCTTCAATTGTCTCGAGGCATAAGAAATTACTTGTTCTCCTTGCATAAGCACACATCCTAATCCCAATCCTGACGCATCAGTGTACAAGGTAAATGGCTGTCCGGGAATGGGAATAGTCAAAATCGGAGCGGATATCAATCTGGTCTTTAATGTTTGGAACCTCTTCTCATATTTATCCGTCCACACAAACTTTTCACCTTCCTTATTCCAACGGGTGAGAGGTACGGCAATCCGGGAATAATCTTCTACAAATCTCTGATAATAACAAGCGAGACCAGAAAGCTTCTAATTTTGGCAACGCTCTTTGGTGCTTCCCATTTTACTATAGCCTCAATCTTGCTAGGGTCCACTTTGATTCCTTCGGTGGATACTAAATGGCCTAGGAAGGCGACTTCACTTAGCCAAAACTCACATTTGGTAAATTTGGCATATAGCTTCTCTGTCCTTAAATGTTGTAGGGCGGCGTTTAGGTTCTTAATATGGGTTTCTTTGTCCTTGGAATATACCAATATATCATCAATAAATACAATAACCGACGTATCCAACATATCATGGAAAACTCAGTTCATAAGTTCCATGAAAGTTGCTGGTGCATTTGTTAATCCAAAAGACATGACCAAGAATTCATAATGTCCATACCTGATCCTGAAAGGTGTCTTAGGAATATCACCCTCTTTAATCTTCAACTGATGATAGCCTGACTGAAGATCGATCTTAAAATATACTTTTGCCCCTTGTAACTGATCGAATAAGTCATCGATCTGAGGTAGTGGATACCGATTCTTGATTGTCAGTTTATTCAGCTCCCGATAGTCGATACATAATCGAATGCTACCGTCCTTCTTTACGAACAATACTAGTGCTCCCCATGGTGATATACTGGGTCGAATATAACCCTTGTCCAGCAGTTCCTGTAGTTGCACTTTCAATTCCTTCAGTTCAGTAGGAGCCATTTTATAAGGTGCTTTTGATACTGGTGCCGCTCCAGGTATAAGATCTATCACAAACTTTGTGGCTCGGTCGGGTGGTAATCCTGGTAATTCCTCAAGAAACACGTCGGGGTAGTTCTGCACGACATCAATATCTTCCATCTGTGGTGCTTCCTTGGTGAGGTCGACCACTGATACTAGATACCCGACTGCCCCCTTCTCAAGGCACTTCTTAGCCTTTAGTGCTGAGAGTATGAGCTTGCGTTTACGGGGAAGTTTGGTTCCCGCAAAACTGAATTCTACTCCTTCTTTGTCTTTAAATGTTAGTTTCTTTTCGGCGCATAGTAGGTTCACAGAATGCCGAGCTAACCAGTCCATTCCCAAGATGACGTCAAAGTCTGCCATCCCAAGTTGGATCAAGGTTGCATCTAAAGTTTTTTCAACAATGAGAACTGGACATGGCCCATAACCTTTCTCTAACTCCACTTCTAACCCCATCGGTGACTGTACTAGTAGTTTGTAGTCCAATGTTCTGATGGGTAGGTTCAGCTTCTTTCCAAATGACACAGATATAAAGGAATGAGTAGCTCCTGAATCAAAGAGTACTCTGGCGGGTATGCCATTTATAGATACGATACCTGAGATTTATTTTACTTAGTCTACATGCTCATACAATGTAATACAACTTTAAAGGTTTTGGTCATACCTGTGACAACATCGGATGATGCGGCAGCATCCTCGGATGTAACAACATATACTCGTCCTTGATGTAAGTGCTTCTTGGGCTTAGGACACTCCCTTGCCATATTTCCCGTTTGGCTGCAGTTATAACATCTCGGACCTTCAGAATTTGGCTTTGGTTGCTGTTGAGTTACTGGGGTAGTCTTGGATGCAGCAGTAAAGCCTTGAGCACGGAAGGGTTTAAATGTCTTGTAGTTACCTCTGTTATAAGCATTTCCGGCTGGCCTTTTTATGCCTCTGTTCTGTGTAAAATAACTTTCCTTCTGGCTCGATTCTATAACTCGAGCAATTTGGACAGCTTCATTGTATATCTTCTTTTCCAAACCCAGAACGTGCTCTCTGATGCTTCCTCTAAGTCCCGTGACAAACCTACGGGTCTTAGTGTCTTCTTCTTGCATACTAAGTGGTGCATAGAAAAACAAATCCTCATAACGCTGTTCATATGCATCCATGGACATCTGGCCCTGATATAAACTCAGGAAATCCTTCTCCATAGAATCTCTGAAGCTTCGGGGAAAATACTTCTCAAAGAAAGCTTCTTTATAAATAGCCCAAGTTAATAGGGCGTGCTTGGTCAATAGATAGGCCTTGGTAGTTTTTTTACCAATGATGTGCATCGCCTTTTAGCATGAAGGTGGCACATAATACCTTTTCTTCTTCTGTAATAGTCATCATAAGAAAATTTCTCTCCATCTCGTCTATCCAATGTGCTGGCCATAAAGGATCAGAAGGTTTACCGTTAAACTCCTTGGGCTTCATCTTCAAGAATCACTCAAACCATTCGAGAGTGATCTATCTGATTTTGGGGGTATGCCCCAAACATAGGTTGTGGATACTGATAATTAACCTGAGCTGCTTCCGGACCTAGTACTAGAATCTATGCAGCTGGTGGTTGAGGTGTTTGAGGTGCTAGGTGATTACCCACCGGTGCTGCACTGGCTTGTCCAGTTGTCATGGTTGTAGCATGTACGGCCTGGAACATAATCCCCATTGCCACTTGCATTTGAGCCTGTGCTTGTTGCATTTGTTGCAGCTGCTGTGCTAGGTTCATAACTATGGTTTCTAGCACCCGTGGTGGAGGTGGCAAATTTGTAGGATTTGCATGACCTGGATTTACTAGTAGTTCAACCTGCGGATCACCCTGCGCATATTTATTTTCTTGACTAGTTTCCTCCATAGGTGGTGGTGGTGGAACTGCATTTCAGCTCTGCCTGGTTACTCTACGCCCAAACATATTTTTTCCTGAGAATGGGGGTGCCTGAAAATCATCAAAATACGTGAGACAATCATTTAAACTTCATGTAGGCATGCCAACCGATATAAAATTTCAAAATTTTCTGCTCATTTTACGAAAAACACTATTTTTCTATGCAGGGTCGACGGTGGGAGTTGATGGTATGTCCGACCCTCAGTATCCGACCCTAGGAATAACCTGTTCTTCCCGAGAGCCAGGGATCGATGCGGGGGTCGATGGGTGTCCGACCCCCAGGTGCGACCCCTGGTTTAATGTCAAGTTCCCGAGAGCTGGGGGTCGATAAGGGGGTCGATGGATGTCCGACCCCCAGGTGCGACCCTTGGTTTTCTGTCAGATTCCCGAGAGCTGGGGGTCGATACGGGGGTCGGTATGGGGGTCGATGATAGTGGTCAAATTGTCCGACCCCCAGACCAAAACTCAGATTTTTAAGGTCCAATTCTGGGTTCATTTCCCATTATTTCTTCCCCGTTTCGACTCGTCTCCCACCTTTGAGTTGCTACAATGCCACTCCACTATATTGGTCAATTTGGGTCCGTGTTTCGACGTCCACATCGTTCCTACCGGTATGTTTTCTCATTTTTACCTGTTTTTAGGTTTCCATTTCTAGGTTTTCGCCCGTTTAACTTGTATTTTTCAAATTAAACTTTTTCCAACTGTAAAAATTTGATTTTTATTGGGGGCTTTTGTTATTGTGTCTCGAGGAATGAAAGCCCTCAAAATTTTTTGAGTTTCATCGGTTGGTTATCGAGAAACCTGGATTTTTGCTCTTTTTGCCCTAATTTGTCGAACTTTTCAATTTCTCGCAATTTCTTCAAATTGGATCGCATTAGTTGGAATTTCCTACTGGGTGAGTGACATAGGATATGTTAGAACCTACGTAAGTCCTCCTGCCCACGTGTGTGGGTGACAAGTGAGGCTTTTGGCCCTCTTACGTCGTTATAATGTCAAAATTTTGGCTTTTTCTACCCTACTAACATTCTTATCTGTTTTCTTTCTTATTTGCAGATACCATGGCCCATACCAAAGTGCCTAGAGTTCGTGATCCTCTTTGTTTCCTCTCTAACGAAGCCGAGGCACAGTATGCCCACTACGCTCGCAAGAAAGTGGAGGGTGGTCGTATGGTGAACTTGGCTGAGTTGGCCCTGTTCAATGTAGAGAGGGGCGTTTGGTGATATGGGCTGGCTCCCAGTCACCACTTACGACGCATGCACCCATTCGGATTTAGTACGCCAGTTTTATTGTAACCTCTAGGTGGTGGGGGATTACAATGATGTTGAGAGGGGTCACGAGTTGTGCATTACGAGTTACGTCAAAGGGGTGAACATCTCATTTGACTACCGTCAGCTGGCCGACCTACTAGGCATCTCCTATGACGGCTCCATGGTTTTCTGTGCTCCGGGAGAGCCCCAGTTCTTCTCTTTACAGATGAGGGCTGAGATCGATAATCAGCTCCTACGACCCGATCGCTGGCAGATGAGGGCATGCTATATGTGTCTAGCTCTACGGGTATATTGCAAGATTATTCAGCATAACCTGATCCCACAGAGTGGCCATTACGAGAGTGTTTCCCAGTTGACCCAGTATCTTTTGTACAGCATTTGCACTAGACAACCCGTCTGCCTTCCGTACATCATTATGCGTACTATGATCACTGCTACGTTGCCCAGTCACACTGGAAACCTTCCGTACGGACGTAAGATCACTATGCTGCTTACCCGCCTAGGGGTTGAATTAGTGGATGAGAAGATTCAGGAGAAGACCTTTTTGTCGCCTCTAGATTGGGAGGCTATTTGCAAGATGGGCATGCGGGATGCCCAGGTCAGTGATGAGGAGAGGAACGCGATGGTGCGCCCTCACACTCGCGTAGAGATAGCTGACGCTGAGGCAGCTGCCGCCGCTGCTGGAGTTCATGCGGAGCCCGCTGATGATGATGACCACATGTACATGGATGTAGACTCGATACCATCGCCTTCAACTACGCATGCGGCTGGAGCTGGTACTTCATGTGCAACGGGTCTTTCTCATGAGGCTGGTCCTTCTCATGCGGCTGGTCGTTCACACCCACTTTCTGATATGACGGAGATATTGCATGAGATCAGAGAGGCTCAGCGCAGATCTGATCTGGGGATGGAGGGTTACTAGACGCTCAGCGTGTGAGAGTGGATGAGCTCATTGACGCCCAGCGTACATCAGACATGAGGATGGGAGAGCTCATAGATGCCCAGGGTAGATCAGACATGAGGATGGGAGAGCTCATAGAGGCTCAACGCCGGACTGATCAACGGGTAGCTAATCATACAGCTAGTCTTTAGACGACCCAGACTCATATAGCCTGGTTGACTAGAGTCTACACTGAGGATTATGACAGAGATCGTGAGGCACAACCTCCTCCTTCACCTCCAGCTTCATGATTGTATCTATATTCTTTCATTGTACTACAAAGTAACTGTCTGGGTTGTGGACTGTACTCTACTTTAGCTATGTATGTACGTTTGTTTCCCTCTAATTGTATGTAAAATTGTTTCTTCCTTTATTAGATGCATTATTGTCTTTTCAAATTTGGTCTCAAACATCACTTGTGCTTATAGTGTGTTAATATTATAGTTTTACTTTTATCATATCTCAGTTCACAATTCATCGTGAGGGTATGCTAGTTTAGCGGACACGGTCTGAGACGCTCTGACACCAAGTTGTCACACCCCAATTTTGCACACTTTAGAATGGTGTGATGAACCGCTAGCAAACTAACGGTTCAACCAGGATCTCGTACAGATGGTTTCTGGCTGATCTAAACCTCATACATCCACATTCATAATCAGAGTAAATACACAATAGCAGAAGTCTTATAGTAAAATGAATTGAGAATCTACTGTGATATTAATATTTAAATAGCAAATTATTCTGTATCAACTGAGACATAAATAAATATCAAATACATGTCATTAATAAATCCTAATAAATAAATCTAGAAAAAAAACATCTAATCGAATACACATGAGTTGCACTCGCAAGAGGAGTCATGTGTATCCAGTGCATCTTCCACTTCCATCGCCGCCACGTTCCCGTACACTGGAGCATTTATAAATCATCGACGGTAATACCTGCATCATCAACTAAAAAAATTCGACGTCGAGGGGTGAGCACACATCATGGCTCAGTGAGCAAACAAAATAATGCAACAATACATATGCATGCAGTCAAATCATATCTTTGGTCCGATTTAAAGTTTACAATGTGCTATAGAAAGGATAGGTTCCCGCCGCACCTCTATACACGAGTGTGTGGAAATGCTGAATGAAAACGGCACCGTCGCCCCACATACACCCAGAATGGCACAATATACACCTCATGAAAAACGGTCATGGCTGTACCAATTGATACCATACCAACAAATAAACCCCTGCTGACTAGGGTTGCAAACTGGGCTCGCAACTAACCAATCCTAATGCCAAACAATATATCCAAGGCCTCACCCCAGCATCCCTCAGAACATCCATAGAGATAGAGCTAAGGCCCCCCGATAGAGTCAGAGACTACAAGGACCGAGACCACCTCCCCTGATACTCTACGACATAATAGTTCTGCTAAGGTAATGGCGATACGACGACGTCAGTGGACATGACTTGAATAGGCAATGGCACAATATACCCCGATGAAAATGGCATCGATGTACCGGTTGATACCATCCCTACCCGCACCATATACACTGGCCAAACATAAACATTCACATGCCTATTCCTATCATCATCATCATCATCATGTAATAAACAATAAAGTAAATATGCATGAACAAATAATAGAAATATTGGATGACATATTGAATGCACATACAAGCATACACGCATAGAATCATTATGGCATTGGACTCAAGAAATAAAATAGTTTATTATTAACCAATTAGTTTAGGTCTTGTTCCCTCACCTTAGCTTGTTAATAGATCTTCTTCGAAGCTGTAGAATCACCTTTATATTGTTATTATATTGCTAGAAGACCTAACAAAGTCGATAGAAATTAATTAGAATTTATTCTGAATTTAAAAACCATACTGTTAACTGGGGGTCGGAGGTAGGGTCGGAGTAATAATCGACCCCTGGTGCGACCACCCCTATTCTAGATTTCACGAACACTGGGGTCGATGCTCAGGGTCTGGTAGGGTCGATTTGCCATCGACCCCCCATGCGACCCCCTGTGGGTTTTGTTGATTTTTCTGCTTTCAGTCTATTCTTCGTGTTTGGGGTCCTATGGCTTGCTACTACAGTCCATATTACACATGTTCTACGGCCTAGAACCATGATTCATTAACCTAGATGGCTTTGATGACTTCCCCATGGTTTTCCATGAAAACCTAACCATGGGTTGATGGTTTAGGATTTTCCGAGATCATACTCTCTTCATTATCTAACCTAAGGTCTGTAGAAACTCATGGAATTAGTATCCATACATGAGAAGAATACTCCTTCTCTGCAACTCTTCTCCTTTTTGCTTTCTTCTTTTCCTTGCTTCTTTTCTTCTTCTCTTCCTTCTCTTCTTTTTCTCTCAATTCAATTAGGGTTGTAAAAGTAGTGAAATAGGCTTAGGGACGTCCTATTTATAGAGTAGAAACTCTTAAAATAAGTCCCATTGAGATTTGGAAAGAGTCCAAACAAAATTAGGAAACTTTCCTAATTTCTGTTTCTGGCGGCAACTGGGGGTCGATGAGGGGGTCGATGATCCCGTTGACCCCTGGTTCCTAAAGTGTCCGACCCCCTCTGTAAAACTGGGGGTCTGACCTTCTGTCTTGGGGGATCCAACCCTCCCTTGCTGGGTATGCGACCCTCCCCTAAATTTAAGTATTTTTGGGTCGATTTAATACATGGGATCAGGATCTCCTTCACGCCCTTGGTCCATTTTGCTCAACCATGATGGGTAAACCTGGTTCAAGGTGGTAAGACCGGGTTAGTTTGATACGGGTCTTACAGGGTAGTCCCGTATGACATCAATATCTTCCATCCGTGGTGCTTCTTTGGTAAGGTCGACCACTGATACTAAATACCCGACTGCTCCTTTCTCAAGGCACTTCTTAGCCTTTAGTGCTGAGAGTATGAGCTTGTGTTTATGGGGAAGTTTGGTTCCCGTAAAACTGAATTCTTCTCCTTCTTTGTCTTTAAATGTTAGCTTCTTTTCAATGCATAATAGGTTCGCAGAATGCCGAGCTAACCAGTCCATTCCCAAGATGATGTCAAAGTCTGCCATCTCAATTTGGATCAAGGTTGCATCTAAGGTTTTCTCGTCAATGAGAACTGGACATGGCCCATAATCTTTTTCTAACTCCACTTCTAACCCCATCGGTGACCGTACAAGTAGTTTGTAGTCTAATGTTTTGAAATGTAAATTCAGCTTCTTTCCAAATGACACAGATATAAAAGAATGAGTAGCTCCTGAGTCAAAGGGTACTCAGGCAGGTATGCCATTTATAGGTACGATACCTGTGATTTATTTTAACTTAGTTTACATGCTCACACAATGTAATACAACTTAAAAGGTTTCAGTCATACCTGTGACCACATCGGGTGATGCGGCAGCATCCTCAGATGTAACAGCATAAACTCGTCCTTGATGTAGCTATTTCCTGGGCTTAGGACACTCCCTTGCCATATGCCCCGCTTGATTGCAGTTATAACATTTTGGACCTTCAGTATTTGGCTTTGGCTGCTGTTGAGCTACTGGGGTAGTCTTGGGTGCAGCGGTAAAACTTTGAGAATGGAAAGGTTGTCTTGGGTGCAGTGGTGAAACTTTGAGTACGGAATGGTTTGTATGTCTTGTTATTACCTCCGTTGTATGAATTACCAGGTGGCCTTTTTATACCTCTGTTTTGGAGTAGATAGCTCTCTTTCTAGCTCAACTCTATAACTCGAGCAATTTGCACAGCTTCATTATAAATCTTCTTGTCTAGGCCCAGAACATGCTCCCTGATACTTCCTCTTAGTCCCCTGACAAACCTACGGGTCTTAGTGTCTTCCTCTTGCATGCTTAGTGGTGTGAAGAAAAACAGCTCTTCGTAATGCTGCTGATAGGCATCCACTGTCATCTGTCCCTGATATATCATCAGAAACTCCTTCTCCATAGAATCATTGAAGCTTCGGGGAATGTACTTCTCAAAGAAAGCTTCTTTATATATAGCCCAGGTCAATAGGGCGTGCTTGGTTATTAAATAGTCCTTTGTAGATTTCCACCAATGATGTGCATCACCTTTTAGCATGAAGGTGGCACATAATACCTTCTCCTCCTCTTTGATAGTAATCATGAGAAAATTTCTCTCCATTTCGTCGATCCAGTGTGCCGGCCAGAGCGGATCAGACGGTTTTTCGTTGAACTCCATAGGTTTCATTTTAAGAATCTCTCGATGAGTCAAGAGTGATCCAACTGATTAGGAGCATATGCCCCATATATAGGTGGTGGATACTAAAAATTTCCCTGCACTACCTCAGGATGTGGTACTGGAATCTGAATCTATGCACCTGGTGGTTGAGGTGTTGGGTGGGTTACCCACCGGTGTTGCATTCGTTTGCCCAGCCGGCATAGGTGAAGTTTGTACCACCTGGAACATCATTCCCATCATTTCCTACATATGGGCTTGCGCGTGTTGCATTTGTTGAAGTTGTTGTGCCAGATTAATCACCACAGTTGTCAGTTCCGGTGGTGGGGGTGGTAAGTTAGTAGGGTTTGCTGGACCCTGGTTTACTGGTGGTGTAACATGCGGATTACCCTGTGCATTTATATTTTCATGGCTGGCTTCCTCCATGGGTGGTGGTGGTGGAACTGCATTTCAGCTCTGCCTGGTTACTCTACGTCCAGCAATATTTTTCCACTGATAATGGTGATCAATGAAAATCATTAAAATACGTGAGGCAATCATTTATACTTCATGTAGATACACTAACCGATGTTATTTTCAAATTTTTCAGATCATTCTATGAAAAATACTGTCTTTTCTATGTAGGGTCGATGGTGGGGGTCGATGGTATGTTCGACCCTAGGATCGACCCTGGGAATCACTGATTCTTACCGAGAGTCAGGGGTCGATGTGGTGGTCGATGGGTGTCCGACCCCAGGTGCGACCCTTGGTTCTCTATCAGATTATCGAGAACTGCGGGTCGATGCGGGGGTCGATGGTATGTCCGACCCTAGGTTCAACCCCTGGTTTTCTGTCAGATTACCGAGAATCGTGGGTCGATACGGGCGTCGAAGGGTGGGTCGATGGTCCTGGTCGAATTCTCCGACCCCCGGACCAAAAATCAGATTTTTAAGGTCCGATTCTGAGTTCATTTTCCATTCTTCCTCCTCTGTTTCGACTCGTTTCCTTCCTCTGAGTTGCTACAGTGCCAACTCTGCTACATTGGTCATTTGGGTTCCTTGTTTCGACCTCTACACCGTCCCTACAGGTATGTATCTTACCTTTACATGTTTTTAGGTTTTCTTTTCTAGGTTTTCACCCTTATATTTCGTTTTCTTCAAATTAAACATTTTCCATCCGTAAAAATTTGATTTTTATTGGGGGCTTTTGTTGTTGGTGAGTCAATGGACGAAAGCCCTCAAAAATATTTGAGTTTCATCGGTTGGTTATCGAGAAACTCAAAATTTCTCCTTTTTGCCCTAAATTTTCAAGATTTTTTAATTTCTCAAAATTTATTCAAATTAAATTCCGTTAGCTAGAATTTCCAACTGTATGAGTATTGCAGGATAGTTTAGAACCTACGTAAGTCCTCCTGCCCACGTGTATGGGTGAAATGTGAGGCTTTTGGCCAACTTACGTCGTTATAATGTCAAAATTTTAGATTTTTCTACCTTACTAATACATTATCTATTTTTCCTTGTGGTTTGCAGATATTATGGCCCATACCAAGGTTCCTAGTATTCGCGACCGTCTTCGCTTTCGTACTAATGAAGCTGAGGCACAATATGCCCGCTTTGCTCGTAAGAAGGTAAAGGGAGGCCGCAAGGTTAACTTGACTAGCCTAGCCTTGTTCAATGTGGAGAGAGCTTTTGGTGACGTGGGCTGGCTCCCTTTCATCACCTATGATGCCTGTACCTGCCCTAACTTGGTACGCCAGTTCTATTGTAACCTCCAGGTGGTGGGGGATTACAATGATGTTGAGAGGGGTAATGAGCTCCGGATCACTAGCTATGTCTAGGGAGTTGAGGTCTCCTTTGACTATCGGCAGCTAGCTGACCTGCTGGGTATTTCCTACGACGGCTCCTTTGTCTTCTGTGCCCCTGGAGAGCCCCAGTTCTTCTCATTACAGATGAGGACTGAGATAGACCGTCAGCTCATAAGACCTGATTGCTGGGAGATGAAAGCGAGTTATCATCGTTCGGATCCGCGGGTGTACTGCAAGATCATTCAGCCCAACCTACATCCACAGAGTGGTCATTTTGAGAGGGTCTCCCAGCTGACTAAGTTTTTTTTGTATTGCATCTGTACTAGGCAGCCGGTCTGCCTACCTTACATCATCATGCGGACGATGATCAGTGCTACGTTTCCCAATCATACTGGCAACTTGCCCTATGGACGTATGATCACTACGCTGCTTACCCGCCTGGGTGTGGATTTGTTGGGTGAGAAGATTCAGGAGAAATCCTTCTCCTACCCATTGGATTGGGATGCCATCTGTAAGATGGGCATGCGGGATACCCAGGTCAGTGATGAGGAGAGGAATGCAATGGTGCGCCCTCGCACTCGCGTGGAGATGGCTGACGCTGAGGCAGCAGCAGCAGTCGCTGGAGTTCATAGGGAGCCTGCTGTTGATGATGACCGTCTGTACATAGATGTGGACTCTATACCACCTCCTTCACCTACACATGCTGTCGGAGCTAGTACTTCTTATGCGGCTGGTCCTTCTCATGCGGCTGGTCCTTCACACTTACCTTTTGATATGATGGGGATATTACATGCGATCTGAGAGGCTCAGTGCAGATCTGATCTAAGGATGGGGGAGTTACTAGACACATAGCGTGTGAGAGTGGATGAGCTACTAGACGCCCAGCGCATATCGGACATGAGGATGGGAGAGCTCATTGATGCTAAGCGCCGGTTAGATATGCGGATGGAGGAGCTTTTGGGTGCTCAGCGCGTGACTGATCAGCAGGTGGCTGGTCTCACAGGTAGTCTTCAGACGACCCAGACTCAGGTAGCCTTGTTGACTAGAGTCTATGCTGAGGATTATGACAGAGACCGTGAGGCACCGCCTCCTCCTTCACGTCCAGCTTCATGATTGTATTTATTTCCTTTCTTTGTACTACTGAGTAACTATCCGGGTTGTGGACTGCACTCTGCTTTAGCTATTTATATACGTTTGTTTCTCTCTCATTGTATTTAAAATTGTTCTCCCTTTAATAGATGCATTATTCTCTTTTCAAATTTTGTCTCAAACATCACTTGTGCTTATAGCGTGTTAATATTACAGTTTTTACTTTTATCCTATCTCAGTTCACAATTCATCGTGAAGGTATGCTAGTTTAGTGGACAAGGCCTGAGATGCTCTGATACTAAGTTGTCATACCCCAATTCCGCACTATTCAGAATGGTGTGATGAACCATCAACAAACCAATGGTTTAACCAGGATCTCGAGTAGGCTATATCCGTTTTTATTTAAACCTCATACATCCACATTCATAATCAAACTAAATACACAATAGCGGAAGTCTTATAATAAAATGAACTGAGAAATCTAAATATGATAATCATATTAAAATATCCAATTATGCTGTTTCAACAGAGACATAAATAAAATACCAATTACATTTCTTTACAAAATCCAAATAATTAAAATAAAATCTAATCGAATAAGCATGAGTTGCACTCGCAAGAGGAGTCATGCGTATCCACTTCGTCTTCAACTTCCATCGCCGCCATGTGCCCGTACACTGGAGCGTTGACATAATCTTCGACGGTAGTACCTGTATCATCAACTAAAAATATTCGATGTCGAGAGGGTGAGCACACATCATGGCTCAGTGAGCAAACAAAACAATGCAACAATACATATGTATGCATTCAATTCATATCTGTGGTCTGGTTTAAAGTTTGTAATATGCAATAGAAAGGGATGGAGGTCAAAGGTTAACGTTTATTGACCCCTCCTCTATATATAGGGTGTGGAAGCCCGCCCAAAGGTTAACGTTTATTGTCGTTCCCATCCACCCTACCATGAACATTATACAACAAAGGTTAACGTTTATTGCTGTACAGTGCCATACCAACACGTAAACCCCTGCTGGAGAGGGCTTGCAAACTGGGCTCGCAACTAACCAATCCTAATGCCGTACAGTGTATCCAAGGCCTCGCCTCAGCATCCCTCAGAACGCCCATAGAGATAGAGCTAAGGCCCCCGGTAGAGTCAGGGACTACAAGGACCGAGACAACCTCCCCCGATACTCTACGACGTAATAGTTCTACTAAAGTAATGGCGATACGACGATGGTAATGCACAAGACATGAGTTAGAGATAGAGCTAGAGTGCTGAGGCCCCGCCTATGACACTCCCCCTGATACTCGCTCGCATCAAGTACACCAACCACACACATACATTCACATGCCTATTCCTATCATCATGGTTATTATCATGTTATAAACAATAAAGTAAATATGGATGAACAATAAATAGAAATATTGGATGACATGTTGAATGCACATTACAAGCATGTTCGCATAGAATCAAGCATAGCATTGGACTCAAGAAATAAAAATAGTTTGTTATTAACCAATTAGTTTAGGTCTTGTTTCCTCACCTTAGCTTGCTAGTAGATCCTCTTTCAAGCTTTAAGAATCACCTTTATATTGATATTATATTGCTGGAAGACCTAACAAAGTCGATAAAACTTAGTTAGATTTTATTCCAATTTTTCAACTTGCTATTAACTGGGGGTAGCAGGACGGGTCGATGCTTGGGTAGCAGTATACTGCGACCCCCTATAGTAGGGTCGATGCGACCCATCGACCCTAGGTGCGACCCCCCATGGGTTTGGTTGATAAATCACCTTTTGGTCCATTCTCTCTTGTTTGAATCCTATGGCTTCCTTCCATAGTCCATTCCATACACTTCCTATGTTTTAGAACAACTCTTTACATATCATATGCTTTAGTTGATCTCCTCCATGGTTTCCATTGAAACTTAATCATAGATTGATGGTTTGGGGTTTCTCCTACATCATACTTTTCTCATAACTATTCTAAGTCTCACAAAATACATAGATATAGTATTCTTAACTGAGAAGAATACTCCTTCTCTGAAACACTTCTCCTTCTGCCTTCTTCTCTATTTTCCTTCTCTTCTTCTTCTCTTCCTTCTCTTCTCTTTCTCTCAATTCAATTAGGGTTCTAAAAGGAGTGAAAGAGGCTTAGGGATGTCCTTTATATAGAGTAGAAACTCCTAAAATAAGCCCCTTTGATATTAGGAAAGAGCCCAACCGAAATTAGGAAAGTTTCCAAATCTTTATTTCTGGCGGCAACTAGATCCGATGAGGGGGTCGATGATCCCGTCGACCCTTAGTTTTAAAATGTCCGACCCCCGATTAAAAACTGAGAATCTAAATTTTTGTACTGGGGGTCCAACCCCACCTCACTGGGTATGCGACCCTCGCCCCTTTTTGAGTGTTTTTGGGTCAGTTTAATACCTGGGATCATGATCTCCTTCACGCACTTGGTCCATTTGTCTTGACCATGATGGGTAGACCTGGTTCAAGGTGGTAAGACCAGTTTAGATTGACATGGGTCTTACACTGAGAGTCTTGATGGAATGCAAGATTCAGAAGCTGAATGGTTGCAATCCAGATATGATGAGCTGAACTTCGTTGATGAAAGAAGAATGAAGGCAGTAGATAATGTGAAAAAATACCAACAAAGAATGGTAGCAACCTTTAACCAAAAGGTGCGTCTTCGTCACCTGACAGTTGGAGACCTGGTATTGAAGGAGCAAAGAGCACCTGTCCATGACCCTAGGGGCAAGTTTTACCCTAATTGGAGTGGAATTTATAGTAAAAGAAATCTTACCTACAAAAGCTGTTCGACTAGTCGACATGGAAGGCATCGAGTTACAATACTTGACCAACTTGGATCAAGTGAATAGGTATTATGTGTAGCCTCTACACTCTTAAGAAAAAAATGGAGGGTGTAGAAGACTTGTCTCTCACCTGCAGACATCAACAACGAGCATCAATCATTTGATGAACTTACCGACATTGTTGACTGGATTCGGCGATGAGGCACAACACGTTTCACCCAGGGATGGTTCGTCCGATCATCATAATCAAACAAAGAATTTCCTCTTTTCTGGCTAAACTCTTTCATCCGTTCATTTATCCAACAGATTTCCAAAGAGTTACACATCAAAGCCCATCCTTCATATCATTTGATATAAACTCTCATGAGTATATCAATCTGAGAAATTGTAAAATAAAAATCTGGCTGGAACTCTTATCTATCGTTCATTACATCCGACGACATCCTAAGATTCCAACAAGCCCATCCTTTCCCAAGCCAATAAAATGGGGTCTTCTCGGTTAGATAAGCCCATTCTACATAAACAACCACAAACTCCTCCAGGCGGCAGACCCACCTGGACAGTTTCTTGTCAGTCCCATTTGGACCTCCACTTTCGCTCATCATGTCTATAGATTTTTAAGTACTTAAAACTCAGACAGAGTCAGTCATATGTATACATTTCATGTGTAATTTACTAAAGGCATTTCAATATATCTAAACAACAACATTTAAGATAATTCCAATGATTCATGATTTAACCTCTATTTGTATGTCAAGATTCCTACAGGTCACACTCGAAAGGCTGGCAATCCATTGATCCGTCGGACAGAATTACAGAGATGGATAGGGCACTGAAAAATTAGAGCTGGCGTATTGAGTTCACAGAAGATAGCTCTTTCCTGTGGAAGCATCAACTGGAGGCACTTCCTCAATTGACAACCATAAAATCATGCTCAGACCTTTTGAAAGCAGCTGCTCAATTATGGGATCCAATAGTTCATGTCTTCAGGATGGGAGAAGTCGAGTTATGCCCAACTATGGAAGAATTCAGAGCTTGCCTCCTGCACACACCTAAGCGAAAGATCTTCAAGCCCTCTCTAGGAAAATATTACAAGCAAGAGATACAAGATTTTTTACAGCTGGGATAAGAATGAAATGTGTCATTTTGTACAAGATCAACGACTACAGATAAAGCGCATGATCAAGTCATATGCTAATACAAGTCTAATAAGGATAGAAGCACACGATCAGAGAAGACATGTTTACCTATATTGTAGCATAGCCCGACTATTGCTACGAAGTTGCACAGATACAGAATCTCCAATCATAATAGATGTCATCAAACATGCAAGACAAGGTTTTGACAACATCCCCACAGTATTGGCTGAGACATTAAAAGCCCTTGACTTCATGGCAACTCATCAAAATCAGTTCGAGCTGGACAATTTTAGCGGATCACCATATCTACTTCAAATTTCGTTAATAGAGAGGTTAAGTTAGTTGAGGAATCTAAAACAACGATCCTTAACACTTTTCAATTGGCAAAAAGAGCAGATCCTATGGCCTATCAGATGAACGCAGATTGGTTTAGCCGCCTCAAAGAAATAACCATAAATAGACATGAGATGGAAATGCACTTGGTGGAAGCAAGAGCGGGTTGTCACAAATACAAAGAATAGTTTGCATGTCCGGTTCATGGAGTTGACTCATACCTCATTCTATTTCCCAACAAGGCTACCTGAGTAATTCAATATCCCAGCAAGCACCAGTAGAGAAGTGACTGATTGTGAACTTCCTAGAAAGTTGACATTAGATCTGGCTGATACCATTGCTCATGAATGGAACAAACCAAAAGTCAAACACTCCCTAGAGTTGCACCAATCAAGAAACCAATAGCATTTTAGGTTTTTTTGAATTTTAGTATGTTTCATGAACTATGTCTCTTAAATTCAACAAAGAAACATTTGATTCACCATCTCATTAGAAATGATCATTTATATGCTCTATGAAATTTTCAATGTTCTGACAAGTGCAGGTACTCAAACCAGAATCTCAATCAAAAGAAAAGACATCAAGTCTTCCATCCAGAAAAATCAAAGCCGAGCCCAAGCTCGTGCAAATCAACCTTGTATTCATAGCCTCGCTTCATACAAGAAGAGGTTTATCAGCCTACAAAAGGATCAAGTCGGGTTCAAGCCCGTGAGTACCTTGCATCATGAGTTCCACCTCAGCAAGAAGAGGTTCCCAGCCTACAAATGAGCCTTGTATTCATAGCCTAGCTTCATACAAGAAAAGGTTTATCAGCCTACAAATGGATCAAGTCAGGTTTAAGCCCGCGAGTACCTTGCATCATTATTTCTACCTCAGCAAGAAGAGGTTCCCAGCCTTCAAATGAGCCTTGTATTCACAGCCTAGCATCATACAAGAAGAGGTTTATCGGCCTACAAATGGATCAAGTCGGCGCGTACCTTGCATCATGAGTCCCACCTCAGCAAGAAGAAGTTCCTAGTCTATAAATAAGCCTTGTATTCATAGCCTAGCTTCATACAAGAAGAGCAATCATCAATTTTCCAAGAAGAGTAAACCTTCTTGCCCGTCAAACTACGTTCTGGGCTTGATTTCTAGGACACCCTTAGAATACGTAGGCAGTTTAGGACAAATTACCCTAAGTGCAGTCCAATAAGCAATCTCACACATATCCAAAAATGTGGTTCTTTTGTCTTTAGCAATCTCAGACATATCCAAAAGTTATGTGTGAATTTTTTGATGTATTTCCTGAGGAACTACCAGGACTACCACCTGACCGAGCGACAGAGTTCATTATAGATCTTATACCCGAAACCACATTTGTATTGAAAGCACCCTATCTAATGGCTCCTACTGAACTGAAGGAACTGAAGGTACAATTACAGGAGTTACTAGACAAAGGTTATATTAGACCCAACATATCACCATGGAGAGCGCCAGTATTGTTCATGAAAAAGAAGGACGGTAGCGTTCGACTGTGTATAGATTATCAAGAATTGAATAAGCTTACAATCAAGAATCGATACCCGTGGACTCGGATAGATGACTTGTTCGATCAGTTGCAAGGTGCCAAAGTGTTCTCCAAAATTGATCTTTGGTCAGGATGCCATCAGTTGAAGATGAAGGAAGGTGATATTCCAAAGAGAGCATTCAGAACCAGATATGGACATTATGAATTTTTAGTTATGTCTTTTGGATTGACTAATGCACCAGAAACTTTTGTGGAACTCGTGAATCGTGTATTCCATGAGATATTGGATACGTCAGTCATTGTATTTATTGATGACATACTAGTCTACTCAAAGACAAAGAAACTCATATCACAAATTTAAAAGCCACTTTGCAGCAATTAAGAAAGGAGAAGCTTTACAGTAAATTTACCAAGTGTGAGTTCTGGCTAAATGAATTCACTTTCTTAGGCCATGTTGTATTAGCTGAGGGGGTTAAAGTGGATCCTAGCAAGATTGAAGTCATTGTGAAATGGGAAGCACCTAAGAATGTTACAGAAATTAGATATTTCTTAGGTTTAGCTGGTTAATAATGATGATTCGTAGAAGATTACTCTAGAATCATCGTAACTCTCACCAGTCTGAATAAGAAAGGAGATAAGTTTGTTTGGACAAACAAATGTAAAGAGTGTTTCCAAACGTTGAACACTAGATTGATATCAGTTCCCATATTGACTATTTCGATCCCAAGACAACCATTTACCTTGTACTCCGATGCGTTTGGGTTAGGTTTGGGATGTGTGCTTATGCAAGGAGAACAAGTAATTTTGTATGCCTCAAGACAACTGAAGACACATTAGAAGAACTATCCCACTCATAAATTGGAGTTAGCAATAGTAGTACATGCTGTTATGATATGGAGACATTATTTGAATGGAGAGAAATTTTAGATTAAATCAGATCATAAGAGTCTCACTCATCTTTTTAATCAGAAAGAGTTGAACATGAGACAGAGAAGATGGCTGGAGTTATTGAAGGATTATGATTGCGATATCCAGTTTCATCTAAGAAAAGCTAATGTAGTTGCTGACGCATTAAGAGGAAAGCTATGATAAAATCCCAAGAAGAAGCTAGTATAAATGTTGTAGTGTGTGTCAGAAAAAGAGTATTTAATTACGATAACAAGCAGTTCACGATTGATATTCCGAATAAATCAACTGACCAAGGGTTTATTCATTTATTCTCAAACATGTTTGCTACATTGAAGATCGTACCTGATCTATTAGACGAAGTGAAAGCAGCTATTAAATCAAACCCTTATCTGAGAACGGTGCAAGAAGACCTTGAATAAGGTAGGACTAACCCTGACTTCACTTTGGATTCTAAGAAAGTAATAACATACAAAGGGAGAGTATGTGTTCCTGAAAATGAAGACTTAGACATTAGACACAGACTAATGAAGGAAGCCTACACCACCGCTTATTCAGTACATCCTAAAAGTACAAAGATGTATCATGATCTGAAGAAACTATATTGGTGTAGAGGAATGAAAGTGGATGTAGCTAAATTTGTGTCTCAATCCTTGAATTGTTAGTAGGTAAAGGATGAAAGGCAAAGACCTATATGAACATTGCAGCCACTGCCAGAGCTAGCATGGAAATGGGACTGCATCACTATGGACTTCGTCACCGGGTTACCATTGACTCCCCGAGTAGTTGACGCGATTTGGATGATTGTGGATCGTTTGACCAAGATAGCTCATTTCATGACTATACGACCTCAGTATACCTTAGAGAGGTTATCTAAGCTTTATGTAGATAATACTGTCATATTACATATTGTTCCTGAAAGCATTGTGTTCGATAGAGACCCACGCTTTACCTCAAAGATTTGGAAAGGATTACAGAAGGCTATGGGTATAATGTCAAAGTTTAGTACTGCATTCCATCCTCAGACAAACAGACAGTCAGAGTGTACTATTTGAATTTTAGAAGACATGCTTCGAGCATGTGTCATTGATTTCAAATGATCATGGGATGAGAAGTTACCATTGGTCGAGTTTGCTTATAATAACAGCTATCTAGCTACAATACAGATGTCGCCCTACGAAGCACTGTATGGTAGGAAATATCAAACTCCTTTACTTTGGAACAAAGTTGGAGAACAGAGTATTGTTGGACCAGAGTTTGTTGAGGAGACTTGTCGAGTGGTCGACATTATTAAGGAAAGAGTCTGAACAGCTCAGAATCGTCAGAAGCAATATGCAGATAATCGACACAGAGATCTCAAATTCACCATAGGTGATAAGGTTTTTCTAAAAATATCTCCTATGCGTAGTTTGAAAAGGTTTGGACAGAAGGGAAAGCTGTGTCCAAGATATATTGGTCCTTATGAAGTTCTAGATAGACGTGGAAAGGGTAGCATATCAGTTAGTACCACCATTAATGTCTACTGTACATGATGTATTCAATGTCTTACAATTGAAGAAGTACGTCAGAGATCCAACAAAAGTGTTAACAATGGATCCATCGGATTTGATTGAAGATTTGACGTTCAAAGTAGCACCTTTTGAGATCACTAGCCAGAAGGTGGAACGTCTCTGCAACCGTGACATTTACTACGTTAAGGTTACTTGGAGAAGCCAAATGTGGAAGAAATTACATGGGAAGAAGAGAATGCTATGCGGAAGCAATATCCTCACCTATTCGACTCGGAAGGTATGTGTAAGCACCCCATTTTTGCTACCCTCAGCATAAGTGAACCCATATGGCAGGTTTCTGGATTTTAACCAAAGAAATTATGATTCACTAATGAACCCCATAGAAGGGTCATAGGATATTACCTACTTAGATGAATAGGTCCTGAAATTATCTTCGAAATGAGACTGGAATCATAAAATTCTGACATCGAACAAGGAAGATATCACAGTTTGAAGTACAAGGGCATTTACGTAATTATTGTATGATGCATGCATTATCATTTAAAATTTAAGTCATCATATCTTGGTCATCTGATATCAGAATCAGATCTGATATCAGATGATTCAAAGGCCAATATTCCTTATTTTCAGTCTTCTTCAAAGTGGACATGAAAAATCCCAAGTAGAAGTCACCGGTGGGCTCCATGCAAGCTTTATGCAAAATTATCGATAGAACTTCAAAGCGTCATATCTTTGTCGTTCTACGTCAGATTCAGATGATTCCAAGGCCATTATTCTTCATTTGTTATATTCTACAACGTGGATATGAAAAATCTTAGGTAGAAGTCTCCGAAGGGTCCCATGCAAAATTACACATGGAAATGGTCATTTAACCTCTGGAAATTCATATTTTGGTCACCCCATTACCAAATCAGGTGATTTTAGTTTCATTATGTTCCATTTTTAGTACTCTACAAAGTAGACGTAAAGGATTTTCGGTAGAAGTCTCTGAAGGATCTCATGCAGAATGGTTAGCCAAATTATTGATAATTGGCCTGCTTAAACTTCAAAAATTCATAAGTTGGCTATTTTATTTCCAAATGAGGTGATTCAAGTTGAAATATTCCTCATTTTTAGTGTTTTACAAAGTGAACGTACAAAATATGGAATAGAGGCTATCAAAAAATTCCATGTGGAATGGTAGCAGAAATATACTATGAAATGATAGGAAAAGTCAACCTTGTCCAAACCAGCTCAATCCAGCTTAGTCTAACTTAGCCCAGCCCAGCTCAGACCATTCTAGACCATGTCAAGTCGGCCCATATGCATGTATTTATTTTATATATATATATATATATATATATATATATATATATATATATATTATAAGAGAAGAGAGAGGCCTTCTAGAAGAAGTCGTGGGAAAGAGAGAGGGAGAATGAAAAAGGAAGAAAAGAGGAAGGAAAGAAAAAAAGATAGAAAAAAAAACAAAAAAATGTTTTCTAGAACTAGAAAACGTGAAAAGAGAGTGAGAGAAGAAGAAAATGAATGAAGAGAGAAGAAGAAAGAAATGGAAAGAAGAAGAAAAGGAAGGAAGAGAAAAGAAGAAAAGGAAGGAAGAAAGAAGAAGAGAGAGAGTGAGAGAGACGTTTTCTAGAAGAGAAAACGTGAGAGAAAGAGAAGGAGAAGAATAAAAGGAAGGAAGAGAAGAAAGGAATGAAGAAAAAAGGAAAAATGGATTTTTTAGAAAAAAAGGAAGGAAGAGAGAAGAAGGAAAGAAAAGGAGAAAGAAGAAAGGGAGAAGAAAAGAGAGAGAGAGAGAGAGAGAGAGAGAGACGTTTTCTAGAAGAGAAAACTTGAGAGAAAGAGAGGGAGAAGAAAAAAGGAAAAAAAGATTTTCTAGAAGAAAAATAAGAAAAGGAAAGAAGGACCTTCTAGAAGACGAGAGAAAAGAATAAATAGGCCAAGGGAAAGAGAGAGGAGTCCCTTTTTCCAGACCATGAGAGCCATGAGTGAGAGAGCGAGAGAGGACATGAGAAAGGGAGAAGAGAGAGAAGAAGAAGAGAAAAGAAAAAAAAGAGAAGAAGAAAAGAGAGAAGGGAAGAGAGAGAGGACCAGAGAAAAGCAAAATGAAGATTCATCTTCAAAGAGCTTGATACAATCTCCAAACATCCTACATCGACGTTAGTACCCCAAACAAATTTAGGGGACTTTAGAATGCTTGAATGTCGATTTTCCTTGAAAAAAAAAGCTTATTTTCATTAAATCTCGATCAAGAATGCTCTATTGCATGCATATTAATGTTAGGATGCCTATGTCTAGCATTTTTTATGAATGATTTTTTTCTAAACTATTCAATGATGATGCTTTGATTGATATATGACGATGTTTGATGTTTTTGACAAGTTTCACAAAGTGTTTTTCTAATATGAAATTTTTAGATTTAGGATTCAAACATAGGACGTGCATCTCATGTGATTTTTCTTAGATTTTGAAGCCCAAATTTTTATGGGAGTCTCTCTGACATGTTATAAGACGACCCTAGAAACTCTGTTCCATTTGGAATTGGAAAAGTCAATCAACAAAATTCTTCTTTGGCATTGCTGTCCTACTCAGATATAATGCAATCTCTTATCAGAAAGTCTCCAGACAAGGGTCTTATGGCCATAATTAGGAAATCAACTTCATATGAACTTTTTAGATATAAAAGTCTTCTAAAAAATGGCACTGGTTTTGGATTTTTCAATTTTTTATTGAATTGATATTGATTTTTAAATACATTGGGCTCTGATTTTGAATTTGTTAGAATACACTGATTTGCATGATTGAAAAAGATCATTTTTCACAATGAAAATATTCTGTTTTCAGTTGTTTTTTATCATGAAATTTTAAATCAGACAGTTATCTACATATACATATGTTTGGATTTAATTTTTTATTAAGTATGAGATTTTATACGGAATTTATGGTGCAACTGGTCAAAAATCTGGAACAGACTTGACCAGTGCACATATCCGGTCTTGTGGCGTATCTTTGGCATATTTTTTTCTCTATATGGATTTGACTCCTTTAGATGAAATATAGCATCATGAGTTATCTTTCTGTGGAAAAAAATAGAGCTTGATTTGAGTTACAGAAGACCTACTTATGGTCATTCTTGTGTAATATGACAGAATTTGAAAGCAGTTCATTGTTTTGTCCAATATCTGAAATTTTGTGTCACAATTTTGACAGTTTTGAGTCATTAATCTTTCCAAATGTCTTATAAAAATTACAATATTTTCAAAGAAAATTGAATATATGTTTTTAATAAATTTGCATTCTTCAAAAAAAAAAAAAAAGTTTCATTGATGTCTCATTCATTGTAACATGCAATTGATTGTTTGAGTAAATTATGCCATATTTAGATAAATGGATATATTTGGAGCATTCATATGCTTTGATTGGATTGTGCATAACCATGTTTTCCATATTCCTTGTATTGCTATATTTGGTAGAATAAATAGATTTTTACCATATTTGGCAAAATCTTGATAATTATCATTTTTAGGTCTTATCATGCTTAGAAAATAGCATATAAGATCTTACCTTTTTGGATAATTCATGTCATATTTTGCACTCTATGTTTGGTACTTGCCATATTGATATATAGATGGTTATATTGATTTCTTGCCAAATTAGGTCTTGCCATGCTTAGATTAGCATATTAGATCTTGCCATATAGGTTCTTGCCTCATTTGCAATACATGCCATGTTAGAAAGATTTTCAGATTCTTACTATATGTTGTGATAGTTACCATAAATATCATACGTGCCATACATAGATAGAATATTCCATTTATGGCAATAAGATCATTTTTATGTTGCACCCTAGTCGAACTGGCATGTATGCACACTTCTAGAAGACAATCTAGGCATGGGGACGTGCATTTAGGCACCCACATTCTGAGGAAGGGCATAATGGGAAATAATAAAAAAACTTAATAAAAGAAAGAGAATGCTCTGTCAAACCTTTCAAAATTAGAACTTAGGATGAAAAGGGTAACTTGAGACGATTTCCACCTCTCAGTAAACCCTAAACCTAGAATAGGTTCTAAACCCTAAATGTAAGACCCACACTCTGAAAACCCGGTCTAAACCTTGGTTTTGTGTCATGACAGGTCTTCCGATCATCACCGGGCCAGACGGGGCAAGCGGATAACAAACAGGTACAAAATCGGACCGAAGTCAACCAATTATACCTTATTTTAGGTATACCGGTCGATGGTACCGGTCTTGGTACCGGTCGACCGGTATGGCATGCGCAGCTATGTGCGGGAATCTGGAAATTGGTCTCTGCGGGTCCCGCTTTCCTGATTTCGAATCCTAGAAGTTTCCTAATACTAGTAGGGTTACTAAACCCTAAATCTAGCCTATAAATACACCCTTAAGCCTTCCCAAATCCTTTCCATTGTCTCTCACAAACCCTAGAGAAGAGAAAGAGCTTGGAAAGGAGAAGGAGCTAGGAAGAAGAAGGAGGTGCCGCCATTACCGTTCGACGACGCTCTCATTATGCCAGTCAACGGTAAGTGTTTGAATCCATCTTCTTACCCTATGTTAGTTGTGTGGGTGGATCAATACCATGCAAAGTAGGTATTGATCTAAAACCCTAAATTGGCCAATAAACCCTAAGTTGTCGTCAAACCCTAGGTTTGAGCTTCGAGATGATATTCATCGAAACGAGACTCGAATGAGTTGGGGATAACTCTAACTCAAAGTTTAGACTTAGAATGGATAGGAGAAACCCTGAAAATCCATGGAGTATGATCGTCGACAGTCGAAAAACCCATGTATGGTCTTCTGGAGACATACCGGTCGACTATACCGGTTGCACATAGTGCGACCGGTATGTTGCGACCGCTATCTCTCGGGAGGTTGTCTGTGGGGACCGGCTGACCATACCGGTCACCAGTCTTCCCCACAGAGCTGCGACCGGTATGTTGCCACCGGTCAGCTCTGTGAGGGTATTTTGTAACCATGTTGGTTCCCGACCAACATGAAACCCTAAACAATATATTCTAATGAAACCCTAATAATATTGTAGGACTTTGTGACTTTCCGTTTGGATCTTGCGACGTGAAGCAAGCTATCAAACGAGAGTCAGGTGAGGGAATCTGACCCAAACCTAATAATTAATGGATAGTAAATTGTTGTTAATCACCTGGTTATATGAGATGTGTTGTTTGTGCATATTCACATGCCATCCTTTACTTTCAGTTATTATTACTGTTCATGCATTGATAGGATGTGATTGTTAGGCATGTGATTGTTTTCGTTAGTGTGGAGTGGGGCATGGGCCTGGGATCGCTCTTCACATTAGCACCTTTTGTAGTATTCTGTCTTAACATGCTTGGTACGGGTGGGGTATCAGGGGAAGGTCGTGGTACGGTGGTCTCCAATATTGATGTTGGCCTGACCATTGTTATGTGGCACTGTGGTCTCCGAGTCGACGCTGGCTTGTCCACGATGCTTTAGCTCTATCTCTATGCCATAGGGAGTTATGTTGGGATAGGATCTACCTGCGTTATGTTTCTATCCTAGTGAGTTAGTTGCGGATAGGGCATCAGGGGAGGTGTGGGAATGCCTTAGCTCTATCTCTATGCCATAGACGACTGTGTTGGGATAGAGCATACATTGATGACATATAGGATTGGTTAGTTGCGAGCCCAGTTTGCGAGCCCTGGCCAGTAGGGGCTTAGGTACTGGTATGGGTAGAGTATCAGGGGAGGTACGGGGGTATCTTAGCTCTATCTCTATTCCATGATGGGTGCATGTGGGCCAATGGGGGTGTGAACCATGAGGTGCCACACACTCGTGTATAGAGGTGCGGGGGCCACCAAACCTTTCTATAGCACATTGCAAACTTAAAACCAGACCACAACATAAAATTGATTGTTACTCATGCATAATCTTGTGAAACTGTCTGATTGTCTTACTGAGCTGTGTTGGTAGCTCACCCCTTGTATATATACATGTTTTAGATGTTGATGCAGGTTACAGTGTGGACGACTATGTGAAAGCTCCGGCGTACGGTGGTGTGGCTGCTCTGGATGTGCAAGCATGAGAGGACAAGCATGACGTTTCATGCGAGTGCCCTTTCTACGTGTACCTTTGATCGGATTTCATTTATTTCTTTTATTTATTTTTGGTTGGACTAAATGGATGTATGGATATTATTTTATGTGTTTGAATTTGGATAATGGAATATTTATTTAAGTTATCAATAGATACTCAGTTCATTCTATTTAAAGTCTTCCGCTGTATATTTATATTCTGATTGTGGTTATGTGTAATGGTTTGTATGAATGGACACGGCCTATTCGAGATCCTGGCGTGAACCATTGGTTCAATGACGGTTCACTCACACCATTCTGGTTGGATCAGAATTGGGGTGTGACACTAAACCTAAAACAGGTTCTCACATTCTAAACTAAAACAGGTTATTCAGCCCGAACTACGGGATTCTAATTCTTAGGGCAAACCCTAGGATACGTAGGCTATTTGGGAGAATCCCAAATTTGGATCCACACCTTAGTCCACTCAGACTATCCATAGATCCACTTGGATATCCACCCATCATTTTGAACGACGCAGATTCTGATTCCTAGGGAAAACTTCAGGATACATAGGCCATTTGGGAGAATCCCAAATTCGGATCCATACCTTAGTCCACTCGGACTATCCTTAGATCCACTAGGATATCCATCTACATTCCAACTCAGACAGGGTTATCCACATTTTAACCCAAATAGGGTTATCCACATTCAGACCCAGAAAGGATTATCTATTGATAGATCCACTAGGACTATTTATTAGTTTACATGGACTCTCCAGATCCTAACCCATAGGATTTCTCATCCTTTGAAGCATAAACTTCAACTTTAACAATGAACTTAATCATGCAGAAGCATAAATTATAGTCATAAACTTTAATCACACCTGAACTACGATGGTGAACTTGATTTTCAGAATAATTCTGTAATACGTAGGCAATCTGATGGATACAGATTCGGTTCAATGATATCAAACCACTTGGTTTGGTTTGGTTTGATAGATAGAGTCTAGTATAGGAAAGGCATAGGAGACCGATTTTTATCAAGCGGTTTGGGTGCCTAACCCCTTCCCATAATCATAATCTGATGCTTACCCAATCTCTGATGGACCAAAAATCTAATTTAAGGGTCATGAGTCAATCGAAGTTTCACCTTGGGGTGAGATTTCACATTTCTAAGGTCCTAAACCTTAATCTAGGTGGCGACTTCCAGATTATGATCTTTGTCCTCAGAGTATGTAAAAATTTTGAGGATGAATTTTATATAAAGGGGGGGGGGAGTTGTAAGAACCGTAGTCCACTAACTTGATTTAACTGTGTCGTGCCAGGTCTTCCCATCATTTTTGGACCAAGTGGACCGAACGTGTGATGATAGATCACAAATCAAATATAAAAATTCACTCAACACCCAAAACTGTATACATATGGTCGCATACCTAGGTAGGTACGGTCGACCATTTGGAAAGAAACAAAGCTCACTGATTAATGACCATACGATCGATGATTTCAACCCTACGGTCGATGGGTTCTGCGACCGTAGCCATTGACCGTGAGACCCCAGATCAGACTCTGAGTTTTGAAAACTTTCCTAAATTAAGGGATTTCTTTCCTAATTAAAAGAGTACTCTATATGGAGCGTTTTCCTCCATATAAAGGACGTCCCTCAGTCCTTTTTCACTCTTTTAGAACATTAGTAAACCCTAGAGAAAGAGAAGGGAAGAGAAAGAAGAGAAGGAGAAGAAGAAAAGGCTAAAGAGAGGATTTGCTGAGAAGAAATTGGCTCTCTATCACAGGCAATGGTATGAACCTAATCTCTAAAGATGTTAATTCTATGGACTATGGATTCTATCAAGGATTGGGGATATCATACTATTATGATCCATGTGATTTCCTTGAGAAAATCCTAAGGAGAACCATGAGGAGTGAGTTTGATGGTTAGGGTTGATAAGAAACTGGTAATGATGGCCATAGGATGACCTTAGAATAAATCTAATTGAAGACTAGAGGATTTAACCCAGGAAGAACTCGAATTGCATAGAGTCTATGATAAAAAATCTCAAGGTCGCAGCTATGGTCGACCATAACATGACCAGCATGACCAGAGGATTGATCATAGGCATTCAGGAAGATTTCAGAAACCATATGGTCGCAGCTACAGCCACACCATATCTGATCTTAGGGTATCGATCATAAGCAGTAAGTGTAAGACCCGTGTCAATTTAACCCGGTCTTACCATTGTGAACCAGGTCTACCCATCATGGTCGAGTCAAATGGACCAAGGGCATGTAGGAGATCGAGATCCCAGGTACGAAATCGACCCGAAAACACTTAATTCTAAGGGAGGGTCGCACACCCAGTGAAGCAGGGTCGGACCTCCCAATACAGAAAGTCAGACCCTCAGTTTTTGAGGGAGGGTCGGACAGCTTAAGACCCAAGGGTCGATGGGATCATCGACCCTCCCATCGACCCTCGATTTCTGACGAAACTGAAATTAAGAAATTTCCTAATTTTCGGTTGGGATTCTTTCCAAATCTCAATGGGATTATTATAGGACCTTCCCAGCCTATTTAAAGGACGTTCCTAAGCCACATTCACTCCTTTCACAACCCTAATTGAATTGAGAGAAAGAGAGAAGAAGGAAAAGAGGAAGAAAGGAGGCTAGGAAGAAGGCTTAGCAAAAAGGAGAAGAAATTGCAGAGAAACGTAATCTTTTCTGGTATGGATACCAATTCCATGAGTTTCTACAGACCTTAGGTTAGATAAGGTTGAGTGTAGGATTTCGGAGAAACCCAAACCATCCATCCATGGTTAGATTTTCATGGAAAACCATAGGAGGATGCACGAAAGCTATCTAGATGAATTATACAAGGTTCTAGACCATGGAATGAGTGTTGGGTGAATGTAGGAAGCAAGTCATAGGACCCCAAACACGAAGAATGGATTGAAAAGTGAAAATTAGACCAGAGTGCACCGAGGGTCGCACCGAGGGTCGATAGACCATCCGACCCTAGGTGTTTCTGACCATCGACCCTCAGCATTCGGGAAGTTCAGAATGGAGGGAGGGTCGATAGACCCATCGACCCTAGCATCGATCCTCAGTTGACAGAATGGTTTTTAAATTCTGAATTAATTCTAATTAAATTCTATCGACTTTGTTAGATTTTCTAGCAATATAATACCGTTATAACAGTGATTCTAAAGCTTGGAAAAATATCTATTAGCAAGCTAAAGTGAGGAACCTTAACCCCAAACTAAATTGGTTAATAATAAACTGTTTTCTATTTCTTGAGTCCTATGCCATGTTTGATTCTATGCGAATATGTTTGTAATGTGCATACAGCATGCCATCCAATATTTCTATTACTTGTTCATGCATATCTACTTTATTGTTTATAACATGATGATGATGATGATGATGATAGGAATAGGCATGTGCTTGTATGTGTGTGGTTGATGTGCTTGATGCGAGCGAGTATCAGGGGAGGTGTGAGGAGAACGTCAATAAACGTTAACCTTTGGCGGGTCTCAGCCCTTTAGCTCTATCTCTAACTCAAGTCTTGTGCATTGGCATCGTCGTATCACCATTACCTTAGCAGAACTATTATGTCCTAGAGTATCAGGGGAGGTGGTCTCGGTCCTTGTAGTCTCTGACTCTACCGGGGGGCCTTAGCTCTATCTCTATGGATGTTCCGAGGGATGCTTTGGGGTGAGGCCTTGGATACACTGTTTGGCATTAGGATTGGTTAGCAGTGAGCCCGGTTGCAAGCCCTCGCTAACAGGGCTTACGTGTTGGTATAGCATTATATAGCAATAACCGTTAACCTTTGTTGTATAATGTTATGGTAGGGTGGATGGGGACGACGATAACCGTTAACCTTCGGGCGGGCTTCCACACCCTGTGTATAGAGGCGGTATCAATAACCGTTAACCTTTGATCACCCAACCTTTCTATTGCACATTGCAAACTATAAACCAAGACCAAAGATATAAATTGATTTTTGCATGCATATGTAATGTTGCATTGTTTTGGCTACTCACTGAGCCGTGTTGTGTGCTCACCCCTCGACGTCGAATATTTTTAGTTGATGATGCAGGATATACTGTTGAAGATTATATGAACCTGTCAGCGTATGGAACTGTAGCAGCGATGGAAGTTAGAGCTGAAGACGATACACACGACTCCTCTTGCGAGTGCAACTCGTGTGTATTCGATTAGATATTTTTGTAGGTTTCTTTATTGGATTTATAAGATATGTATTTGGTATTTGAATATTTATGTCTTAGTTAAACACAGAATAATTTGATATTATGGGTATCATTTTAGTTCTCAGTTCATATTATTTATAAATTTTCCGCTATTGTGTGTTACTCTGATTATGATTATGGATGGGTGTTAAGTTTGGATAACGCGGGGATAGCCTATAAGAGATCCTGGTTGAACCGTTGGTTATTTGGCAGTTCATCACACCATTCATTAGTGTGCGGAATTGGGGTGTGACAACTTGGTATCAGAGCTTCTCAGGCCTTGCCGGCCGAACTAGCATGCATTCAAAACAATTGTGAACTGAGATAGGATAAATTAAAAGCTTTAATACAAACACATTGTAAGCACAAGTGATGACTGCAACCGAATTAAAAAGAGAATAATGCATCTATTAAAGAGAAAACTAGTTACATACACTGAGTAAGAGAACTACAACGTATATACATCGCTAAAGCAGAGTACAGTCCACAACCCGGACAGTTACTCGTAGTACAAGAAAGGTAAAGTACAATCGGGAAACTAGAGGCGAAGGAGGAGGCGGGTCCTCACGATCTCCGTCGTAGACCTCAGCATAGACTCTAGTCAACCAGGGCTATGCGAGTCCGGGTCGTCCGTAGACTAGCCGTGAGATTGACTACTCTCCGTCGGTTGCACCTGGATCTCCATGAGCTCACCTATCCGCGCGTCGGATGTGTGTGCCGAGCAGCCAACAGCTCCTCCACTCTCATGCGCCGAGCATCTAGCAAATCCTCCATCCTCAGGTCCGATCTGTGCTGAGTCTCTCGATGTCGCGCAACATCTCCATCATATCGGAAGATGGGTGTGAAGGACCAGCATCGTGAGAAGGACCAGCCTCGGGTGCGGAAGCCGCCGCCCAGCGAAGTACCAACTCCATCCGCCTGTGTGGGTGATGGCGGGGGGTATCGCGTCGACATCCATATACATACGATCATCATCGTCGACCGGATCTCCCCGAGCCCTAGCAGCAGCCGCAAGATCGGTCACCTCGACCCGAGTGTGAGGGTGCACCATCGCGTTCCTCTCCTCATCACTAACCTCCGCATCTTGCAGCCCCATGTTGCAGATAGCCTCCCAATCTAGAGGCGACAAGAAGGTCTTCTCCTGGATCTTCTCATCTACTAGATCCACCCCCAAACGGGTCAGTAGCACTGTAATCATGCGTCCATAGGGTAGATTACCCCTATGACCGGACAATGTGGCACTGATCATCGTCCGCATGATGATGTAAGGAAGGTAGACCGGCTGTCGAGTGCATATGCTGTAGATCAAGAATTGGGTCAGCTGAGACACCCTCTCATAGTGCCCACTCTGCGGAATCAGATTATGCTGGATAATCTTGCAGAAGACTCGTGGAGATGGACGCAAGTAGCAAGCTCTCATCTGCCATCTATCAGGACGGAGCAACTGATTGTCAATCTCTGCTCTCATCTCCATCTCAACAAACTGTGGCTCTCTCGGCGCACAGTACACCATAGGACCATCGAAGGGAATGGCCAACAGTTCGGCCAGTTTCTGATAGTCAAAAGAAATGTGCACCCCCTTGACGTAGCTAGTGATGCGCAACTCCTGACCACGCTCGACATCATTGTAATCCCCACCACCTGGAGATTACAATAGAACTGGCGCACCAAGTCTGGACATGTGCACGCGTCGTATGTGATGATAGGGAGCCACCCCATGTCCCCGAATGCTCTCTCTACGTTGAACAAGGCTAGATCAGCCAGGTTCACCATACGACCCCCTTCCACTTTCTTGCCGGTATAGTAGGCATACTGTGCCTCGGCTTCATTTGAACGGAAGCGGAGTGGATTACGTAATCATGGCACTTTGGTACGGGCCATAGTATCTGCAAAATAAGGGAGAGAAAAGAAACAAGGAGTTAGCAGTATAAAAATTCGAAATTGATTTAATAACGGCGTTAGTTGACCATAAAGCCCCATTTCTTGCCATACAAGTGGGCATAAGGACTTACGAAGGTTTAAACATATCCTACAACCCACATGCAGTAGGAAATTTTAACTGACGATGTCCAATTTGAAGAAATTCAAGAAAAAAATCAAAAATTTCGATAAATTAGGGCAAAAAGAGAAAAATTTAAGTTTCTCGATAACCAACCGATGAAACTGAAAAATTTTTGAGGGCTTTCGTTCCTCAAGACCCCAATAACAAAAGCCCCCAATAAAAATAGAATTTTTACGATTAGAAAAAGTTTAATTCAGAAAATACGAATTAAATAAGCAAAAACCTCGAAATAAAAACCTAAAAACAGGGAAGGTTGGGAAATTTTACCTGTAGAGGTGATGTGGATGTCGAAACTCGGACTAAGAATGATCCACAATAGTGAAGTAGCACTGTAGTAACTCGGAGTGTAGAGACGAGTCGAAACGGAGGGGGAATAATGAGAAATGACCCAGAATCGGATCTTAAAAAAATCTGATTTTTAGTCCGAGGGTCGGACAATTCGACTGACACCATCGACCCTCCAATCGACCCTCCAATCGACCCTCGGCTCTCGAGAATCTGACAGAAATTCAAGGGTCGGACTAAGGGTCGGACACCCATCGACCCTCACATCGACCCTCAGCTCTCGGGAAGAACAGGTCATTCCCAGGGTCGGATACCAAGGGTCGGACATACCATCGACCCTCACTATCGACCCTACATAGAAAGGACAGTATTTTTTTCAGAATGAATTGAGGATTCAAATTTTATATCGGTTAGCGTGCCTACATGAAGTATAAATGATTTCTCACTGATTTTGATGATTTTCAGGCACCACCCACCTCAAAAGTAAATATGTCTGGCCGTAGAGTTACCCGACAGACCCGAAACACAGTCCCACCACCACCACCGGCGGATGAGACTAGTCAAGAGAACAATTACGCACAGGGTAATCCCGAGCCGGAAAACCCTACGAATTTGCCACCACCACCACCTGAGCTAACAACAGTGGTGATGAATCTGGCTCAACAGCTACAACAAATGCAACATGCACAAACTCAAATGCAGGTTGCGATGGGAGTCATGTTTCAAGCCACTCAGGCTGCAGCCATGCACACTGGGCCAGCTAGTGCAGCACCGGTGGGTAACAACCCAGCTCAACAAATACCTCCACAACCGACTGCACCAATTCCAGTGCAAGTCCCAGAAGCAGCCCAAGGGAACTATCAGTATCCACCCCCTATGTTTGGGGTATACCAAAATCAATTGGATCACTCCCGACAAGTAGAGAGGTTTTTGAAAATGAATCCAAGAGAATTCAATGGCAAGCCGTCTGATCCACTATGGCCAGCACACTGGATAGACGAGATGGAAAGAAATTTTCTTATGATGACTATTATTGAAGAGGAGAAAGTGTTATGCGCCACCTTCATGCTCAAAGGCGACGCACATCATTGGTGGAAGTCGACCAGGACCTATCTATTGACTAAGCACGCCCTACTGACTTGGGCTATATATAAAGAAGCTTTCTTTGAGAAATATTTCCCACGAAGCTTCAGAGATTCGATGGAGAAGGAGTTCCTGAGTCTTTATCAAGGACAGATGTCGGTGGATGCGTACCAGCAGCGTTATGAAGAGCTATTTTTCTTCGCACCACTAAGTATGCAAGAAGAAGATACAAAAACCCGTAGATTCGTCGCGGGACTAAGAGGAAGTATAAGGGAACATGTTCTGGGATTTGAGAAGAACATATATAATGAAGCTGTCCAGATCGCTCGAGTGATTGAATCGAGCCAGAAAGAGAGTTATTTCACTCAAAACAAAGGCATAAAAAGGCCAGCTGGAAATTCTTATAATGGAAGCAATAATAGGACATATAAACCTTTCCGTCCTCAGAATTTTGCAACTGCACCAAAGTCCACTGCAGCAGCTCAATCATAGCCAAAGCCAAATGTTGAAGCCCCGAGGTGTTATAACTGCAACCAACCAGGGCATATGGCAAGAGAGTGCCCAAAACCCAAGAAACAGTTACATCAAGGACGGGTATATGCTGTTACATCAGAGGATGCAGCCGCATCGCCCGATGTGGTCACAGGTATGACCGAAACTTTAAGATTAAATTTACATTGATTGAGCATGTAGACTAAGTAAAAACGAATCACAGGTATCGTACCTATCAATGGCGTACCCACTAGAGTACTCTTTGATTCAGGAGCTACTCATTCATTTATATCTGTGTCGTTTGGAAAGAAGACCAATCTTCCCATCAAAACATTAGATTACAAATTACTTGTACAGTCACCGATGGGATTAGAAGTGGAATTAGAGAAAGGTTATGGACCATGTCCAGTTCTCATCGGAGAGCAGACCTTGGATGCAACCTTAATACAACTTGAGATGACAGACTTTGACGTCATCTTGGGAATGGACTGGTTAGCTCGGCACTCTGCAAAGTTGTTATGCGCCGAGAAGAAGCTAACGTTCAAGGACAAAGAAGGAGCAGAATTCAGTTTCTCGGGAACCAAACTTCCCAGGAGACGTAAGCTCGTACTCTCAGCATTAAAGGCTAAGAAGTGCCTTGAGAAAGGAGCGGTCGGATACCTAGTATCAGTGGTCGACCTAACCATGGACGTGCCACGAATCGAAGATATTGATGTGGTGCGAGATTTTCCTGATGTATTTCCGGAGGAACTACCCGGATTACCACCCGACCGAGCCACGGAGTTTGTAATAGACCTGATACCTGGAGCCGCACCGGTATCAAAAGCACCGTATAGAATGGCTCCTACTGAACAGAAGGAATTAAAAGTGCAATTACAAGAACTGCTGGATAAGGGTTATATTAGACCCAGTATATCTCCATGGGGAGCACCGGTGTTGTTCGTAAAGAAGAAGGATGGTAGTGTTCGATTATGCATCGACTATCAAGAATTGAATAAACTGACAATCAAGAATCGATATCCACTACCCTGGATCGATGACTTGTTCGATCAGTTACAAGTAGCGAAGGTATTTTCAAAGATCGATCTTCGATCAGGCTATCATCAACTGAAGATTAAAGAAGGTGACATTCCGAAGACAGCTTTCAGGACAAGATACGGACATTATGAGTTCCTAGTGATGTCCTTCGGACTGACTAACGCACCGGCAACGTTCATGGAACTTATGAACCGGGTTTTCCACGATATGTTGGATACGTCGATCATAGTATTTATTGATGACATATTGGTATACTCCAAGGACAAGGAAACCAATGTCAAGAACCTAAACGCAGCCCTACAGCGTTTAAGGAAAGAGAAGTTATATGCCAAATTTTCAAAGTGTGAGTTTTGGCTAAGTGAAGTCGCTTTTCTAGGCCATGTAGTATCCGCGGAAGGAATCAAAGTGGACCCCAGTAAGATCGAAGCTATTGTGAAGTGGGAAGCACCAAAGAGCGTCTCAGAAATTAGAAGTTTTCTGGGTCTAGCTGGATATTATCGGAGATTCGTAGAAGACTATTCTCGGATCGCCGTACCTCTCACCAGTTTGACCAAGAAAGGAGAAAAGTTCGTATGGACGGATAAGTGTGAAAAGAGCTTTCAAACACTGAAGACCAGATTGATATCTGCTCCAATTTTAACCATTCCCGTTCTAGGACAGACATTTACCTTATACACTGATGCATCGGGATTGGGATTAGGATGTGTGCTTATGCAAGGAGAACAAGTAGTTGCATATGCATCGAGACAGTTGAAGGTACATGAGAAGAATTACTCCACTCATGATTTGGAGTTAGCGGCAGTAGTACATGCTGTCAAGATATGGAGGCACTACCTATACGGCGAGAAATTTCAGATTAAGTCGGACCATAAGAGTCTTATCTATTTAATCAGAAGGAGTTGAATTTGAGACAAAGGAGATGGCTGGAATTATTGAAAGACTATGATTGTGATATCCAGTATCATCCGGGAAAAGCAAATGTGGTAGCGGATGCATTGAGCAGGAAAGCAATGATAAAATCTCAAGGAGAAACCAGCACGACTGCAGCAATGTATACCAATGGAATGGTGTTTAATCACAGCAACGAGTAGTATGTGATAGATACACCGGATGAATCAACCAACCAAGGGTTCATTCATTGGTTTTCAAATATGTTCGCGGCATTGAAGATTATGCCGGATATAGTGGACGAAGTGAAGACAGCTATCAAAGTAGATCCTTATCTGAGAACGGTACAAGAAGATATTGAGAAAGGTAGGACTAACCCTGAGTTCACCTTGGATGACGAGAAGGTATTGAAATACAAAGGAAGAATATGTGTACCCGAAACAGAAAGTGTAGACATTAGACACCGACTCATGAAAGAAGCCCATACCACCATCTACTCGGTACATCCTGGAAGTACAAAAATGTATCATGATCTAAAGAAACTGTATTAGTGGAGGGGAATGAAGGCAGATGTAGCCAAGTTCGTGTCTCAATGCCTAAATTGTCAGAAGGTAAAGGCGGAACGACAAAGACCTGTGGGACTGTTACAACCATTACCGAAACCAGCATGGAAATGGGACTGTATCACTATGGACTTCGTCACAGGACTACCATTGACTGCTCGAGTAGTTGATGCAGTTTGGGTGATTGTAGACCGTCTGACTAAAACAGCTCGCTTCGTACCGATACGACCCCAATATACACTTGAAAGGTTAGCAAAGCTGTACGTGGATAATATTGTTCGGTTACATGGTGTTCCAGAAAGCATTGTGTCCGATAGGGATCCACGATTTACTTCCAAATTTTGGGAAGGACTGCAAAAGGCTATGGGTACAACATTGAAGTTCAGTCGACGGACGGTCGGAGCGTACCATTCAGATTTTAGAAGATATGCTACGAGCATGTGTGATTGATTTCAAGGGATCATGGGACGAGAAGTTACCGTTGATCGAGTTCGCTTACAATAACGGCTATCGGGCTACTATACGGATGTCACCTTATGAAGGCCTTGTATGGTAGGAAGTGTCGAACTCCCTTGTTTTGGAATGAAGTTGGAGAACGTAGTATCATTGGACCATAATTTGTTAAAGAGACTTGTCGAGTGGTCGACATCATCAAGGAAAGAGTAAGAACAGCTCAGAACCGGCAGAAACAATACGCAGATACTCGACGAAGAGATCTAGAGTTCGCCGTAGGCGAGAAAGTATTTTTGAAAGTGTCGCCTATGCAAGGATTAAAGAGATTTGGATAGAAAGGAAAACTAAGTCCAAGATATGTCGGACCAAATGAGATTCTGGCTAAGCGTGGGAAAGTAGCTTATCAGTTAGCACTACCACCGTCTATGTCAAGTGTGCATGACGTATTCCACATATCCTTATTGAAGAAGTATGTCAAAGACCCAACACATGTGTTGACAGTAGATTTGCCGGAACTGACTTATGATTTGACATTTGAAGTAATACCAACGAAAATCACTAGTAGAAAGGTTCAACGTCTACGCAACAAAGATATCTACTATGTTAAGGTCACATGGAAAAGTAGAGACATGGAAGAGATTACATGGGAAGAAGAAAATGCTATGAGAAAGCAATACCCTGACTTGTTTGATTCAGAAGGTATGTACAATTTTGAGGACAAAATTTTTATAAGTTGGGGGGAGTTGTAAGACCCGTGTCAATTTAACCCGGTCTTACCATTGTGAACCAGGTCTACCCATCATGGTCGAGTCAAATGGACCAAGGGCATGAAGGAGATCGAGATCCCAGGTACGAAATCGACCCGAAAACACTTAATTCTAAGGGAGGGTCGCACACCCAGTGAAGAAGGGTCGGACCTCCCAATACAGAAAGTCAGACCCTCAGTTTTTGAGGGAGGGTCGGACAGCTTAAGACCCTAGGGTCGACGGGATCATCAACCCTCCCATCGACCCTCGATTTCTGAGGAAACTAAAATTAGGAAATTTCCTAATTTTCGATTGGGATTCTTTCCAAATCTCAATGGGAATATTATAGGACCTTCCCAGCCTATTTAAAGGATGTTCCTAAGCCACATTCACTCCTTTCACAAACCTAATTGAATTGAGAGAAAGAGAGAAAAAGGAAAAGAGGAAGAAAGGAGGCTAGGAAGAAGTCTTAGCAAAAAGGAGAAGAAATTGTAGAGAAAAGTAATCTTCTCAGGTATGGATATCAATTCCATGAGTTTCTACAGACCTTAGGTTAGATAAGGTTGAGTGTAGGATTTCGGAGAAACCCAAACCATCCATCCATGGTTAGGTTTTCATGGAAAACCATAGGAGGATGCACGAAAGCTATCTAGATGAATTATACATGGTTCTAGACCATGGAATGAGTGTTGGGTGAATGTAGGAAGCAAGTCATAGGACCCCAAACACGAAGAATGGATTAAAAAGTAGAAATTGGACCAGAGTGCACCGAGGGTCGCACCGAGGGTCGATAGACCATCCGACCCTAGGTGTTTCTGACCATCGACCCTCAGCATTTGGGAAGTTCAGAATGGAGGGAGGGTCGATAGACCCATCGACCCTAGCATCGACCCTCAGTTGACAGAATGGTTTTTAAATTCCGAATTAATTCTAATTAAATTCTATCGACTTTGTTAGGTCTGCTAGCAATATAATACCGTTATAACAGTGATTCTAAAGCTTGGAAAAATATCTATTAGCAAGCTAAGGTGAGGAACCTTAACCCCAAACTAAATTGGTTAATAATAAACTGTTTTTTATTTCTTGAGTCCTATGCCATATTTGATTCTATGCGAATATGTTTGTAATGTGCATACAGCAAGCCATCCAATATTTCTATTACTTGTTCATGCATATCTACTTTATTGTTTATAACATGATGATGATGATGATGATAGGAATAGGCATGTGCTTGTATGTGTGTGGTTGATGTGCTTGATGCGAGCGAGTATCAGGGAAGGTGTGAGGAGAACGTCAATAAACGTTAACCTTTGGCGGGTCTCAGCACTTTAGCTCTATCTCTAACTCAAGTCTTGTGCATTGGCATCGTCGTATCGCCATTACCTTAGCAGAACTATTATGTCATAGAGTATCAGGGGAGGTGGTCTCGGTCCCTGTAGTCTCTGACTCTACCGGGGGGCCTTAGCTCTATCTCTATGGATGTTCTAAGGGATGCTGGGGTGAGGCCTTGGATACACTGTTTGGCATTAGGATTGGTTAGCAGCGAGCCCAGTTTGCAAGCCCTCGCTAATAGGGGCTTACGTGTTGGTATAGCATTATATAGCAATAACCGTTAACCTTTGTTGTATAATGTTATGGTAGGGTGGATGGGGACGACGATAACCGTTAACCTTCGGGTGGGCTTCCACACCCTGTGTATAGAGGCGGTATCAATAACCGTTAACTTTTGATCACCCAACCTTTCTATTGCACATTGCAAACTATAAACCAAGACCAAAGATATAAATTGATTTTTGCATGCTTATGTAATGTTGCATTGTTTTGGCTACTCACTGAGCCGTGTTGTGTGCTCACCCCTCGACGTCGAATATTTTTAGTTGATGATGCAGGATATACTGTTGAAGATTATATGAACCTGTCAGCGTATGGAACTGTAGCAGCGATGGAAGTTGGAGCTGAAGACGATACACACGACTCCTCTTGCGAGTGCAACTCGGGTGTATTCGATTAGATATTTTTGTAGGTTTCTTTATTGGATTTATAAGACATGTATTTGGTATTTGAATATTTATGTCTTAGTTAAACACAGAATAATTTGATATTATGGGTATCATTTTAGTTCTGAGTTCATATTATTTATAAATTTTCCGCTATTGTGTATTACTCTGATTATGATTATGGGTGCGTGTTAAGTTTGGATAACGCGGGGATAGCCTATAAGAGATCCTGGTTGAACCGTTGGTTATTTGGCGGTTCATCACACCATTCTGAAGTGTGCGGAATTGGGGTGTGACAGTAAGGTCGACACAGTATGAGACCATAGGACCAATCAGACACCTATCAGTGCTCTATTTTGATTTTCGACTACTGTAACATGTTATATATGAACCTTAACTTAAATTCATATAACTTTTAGTTTGTTAAATTGATTGAAAAAGAATTTCAAGGCTTGGAAAGAGATCGAGTATTGCTAACAGGTGAGGGAGCAAGACCTAAACTAATTGGTTAATAATAAACTGTGTTTTTTATTGAGTCCAATGCCATGATTGATTCTATGCTTATATGTTTGTAATGTACATCTCACATGTCATCTAATCTTCCTGCTATTATTGTTCATGCATATTTAATTCCGTTTATTTATAACATGATGATGATGATGATGTTAGGAATAGGCATGTGAATGTATGTGTGTGGTTGGTGTGTTGGATGCGAGTAAAGCATTAGGTGGAGGACGTGGCATGGCAGTCTTTGACCTCATCACCAGACTCTAGCTCTATCTCTACTCAAGTCTTGCCTACTAACATCATCGTATCACCATTACCTTAGCAGAACTATTACGTCGTAGGGCATCAGAAGAAGTGGTCTTGGACCGTGTGGTCTCTGACTCTGTCAGGGGGCCTTAGCTCTATCTTTATGGGCATATTGAGAGATGCTGAGGTGAGGCCTTAGATACACTGTATGGCATTAGGATTGGTTAGTTGCGAGCCAAGTTTGCAAGTCCCGCCAATAGGGGCTTACGTGTTGGTATGGGTAGGGCATCAGGAGAAGTGTTGGCGGTGTTTGATCTGAACACTTTAGCTCTATCTCTATTCAATGGTGGGTGCATGTGGGATGCGAACGGTGTTTGATCCATTGGACGGATTTACACACTCGTGTATAGAGGTACGGGAGCCACGAAACCTTTCTATAGCATATTACAAACTTAAAAATCAGACCAAAGATATGAATTGAATGCATGCATATGTTTGTTGCATTGTTTTGTTTGCTCACTGAGCCATGATGTGTGCTCACCCTTTCGACGTCGAATATTTTTAGTTGATGATGCAGGTCCTACTGTTTAAGAATATATGAATGCGTTGACGTATGGACACGTTGCTGCGATGGACGTAGAAGCTGAAAAAGATGCGCATGATTCATCATGCGAGTGCAACCAATGTGTTTTTGCTTAAGTTTAGTTATAATTTGAACATCAGATATGTAATTGATTATTTATTTTTATGTCTTGTGGTCTTGAGATAATTGGGTTAAATACTTATTTATCACTGTTTGACTCTCAATTCATTATCTGTAAGACTTTCACTTATTTGTTTATTATCTCTGATTATTACCATGGAATGTGTGTGTGGTTTGATATGGTGGTACGACCTATATGAGATCCTAGTTGAACCATTGGTTTATTGGTGGTTCATCACACTAATCTGGTTAAACCAGAATTAGGGTGTGACATACAGTGTTACTACCAACTGGTATTGTACTTGGTTTGACCCGAAGGTATTGGTGTAACTTGGATAGTGATTTCCATGGCAACTTGCATAGTTGGTCTCATTTATTGTTGCTCTTGCATTTTATCAGGCCAAGTTTATTACATTCGTAGCCAAAGCACTTGGTAGTCCAGGTAGATTGGCTAGAGTGGCCTGATTGTTCTCCTCTTTTGATTTACTCTAATTTGATTATCATTATTTAGCATCTGCTCAGATGAATTTTCATTACCCGTTTTTGGCCCAGGTAGTGGTGGGGTGAAGTTGCAACATCTTCTTAATGCTCAGCGGACAATGGATCAGCGTGTGGTGGATCTCACTCTGAGTCTCCACATCACCCAGGAGTATAACTTTATCTTCTTTTATAGTTACTCTCTTTTTTGGTGTATGGCCATTGTTCTCCTATCTCTGTTGGATTTAACCCGAGATCTTTCCCTTTACCTCTAAAGGGATTTACGCGTTACTAGCCATTTTTCTTCTTTCTTTGTCATACGTCGAGTTTCACATCTTGTGAGTACTAACTCGATATTCCAATTTTTTGATTTATAGATGCTCCCTTCTTGCTATTGTTTTATATCCTTTGTATACATAGACAACTGCCCGACTTATAGATCGTATCCTATATTATTTGTTTATCAGGATACATTTAGATTTTCTTTTTATGTCTGTGTATACATATGGTTCCACCTTTTATATGTAGATTATTGTCTTGTTTAAGTTCTGTCTCAACCAACACAGGTGCTTATATTGTGTTTGTATTAAAGCTTTTAATTTATCCTAACTCAGTTCATGGACTCTAGTGAAAGTATTCAAGTTTGATGGGCAAGGCCTGAGAGCTCTGATACCAAGTTATCACACCCCAATTCTAGACTAACCAGTGGTGTGATGAACCATCATGATAACCAATGGTTTAAACCAGTATCTTATATAGGCTATGCCAATCATGTTAAACCAAAACATATTCCATAATAATAATCAGAGTAAATAAATAAATAGCGGAAGTCTTATTAATAATGAACTGAGAGTCCATAGTGATAATTAAATATTTAACAAGTTATCTTTAATTAACCAAAACATAATTAATACTGATTACAAGTATCACAATACGAAAGTTAACCACTAAGCGTAAACATAGTTGAAACACTAACTTGACGAGCCATATTTGTCCTCCACAGCTTGCACATCCATAGCCGTTGCATGTCCACACGTTAGTGTATTCATATAATCTTCAACCGTAACACCTACAACATCAGAAACTCAAAAGAAATGCCCACGCGAGGGTCAGCTCTCCAATTTGAGCATAGTGAGTAAGCAAAACAATGAAACAAACATAGGCATGCATTCAATTCATATTTTGGGTCCGGTTTATAAGTTTACAATGTGCTATAGAAAGGTTTGGTGGCCCCCGCACCTCTATACACAAGTGTGTGAATCTTTCCAATGGATCAAACACCATTGCCATCCCACATGCACCCACCATAGAATAGAGATAAAGCTAAAGTGTCCGGATCACACACCGCCAACACTTCCCCTGATGCCCTACCCATACCAACACGTAAGCCCCTACTAGCGAGGGCTTACAAACTGGGCTTGCAACTAACCAATCCTAATGCCATATAGTGTATCCAAGGCCTCTCCCCAGCATCCCTCAATACGTCCATAGAGAGAGCTAAGGCCCCCCGGCAGAGTCAAAGACTACACTGTCCGAAACCACCTCCCTTGATGCCATATGATGTAATAGTTCTACTAAGGTAATGGCGATACGACTATGTCAGTAGGCAAGACTTGAGTAGAGATAGAGCTAGATTCTGGTGATGTGGTCAGTGACCACATGCCATGTCCTCCCCCTAATGCTCCACTCACATCCAACACACTAACCACACACATACAATCACATGCCTATTCCTAGCATCATCATCATCATCATGTTATAAATAAAGAGAATTAAATTTGCATGAGCAATAGTAACAAAAATATTGGATGACATGTGAGATACACATTACATGCATACAAGCATAGAATTAATCATGGCATTGGACTCAATAAAAGAAACAATTTGTTATTATCCAATTAGTTTAGGTCTTGTTCCCTCACCTTTGATCGATGTTTGTTCCTCTCCTTGTTCCTCTCCCAAGCTTTGGAAGTCACTTTGAATCTATTAAGAACCTAAACAATTAATGTATGTAAGTTAGGGTTCAAGTTTACCAAGTTACAGTAGTCAAAAACCATGTTTGGCTTAAAATATGCTTGTTGTTTTCCAACGGTCGATGCTATGGTCGATCCTATGGTCGCAATATTTACCGCCATAACACATATGGTCGATACCCTATGGTAGCATGTAAGTCGCATTACATGCGACCGTATGTTTCCTAAATTCTTCCCGAATGGCTGTGGTCGACTCTTTTCTCATCCTATGGTCGACCATAGCTGCGACTATACGTAGTCAAGTTAATTTTTACATCTCATATGGGTTTCTCCTCATGGATCATCAGTGGGATTCATCCAAAAATCATTTTATGACCTTTGATCACAGTTTATCCTTATCAATTATCCCTAACCTATTCTCTCATGGCTTTGCTTAGAAATTCAATAACCAAAATCGTTACATTAGATTAAACACATCAACTTGATGGAATGGAACCTATCCTATCTGATCTATCCTACAGAGTCAAGTCCATCCTCAAACTTGTTTTAGAGAGATATAACTCTTCTCTGCAAAACCTTCCTCTCAGCCTTCTTTTCTAATTCTCCTTCTCCTTCTCTTCCTCTCTCTCTTTCTCTCTTAGGTTTAGAGTTTCAATATGGGTTCTAAAAGAGTGAGAGAGGCTAAGGAACGTTCCTTATATAGAGGAAAAACCTCCATATAGAGTTCCACTTTAATTAGGAAAGAGTCCTCCTCAAATTAAGAAAGTTTCCTAAATATGGAGTTGGTTCTGGGTTCGTAAGGTCGATCATACGGTTGCATAAACCGTCGACCATACCACCAAAACATGCGACCATAGGTCATATGTTTCACTAAGGTCGACCATAGGTGCTACCGTAGCCTCAAATCTGCCACCGTAGGCCCAAAATTTACTGGTTTTTAGTTTTTGACTGGTTCCATCCACACAAACTTAAACAGTCAATCATACCAACTAACTCGGACTTATTTCTTACCTCATCTTGTGGTTTATTCATACAATTGGTTCACTTGAGTCAATTATGATGGGAAGACCGGTCGCGACAAGAGAACATAAGGTTAAACCGAATTCGTGGCGTGCGGGTCTTAGATCTTAGACCTTAAGTATCTACTCCCACTTGATCTAGTATCCTTAGGTGATCTAAGGGGCTCACCTTCATCATGTTTAGGGTCATAATACAGAGTGCCAAGGATTGGCATAGTAAGACCCGGTACAAAAAGATCTAAATTGTGAGGGATTTAGAGTGGGTCTTACAATACCCGTAATTTATAAGGATTTTGCCCACAAAATCAGGTCATAGATGCAAGTTCATATTTCATACCCATGAGTGTTTATTCCTCACCATATCTTTGAGATCATTATACATTCCCCCCAGCATTTATTAATTAAGGGAGTTCAAGGCTTACCAATTTCTCAAACTTTCCTCCAGTTAGCAGGAGGTCCGTGCTCACATAGAGGCATAGCATTCCCAAAACTTCTGGCAGTGTTGAGCTTCATGCCCCACCATTTTGCAGGAAATACATGTATCGACTTCCTCATGTTTTAATGACTATGCCTTGTTAACTGTTAGGGTGTATTACCGCGCATTGTGATTTTGATTTCTACACTGATAACATCTTCGGTGACCTACCCTTGGAGGTAATTAGGTTTCTACAATGATGGATGATGGTTTCACCAAGATTTCCTCACTCCCAAAATGAGGCATCTTAAACACCCCATGTGGCGCTTCCTCTTTCGGGGCTCTCTTAACTAGTTTACCCTTCTCTTGCACCACCAACACTTCCTTTTGAGGTCCTTAACGATCCCCTTGGTTTCAGCACTCGGCTATTATTCATGCCACCATGCCCTTCCGTTGTTCCTGGAGTCCTCGAGCAAATCACCGCAACAAGTCTGACACTTTTGCCAAAGTTGATATAGAGGCGGTGCCATCGTGCATAGCCTTTGCTAGAGTCCCAATCCTCTTTTGCTGGAACTCTTCATGTTGCTTGTAGACCATTCTGGTGGCCTCGTCAATCACTGTTGCAACATCTCGAGTGTCCTAACAAAAGTGTACTGAAGTCGCACTTTGATCCATTACCTACCACATACCCAATTCGTTAGTAGAATCCTAATTTATAAGACATTTGAGATGGGAACTGTAAGACCCACACTCCACTAACCCAGTCTAACCGTATCATGCCAGGTCTTCCCATCATTGCTGGAACAAGTGGACCGACCATGTGAAGAAGGAGCACAAGGCCAGGTAGGTAAATCAACCCAAATACAATTAAAATCAAGTGTATGGTCGACTACCTGGATAGGTAGGGTCGACCATTCAATGAGAAACAAAAGACCACTGGTAAGTAACCATATGGTCGATGTTTTCAAGTGTATGGTCAATGGATTCTATGACCATATGTCCGACCGTATGACCCCAAATCCGACTTCGAGTTTAGGAAACATTCCTAATTTGAGGAGAACTCTTTCTTAATTGAAATAGGATTCTATATGGAGGTTTTCCTCTATATAATGGACGTCCATTAGTCTCTCTCACTCTTTTAGAATCCAAATTGAAACTCTAAACCTAAGGGAGAAAGAGAGAGATGAGGAGAAGGAGAATAAGAGAAGGAGAGGAAAGCTTGGAGAAGGGTTTTGCAGCGAAGAGTTCTATCTCTCTACAGCAAGCTTAAGGTATGAACTTGACTCTGTAGGGTAGATAAGATAGAATAGGTTCTTTTTCAAATTGACATATGAAACCTAATACAATCATTTGGTTATAGGTTTTCTATGGGAAACCATATAGAATAGGTTAGGGATAATGGATGAGGGAAAAAAACTGTGATTCAAGGCCATAGAATGATTTTCGGATGAATCTCGTTGATGACCCAAGAGGAGGAATCCATATTGGAAGTAAGAAAGCACATTAAACCCGTATGGTCACAGATATGGTCAACCATAGCATGACCAAAGTATCGACCATAGCTATTTGAGAAGATTTCAGAAATAGTATGGTTGCAGGTGTGGTCGGATATAGTGCAACCGTAGGGTATCGACCGTACATGGTATGGTCGACACAACATGAGACCATAGGACGTATCAGACACCTATCAGTGATCTGCTTTGATTTTTGACTACTGTAAAATATTACCTATGAAGCCTAACTTAAATTCATATAACTTCTAGGTTATTAAAGTGATTTAAAGAGAGTTACAAGGCTTAGAAGAAGATTGAGTATTGTTAACAGGTGAGGGAACAAGGCCTAAATTAATTGGTTAATAACAAGGCATTTTACTTAACTGTATCCAATGCCATGATTGATTCTATGATTGTATGTTTGTATTGTACATCTCACATGTCATCCAATATTCCTGTTATTACTACTCATGCATATTTATTTATGTCTATTTATACATGATGATGACGATGATGCTAGAAATAGACATGTGATTATGTGTGTGTGGTTAGTTTGTTGGATGCAAGTGGAGCATCAGGGGGAGGATGTAACATTATGGTTCATCTTGGTCACTAGACTCTAGCTCTATCTCTACTCAAGTCTTACCCATTAACATCATCGTATTGCCATTACCTTAGTAGAACTATTACGTCGTAGGGCATTAGGGGAGGTAGTCTCGGACCATGTGGTCTTTGACTCTGCCAGGGGGCCTTAGCTCTATCTCTACGGTTGTATTAAGGGATGTTGGGGTGAGGCCTTGGATACACTAGATGGCATTAGGATTGGGTAGTTGCGCACCTAGTTTGCAAGCCCTCACCAATAAGGGCTTACATATTGGTATGGGTAGGGCATCAGGGAAAGTGTTGGCGGTGTGTGATCCGAAAACTTTAGCTCTATCTCTATTCCATAGTGGGGTGGATGTGGACGACAATGGTATTTGATCCATTGGGTGGGCTTACACACCCGTGTATAGAGGTGCGGTGGCCGCCAAACCTTTCTATAGCATATTGCAAACTTAAAAACCAGATCAAAGATATTGAATTGAATCCATGCATATGTTTATGTATTGTTTTGTTTGCTCACTGAGCCGTGATGTGTGCTCACCCTTTCGACGTCGAATATTTTTAGTTGTTGATGAAGGTTCTACTGTGGAAGATTATGTGAATGCACCGATGTATGGACATGTAGCAGCGATGGACGGGGAACTAATGGAGGAGGCACACGATCTGTCATGCGAGTGCGATCAATGCATTTTTTATTAGCTTAGTTATTATTGATTACCAAAACATGTAGTTGATTATTTTATTTCTTGAGTTACATGGGAATAATTGGAATTAATTATTTACTATCACTATTAAATACTCAGTTCATTAGTAACAAAAATTTCTGCTATTATTTATTTACTCTGATTATGCTTGTGGAAAATATCTATTTTAATCGGATGGGCACGCCCTATAAGAGATCCTGGTTTAAATCGTTGGTTCTCATGAAGGTTCATCACACTATTGGTTAGTCCAGAATTGGGGTGTGACAGGAACTCAATGTTAGCAATCCACATGTGTATCAATTAGTCACATCATACATTTCAAATCTCCCAATTTCTTGGCACATAAGTCATCACATCCAACTTCATGGTTTAATCTTAATGACGTATGACCAAAAATATTGTGCCCACATGTAATAGGTACAAATCAGTAGAACCCCTTACTACTTTAGTTCCCTATTTGTTCTCCCCATAATCCTCATACTGGTCAGGAGTTTCTGTTTGCCAGGTATATTTTTCTCTTTTACTGTGTACCTATGTCCTGCATTTATTTCTCATCAACAACAACTTAAAAATTGATATTTGCATGGTTCAAGTAATTAATCACAATTTAGCTACATTCACATTAAAAATTTACTCGAGCCACCATATAGATCGATGTGTCACATGATGAGTTTGCACCAAGGAATTGGAATACTTGACCGAGAAAACATTTTAATTCCTTGTGCATAATGGAATCTTGTGGTGTGTATAATTCTCATGAACTTCATGTTATCCGATGCTTAACACAATCAAAGCACCTAATTGTATAAGGTTTACTTGGGTCGCGGGGGTATCGAATCGCTACACTCCCCAGGGTATAGGTCTTGACAATCTACCCTTATTTCAGTAGCACTTTATCCTATAGTCAAGCCCTCTCGAACCCTACGAACTATCTTAAGCAACATTTGTGAGACCCGTATCGAACTAACCGGTCTTACCACCTTGTACTAGGTCTACCCATCATGGTCGAGCCAAATGGACCAAGTGCGTGAAGGAAATAGCGAAACCAGGTACTAAACTGACCCAAAAATAGTGAATTCGAGGGCAGGGTCGCATACCTAGGTAGGCAAGGTGGACCCCCCCACTAAAAAGTCAGACCCCTGATATTTTAAATGGGGGTCAGACAACATAGAACTGAGGGTCGACGGGATCTCCAACCCCCTCATCGACCCCCTGTTTGTCGACAAAAACCGCAAATAGGAAACTTTTCAAATTTCAATGGGATTTCTTCCTAATCTCAATGGGACTTATTTTGGGAGATTCTACTCTATAAATAGGACATCCCTAAGCCTCTTTCACTCCTTTTGAAACCCTAATTGAAAGTGAGAGGAAGAGAAGAGAAGAAGAAGAGAAGAAAAGTTGGAGAAGAAGACCTAAGTGAAGAATTCAGAGAAATCTCTTAATCTCAGCAAACTTAAGATATGAGCACGTTTCCATTAATGATCTAAGACCTTAGAATAGTTCATGAAGAGGGTATGGTCTAGGAGAAACCCAAATCATACATCCATTGGAAGATTTCAATGAAATCCATGGAGAAATCATAGTAGGCAAAGTAAGGAAGAAACCTAGAGTTCTAAGCCATAGAACAAGCCTAGAATGGATTGTGGAAGTAAGCCAGAGGAGCAAAACATGAAAGAATGGACTGTAGAATGAAATTCTCGGCTCAAACCATGGGGGGTCACACGTGGGGTCGATTGGGAATCGACCCTACCAGACCACAGGATCGACCCCCAGTATTCGGGATGTCCAGGAAAGGGGTGATCGCACCCAGGGTCGATGGAACATCTGACCCTGGCATCAACCCTACCCTGGGGGTCACAATAAACTGCTACCCTACCTACGACCCACCCTGCGACCCGTGCTTAAAAACAAGCCTAAAATTGTCGAAATGACTTCTAACTGAAATCTATCGTCTTGTTAGGTTTTTCTATTGATATAAAAGTGATTCTTAGAGCTTGAAAGAAGATCAACACTCAAGCAAAGGTGAGGGGACAAGACCTAAACTAATTGTCTAAAAATAAACTATTTTTAGTTTCTTGAGTCCAATGCCATGACTGATTCTATGCGTGTATGCTTGTAATGTGCATTCAACATGTCATCCAATATTCCTACTAATAATGTTCATGCATATTTAATTCTATTTTGTTTATAACATGATGATGATGATGATGATGCTAGGAATAGACATGTGAACGTATGTGTGTGGTTAGTATGCTTGATGCGAGTGGAGAATCAGTGGGGAATGTGACATTGTGGTTCAGCCTGGTCACTAGACTCTAGCTCTATCTCTACTCAAGTCTTGTCCACTGACATCGTCGTATCACCATTACCTTAGCAAAACTATTACGTCATAGGGTATCAGGGGAGGTGGTCTTGGACCGTGTTGTCTTTGACTCTGCCGGGGGGCCTTAGCTCTATCTCTATAGATGTATTGATGGATGCTCGGGTGAGGCCTTGGGTACACTGTTTGACATTAGGATTGGTTAGTTGTGATCCCAGTTTGGTAAGCCCTCGCCAGCAGGGGCTTACGTGTTGGTATGGGTAGAGTATCAAGGGAAGTGTGATGCGGTGTGGTCCTAACCACTTTAGCTCTATCTCTATTCCATAGTGGGTGCATGTGGGACGACAATAAATGTTAACCTTTGGGTGGCTTCACACACTCATGTATAGAGGTGAGGCAGCCACCCAACCTTTCTATAGCACATTGCAAACTTATATACCAGACTACAAATATGAATTGAATGCATGCATATGTTTGTTGCATTGTTTTGTTTGCCCACTGAGACATGATGTGTGCTCACCCTTTCGACATCGAATATTTTTAGATGATGATGTAGGTACCATGGTGGAAGACTACGTGAATGCTTCTGCGTACGGATATGTGGCTGCGATGGAGGCTGAAGACATATTGGAGACACATGACTCCTCATGTGAGTGCAACGCATGTGTTTTCGATTTGATTTTTTTATTTGAATTATTAAGGAAATGTAATTGATATTTTATTTACCATTCGCTACCATTCATATGGCGCACCTACTAGTTGGAAGGTGGCACACATTATCTTCTAGGCATCTGAACAGTAGAGGTTGCCAATAGTTGCATCCATGGATTGAGTCCAATTTCCTAGGTGGAAAGGACTAACACATGATCCATCAAATTATTCTGGATTCAACTGCAGAAATTTCTCCATCGTGTCCTCCAGACTGTTTGGGTCCACCCCATGACACTAGAAGAAAGGTGGTTCTCTACTAGTCCCATTAAGATGCTTGGGTAGTGACATGATGCTTGACCTTGGGAGTAAATCTGGAAAGTAACAATAAATCACCCAAGGTTAGTGTCAACCAATCCCAATAACATAAGGGAATGGTCAACATATAATAAACAATTTCTACGAAATGATAAACAGGCAAAGTGGAAATCTCTAGGGAGGATATGCACAATTTTAAGTGGCACAGTAGTCTTGACCTCATATTGCCCATGGTTTAAGATGCCGATGATTTGTATGCAAAAATCTCAATTGGGATACCCCCAATTTATACGAGTAAGCCCCATGTAAGAGGACAAATAGATTGGACCATTTCTCAAACCAAACAGGTCCTTACTCTATCAATTGGTAGATCTGCTGGTAGCTCATACTTTCAGTTAATGTCCTTTAGCCAGTTCTCAGACTTTCAAAATTTAATACTTCCATAAGGTTTTTCAAAAGCGGTGGTGGATGTACTGCAAGACCTATATCAAACTAACCGATCTTACCACCTTGTACCAGGTCTACTTATCATGGTCGAGCCAAGGGGACCAAGTGCGTGAAGAAAATCACAAGACCAGGTATGAGTTTGACCCAAAAACAATAAATATGAGGGTAGGGTCGCAAGCCTAAATAGGTAGGGTCGACCCCACCTCAACAGAAGTCCAACCTATGATTTTTTAGTCGTAGGGTCAACGGATCCTGCGACCCTACGTCCGACCCTACGATTTCAGACAGAAACTGTAAATTAGGAAACTTCCCTAATTCCAAGGGGTTCTTTCCTAAACTCAATGAGAGTTATTTTGGATGGTTTTCCTCAATAAATAGGACATCCCTTAGCCTCTTTCACTCATTTTAAAACCCTAATTGAAAGTGAGAAAAGAGAAAGAGAAGGAAAAGAAGAAGAGAAGGAAAATTGAAGAAAAGGCTAAGGAAGAGGAGAAGTTCAGAGAAACCTCTGAATCTCAGCCAACTTCAGGTATGAATCTAAGTCCCTTCATAAAGTAAGAGCCTAGAATAGATTAAGAAGAAGTTAGGATTTAGAGAAACCCAAATCATCCATCCATGGACAAGTTCCAAAGGAATCCATGGAAGTAATCATCATAGGCAATAGAAAGTGTATAAAAATCATAGTTATGAGCCATAGAACAATCTTTGAATGGACCTACAAGACCACAAGACCACAGGATCAACCACATGCCCTCAAAAAGTCCCATGGAGGGTGTGGTCACACGTAGGGTCGATTAGTAACCGACCCCACGTCCGACCCTACCCCTAGGGTCGATTGGTAACCGACCCTAGGTGTTGCCCTACTTGCGACCCTATGATTTCAACTAATCTAAATTTGTTGGAATTAATTCTAATTAAAATCTATCGACTTGTTAGGCCTTTCTAGTGATTTTAAAGGTGTTTCATAAAGCTTGAACGAGGATCTATACTCAATCAAAGGTGAGGGAACAAGACCTAAACTAATCGGCTAATAATAAACTATTTTGTTTATTGAGTCCAACACCATGAATGATTTTATGATTGTATGATTGTAATGTGCATATCACATGTCATCTATTATTCTTGGTATTACTGTTCAACCATATTTAATTCAGTTATTTACAGCATGATGATAATGATGATGCTAAGAATAGGCATATGAATGTTTGTGTGTGGTTGGTGTACTTGATGCGAGTGGGGCATCAAGGGATGTGTTATGCGGTGTTTGATCCGGACACTTTAGCTTTATTACTACTCAAGTCTTGTCCACTAACATCGTCGTATCGCCATTATCTTAGCAGAACTATTATGTCGTAGGGCATTAGGGGAGGTGGTCTCGGACCATGTAGTCTCTGACTCTGTCGGGGGCCTTAGTTCTATCTCTATGGACGAATTGAGGGATGCTGGGGTGAGGCCTTGGATACACTGTTTGACATTAGGATTAGTTAGTTGCGAGCTCAGTTTGCAAGCCCTCACCAGTAGGGGCTTACGTGATGGTATGGGTAGGGCATCAGGGGAAGTGTTATGCGGTGTTTGATCCGGACACTTTAGCTCTATCTCTTTTCCATGGTGGGTGCATGTGGGGGCGGCAATGGTGCTTGATCCTTTGGGCGGTTCCACACGTTCGTGTATAGAGGTGTGGTGGCCACCTATCCTTTCTATAGCACATTGCAAACTTATGAACCAGACCAAAGATATGAATTGAATGCCTGCATATGTTTGTTGTATTGTTTTGTTTGCTCAGTGAGCCATGATGTGTGCTCATCTTTTCAACATCGAATGCTTTTAGTTGATGATGCAGGTACCATGGTTGAAGACTATATGAATGCTCCTATGTATGGACATACGGCGGCGATGGACGCTAAAATTATGGTGGAATCGCATGATTCGTCATGCTAGTGCAACTCTTGTGTTTTCGATTAGAATGTTATTCAATTTATAAAGACGATGTAATTGATTAAATATTTTATTTTATGTCTTAGTCAATGGAGAATAATTGGATAATTTATTATTTTATAACTGTTAGACTCTCAGTTCATTAGTATAAAGAGTTCCACTATTGTGTATTTACTCTGATTATTGTTGTGGATGTGTATGGTTTAAGCAAACGGACACAGCCTATTCAAGATCCTGGTTGAACCATTGGTTAATTAGTGGTTCATCACGACATTGTGAATAGTGTGGAATGGGGGTGTGACAACTTGGTATCAGAGCTCTCAGGCACTGTCCATTAAACCAGTATATTTCCCCAAAAGTTTGTGAACTGAGTTAGGACAAAATTTAAAAGCTTTAATAAGAACACACTATAAGCACCTATGTTGTTTGAGAAAAAAAATTAAGAAACGGAATAATACATATAAAAATGAGAAATAAGTTTTATATACATCAAATAAAAAGCACGTTTATACATATCCAAAGCAGAGTATAGTTCACAACCCAGACAGTTACTCTATAGTACAAAATAAAAAGATAAATAGAAAATATACATCATGGAGCTGGAGGTGATGGAGGAGGAGGTGCCTCGTGATCTCTGTCATAGTCCTCAACATATACTCTAGTCAACCAGGCTATCTGATCTGGGTCATCTGGAGACTAGTTGTCAACTCGGCCATCCACTGATCAGACGCACGCTGAGCATCTAGAAGCTCTCCCACTCTCAGGTCCGTCACGCGATGAGCCTGCCTGATCTCATCCGTAATCCCATCATATCATCAGATAGTGGGTGTAAAGGACCAACCATGTGTAAAGGAGCCTGAGATGGACTAGCTCCAGTAGAATGTGGAGGTGACGGAGGAGGTATAGCATCTACGTCCATATACATGCGATCCTCATCCTCAGCATCACCCTAGTGAACCCCTGCTCTGGCTGCTGCTGCTACTGCCACCTTAGCGTCTGCTACCTCTACCCGAGTAAGAGGACGAACCAGAGCGTTCCTCTCATCATCACTGACCTGAGCATCCCGCATACCCATCCTACAAATGGGCTCCCAGTCCAGAACCGATGAGAAGGTCTTCTCCTGAATCCTCTCATCCACTAAGTCAACACCTAGGCGGGTGAGCAGAGTAGTTATCAGATGTCCGTAGGGCAGGTTGCTTATCTGACCAGGCAGCGTCGCACGGATCATCGTCTTCAGGATAATGTAAGGTAGGCAGACAGGCTGCCGAGTGCAAATGTAGTAGAGGACGTACTGAGTCAATTGCGAGATCCTCTCATAGTGTCCACTCTGGGGTATAGGTTGTGCTGGATGATCTTGCAGTACACCCGAGGCTCTGGACGTAGGTTGATCGCTTTCATCTCCCAATGATCATCTCTGATAAGCTGACTGTCAATCTCAGCATGCATCTCTAAGGAAAGGAACTGGGGCACCTTGGGAGCATAGTACACCAAAGGACCGTCATTTGATATGCCCAAAAGATCAGCTAACTGCTGGCGGTCAAAGGAAACCTCTATCCCTTTGACGTAGCTCATGATCCTGAGCTCCCTACCCCTCTCTATGTCATTGCGATCCCCCACTACCTGGAGATTTCAATAGAACTGTCGCACCAAATCCGGATGAGTACACGCGTCATAGGTATTCACAGGGAGCCAGCCCATGTCACCAAATGCCCCCTCTACGTTGAACAAGGCTAGACTAGCCAAGTGCACACAGCGACCCCCCTTTACTTTCTTACGCTCATAGCGAGCAAACTGAGCTTCGGCCTCGTTGGAGTGGAAACGAACTGGGTCATGAGCCGTAGGCACCTTGGTACGAACCATATTATCTGCCAAAACAAAGAAAAAAAATAATAGATCAGTAATGGTGAAAAACCCCAAAATTTCAGCATTATAACTGCATAAATTGGTCAAAAGCCTCACTTTTCACCCAAACACTTGGGCAGCAGAACATACATAGGTTCTAAACCATCCTGCAAGGCTCATACAGATGGAAATTTAATTTTGAAAGATTGAATTTGAAGAAATTTCAATAAATTCAAAAAATCTCAAAAATTAGGTCAAAATGGAGAATTTCAAGTTTCCCGATAACCAACCTATGAAACTCGAATATTTTTTAGGGCTTTTGTCCATTGGGTGACCAATAGCAAAAAACCCTAATAAAAATTAAATTTTTATGGTTAAAAAAAATTTAATTTAAAGAAAACGATGTAAATAGACAAAAACCTAGTTTGAAAGCTTTAAAAACATGAAACAGTAGAGAGCATACCTGAAGAGAAGGAGCGGGAGTCATGAATGGAAGATGTGATCACTAAACAGGTAGGGGTCGATACTGTAGCAAGTCAGAGAAACAAGTTGAGTTGGAAGAAAGGAGAAAGAATGGGAAATGAATCCAAAATCGGGTTTAAAAACCTGATCCTGGATCGTAGGGTCGCAGAATTTGACCAATGTGCGACCCTACGTCAGACCCTACCATCGACCCTAGCCTCTCGGTGATCCGACATAGAACTAGGGATCGGACCTAGGGTCGAACAATTACCGATCTTACCATCGACCCTAGGCTCTTAGTAGGCTGACAGTGTTATTCAGGGTCGTATACCCTGGGGTCGCATCAGGACCAACCCTACCATCGACCCTACGATGGAAAATACAGTATTTTCTTAGAATGATCTAAAAATTTTGAAATTTATATTGATTAGTTGGATTTTTGACTTGAGAACGACTTATATTGATTGCCTCACATGTGCTATGATTGTTTATATACACTACCACCACCAGAACAGGAAATGGCTGGGCGAAGAGTGACCAGACAAAGCCATAACCCAATTCCACCACCACCACCTGTGGAGGAAGATAGCCATATACATCTTGAAGCACAGGAGAATCTAAATACGACACCACCAGTAGTTAGTGGCCAGGAAAATCCTACAAACTTGCCAGCCCCACCTACGGATTTGGCCACAGCCGTAATGAACTTAGCACAACAGCTACAACAAATACAGTATGTTCAAGCCAATATGCAAGTTGCTATAGGGATGGCTTTTCCAACTGTCCATACAACACCTATGCTAGCAGGGCAGGCCAGCACAGTACCGGGGGAAGTAACATGGTACCCCACACACCTCAAACACCAATCATGCACGCCCAAGTAGAGAATCCTGAGGTAGCTCAAGGCAATTACCAGTATCAACCACCTATGTATGGGGCCTATGCTCCGTATCAGCTAGACTACTCCCGACTGATGGAGCATTTTCTAAAGATGAAGCCCAAAGATATAATGGTAAGCCAGTAGATCCTTTGTGGCCAACACACTAGATTGATGAAATGGAAAGAAATTTCATGATGATGACGGTAAATGAGGAGGAGAAAGTATTGTGTGCAACCCTCATGCTGAAAGGCAATGCACACCACTGGTGGAAGTCCACACGGACTTAACTGTTAACAAAGCACACCCAATTGACCTGGGTTATATATAAAGAGGCATTCTTTGAGAAGTATTTTCTTAGAAGTTTTAGAGATTCTATGGAGAGAGAGTTCCTGAGTATATATCAGGGGCAAATGACCGTGGATGCATACCAACAGCGTTATGAGGACCTGTTTTTCTTTGCACCCGCCAGCATGCAGGAAGAAAACACAAAGGCTTGAAGGTTCATCATGGGACTCAGGGGAAGCATCCGTGAGCATGTTCTGGGATTGGAAAAGAATGTCTACAATGAAGCAGTACAAATTGCTCGAGTAATAGAGTCGAGCCAGAAGGAGAGCTACTTTGCTCAAATAAGGGGTATTAAAAGGCCAAATGGGAATTCTTATAACGGAGGGAATATAAGGACATTCAAATCGTTCTGTACTCAAGGATTCAATGCTGCAGCCAAGACAATTCCAGCAGCTCAACTGCAGCAAAAACAAAATAATGATGGAGTAAAATGCTATAACTGCAATCAAGTGGGACATTATTTCAAGGAGTGTCCTAAACCAAGGAAGCAGCTACAACAAGAAAAGGTTTATGTTGTCACATCTGAGGATGCTGCCGCATCGCCTGATGTGGTCGCAGGTATGACCTGAACCTTTCATTTTGTGTTACATTGTGTGAGCATGTAGACTAAATTAAAACAAATCATAGTTATCGTACCTATTAATGGCATACCCGCTAGAGTAGTCTTTGATTCTAGAGATACTTGTTCTTTTATATTTGTGTCATTTGGAAAAAAGTTGAATCTACCCCTCAAATATTTAGACTACAAACTTCTCGTACGATCGCCTATGGGATTAGAAGTGGAATTAGAGAAGGGTTATGGACCGTGTCCAGTTCTTATCGACAAAAAGACTTTGGATGTAACCTTAATTCAACTTGAGATGGCAGACTTTGACGTCATCTTGGGAATGGACTGGTTAGCTTGACATTCTACAAACCTATTATATGTAGAAAAGAAGCTGACATTTAAAGACAAGGAAGGAGCGGAGTTTAGTTTTGCGGGAACCAAACTTCCCCGTAAATAAAAACTCATCCTCTCTACATTAAAGGCTAGGAATGCCTCGAGAAAGGAGGAGTTGGGTATTTAGTATCAGTGGTCGACCTTACCAATGAAGCACCACGAATGGAGGATATTGATGTTGTGCATGACTTTCTAGATGTATTTCTTGGAGAACTACCAGGACTACCACCCGACCGAGCGACAGAGTTCGTTATAGACCTGATACCCGTAGCCGCACCAGTATCTAAAACACCATATCGAATGGCTCCTACTAAACTGAAGGAATTGAAGGTACAGTTATAAGAATTATTGGACAAGGGTTACATCAAACCTAGAAAATCACCATGGGGAGCGCTAGTATTATTTGTAAAGAAGAAGGACGGTAGTGTTCGACTGTGTATTGACTACCAGGAACTGAATAAGCTGACAATCAAGAATCGGTACCCATTGCCTCAGATCGATGACTTGTTCAATCAGTTGCAAGGTGCCAAGGTGTTCTTCAAGATTGATCTTCCGTCAGGATACCATCAGTTGAAGATTAAGGACGGTGATATTCCAAAGACAGCATTCAGAACAAGATTTGGACATTATGAATTTTTAGTCATGTCTTTTGGATTGACTAACACACCCGTAATTTTTATGGAACTCATGAATCGGGTATTCCATGATATGTTGGATATGTCAGTCATTGTGTTTATTGATGATATATTGGTTTACTCCAAGGATAAGGAAACTCATGTCATGAATCTAAGAGATGCTCTGCAGCAATTAAGGAAAGAGAAGCTTTACGCTAAATTTACAAAGTGTGAGTTTTGGTTAAAGGAGGTCACTTTCTTAGGCCATGTTGTATCCGCTGAAGAAATTAAAGTGGATCCTAGAAAGATTGAAGCCATTGTGAAGTGCGAAGCACCAAAGTGTGTGGCATAAATTAGAAGTTTCCTAGGTCTAGCTGGGTATTATCGACGATTCATGGAAGACTATTCCAGAATTTCTGTACCTCTCACCAGTTTGACTAAGAAAGGAGAAAAATTTGTTTGGACTGATAAATGTGAAAAAGGTTTTCAAACATTGATGTCTAGATTGATGTCTAGATTGATATCTACTCAAATCTTAACTATTCCTATTCCAGGGCAGCCATTTATCTTGTATACAGATGCATCAGGCTTGGGTTTAGGATGTGTACTTATGCAAGGAGAACAAGTAATTGCGTATGCTTCAAGACAACTGAAGACAAATGAGAAGAACTATCCCACTCATGAGTTAGAATTAGTGACAGTAGTACATGCTGTCAAGATATGGAGACATTACTTGTACAGAGATAAATTTTAGATTAAATCAGATCATAAGAGTCTCACTTATCTTTTTAATCAGAAGGAGTTGAACATGCGACAAAGAAGATGGCTGAAATTATTAAAGGATTATGATTGTGATATCCAGGATCACCTAGAAAAGGCTAATGTAGTTGCTGATGCACTAAGCAGAAAAGCAATGATAAAATCTCAAGGAGAGGTCAACACAACTGCAGCAATGTGTACTACAGGAAAAGTGTTCAATCATGGTAATGAACAGTTCGTAATAGGTGCACCGGGTGAATCAACAAACCAAGGGTTTATTCATCGGTTTTCAAATATGTTCACAACATTGAAAATTCTACCTGATATAGTTGATGAAGTGAAAGCAGCTATTAGGTCAGATCCTTATTTAAGAACGGTATAAGAAGACATTGAAAAAGGTAAAACTATTCCTGAGTTCACCTTAGATGATGAAAAGGTACTCAAGTACAAAGGAAGAATATGTGTTCCTGAAACAGAAAATTTGGACATTAGACACCGACTAATGAAGGAAGCTCATACCACCGCCTATTCGGTACACCCTGGAAGTACAAAGATGTATCATGATGTAAAGAAATTATATTGGTGGAGAGGAATGAAAGCAGATGTAGCTAAATTTGTGTCTCAATTCCTAAATTGTCAGAGGGTGAAGGCGGAACGACAAAGACCTGTAGGATTGTTGCAATCACTGTCAGAACCAGTATGGAAATGGGACTACATCACTATGGACTTCATCACCGGGTTACCATTGACTCCTCGAGTAGTTGACGCAGTTTGGGTGATGGTAGATCGTTTGACCAAGACAGCTTGCTCTATAGCAATACGACCACAGTATAGCCTAGAGAGGTTAGCCAAGCTATATGTGGATAACATTGTCAGATTACATAGTGTACCTAAAAGCATTGTGATCGACAGAGAACCATGCTTTACTTTAAAGTTTTGGGAAGGATTGCAAAAGGCTATGGGTGCAACGTTGAAGTTCAGTACTGCATTTCATCCTCGGACAGACGGACAGTCAGAGCGTACCATTCAGATTTTAGAAGACATGCTTCGAGCCTGTGTAATTAATTTTAAAGGATCATGGGATGAGAAACTACCATTGATCGAGTTCGCTTATAACAACAGCTATCAGGATACTATACAGATGTCACCTTACGAAGCACTGTATGTGAGGAAATGTCGAACTCCTTTGTTCTGGAATGAAGTTGGTGAATGTAGCATCGTTGGACCAGAATTTGTTGAAGAGACTTGTCGAGTAGTCGACATTATCAAAGAAAGAGTTAGAATGGCTCAGAATCGTCAGAAACAATACGCAGATACTCGACGCTGAGACCTTGAATTTGTCGTAAGTGGTAAGGTATTCTTGAAAGTATCACCTATGCGGGGTATAAAACGATTCGGACAGAAAGGGAAGCCGAGTCCGAGATATGTTGGGCCATATGAGATTCTAGATAAACATGGAAAAGTAGCTTATCAGTTAGCACTACCACTATCTATGTCAAGTGTGCATGATGTATTTCATATCTCCTTATTAAAGAAGTATGTCAGAGATCCAACGCACGTTTTGATGGTAGATCTACCCGATCTAACTGATGATTTGACATTTAAAGTAGCACTAACTGAAACCACTAGTCGAAAGGTTCAATGTCTATGTAACCATGACATAAACTATGTTAAAGTCACCTGGAGGAGCCGAGATATCGAAGAGATCACATGGGAAGAAGAGAATGCTATGCGGAAGCAATATCCTCAGCTTTTCGACTCCGAAGGTTTGTAAAAATTTTGAGGACAAAATTTTTAATAAGAAGGAGGGAGTTATAAGACCCGTATCAAACTAACCGGTCTTACCACATTGTACCAGGTCTACCTATCATGGTCGAGCTAAGTGGACCAAGTGTGTGAAGAAAATCCCAAGACCAGGTACGAGTCTGACCCAAAAACAGTAAATATGAGGGTAGGGTCGCATGCTTAAATAGGTAGGGTCGACCCCACCTCAACAGAAGTCCAACCTATGATTTTTTAGTCGTAGGGTCGCATGACTAGAAAAACATAGGGTCGACGGATCCTGCGACCCTACGTCCTACCCTACGATTTCTGACAGAAACCGTAAATTAGGAAACTTTCCTAATTCCAAGGGGTCCTTTCCTAAATTCAATGGGACTTATTTTGGATGGTTTTTCTCTATAAATAGGATGTCCCTTAGCCTCTTTCACTCCTTTTAGAACCCTAATTGAAAGTGAGAAATGAGTAAGAGAAGGAAAATAAGAAGAGAAGGAAAATTGAAGAAAAGGCTAAGGAAGAGGAGAAGTTCAAAGAAACCTCTGAATCTCATCCAACTTCAGGTATGAATCTAAGTCCCTTCATAAAGTAAGAGCCTAGAATAGATTAGGAAGAAGTTAGGATTTAGAGAAACCCAAATCATCCATCCATGGACAAGTTCCAAAGGAATCCATGGAAGTAATCATCATAGGCAATGGAAAGTGTGTAAAAATCATAGTTATGAGCCATAGAACAATCTTTGAATGGACCTACAAGACCACAAGACCCCAAGATCGACCACATGCCCTCGGAAAGTCCCAGGGAGGGTGTGGTCACACGTAGGGTCGATTGGTAACCGACCCCACGTCCGACCCTACCCCTAGGGCCGATTGGTAACCGACCCTAGGTGCTGCCCTACTTGCGACCCTATGATTTCAACAGGTCTAAATTTGTTGGAATTAATTCTAATTAAAATCTATCGACTTGTTAGGCCTTTCTAGATATTTTAAAGGTGATTCATAAAGCTTGAACGAGGATCTAGACTCAATCAAAGGTGAGGGAACAAGACCTAAACTAATCGACTAATAATAAACTGTTTTGTTTATTAAGCCCAACACCATGAATGATTCTATGATTGTATGATTCTAATGTGCATATCTCATGTCATCTATTATTCCTGTTATTACTGTTCATGCATATTTAATTCAATTATTTACAGCATGATGATGATGATGATGCTAGGAATAGGCATGTGAATGTTTGTGTGTGTTATTGTACTTGATGCGAGTGGGGCATCAGGGGAAGTGTTATGCGGTGTTTGATCCAGACACTTAAGCTCTATCTCTACTCATGTCTTGTCCACTAACATCGTTGTATTGCCATTACCTTAGCAGAACTATTATGTCGTAGGGCATTAGGGGAGGTGGTCTCGGACCGTGTAGTCTCTGACTCTGCCCGGGGGCCTTAGCTCTATCTCTATGGACGTATTGAGGGATGCTGGGGTGAGGCCTTGGATACACTGTTTGACATTAGGATTAGTTAGTTGCGAGCCTAGTTTGCAAGCCCTCACCAGCATGGACTTACGTGTTGGTATGGGTAGGGCATCAAGGGAAGTGTTATGCAGTGTTTGATCCGGACAATTTAGCTCTATCTCTATTCCATGGTGGGTGCATGTGGGGGTAGCAATGGTGTTTGATCCGTTGGGCGGTTCCACACATTCGTGTATAGAGATGCGGCAGCCACCTATCCTTTCTATAACACATTGCAAACTTATGAACCAGACCAAAGATATGAATTGAATGCATGCATATGTTTGTTGCATTGTTTTGTTTGCTCACTGAGCCATGATGTGTGCTCACCCTTTCGACATCGAATGCTTTTAGTTGATGATGCAGGTACCACGGTTGAAGACTATATGAATGCTCCTATGTATGGACATGCGACGCCGATGGACGTTGAAGTTATGGTGGAATCGCATGATTCGTCATGCGAGTGCAACTCTTGTGTTTTTTATTAGAATGTTATTCAATTTATAAAGACGATGTAATTGATTAAATATTTTATTTTATGTCTTAGTCAATGGAGAATAATTATATAATTTATTATTTTATAACTGTTAAGACTCTCAGTTCATTAGTATAAAGACTTCTGCTATTGTGTATTTACTCTGATTATTATTGTGGATGTGTATGGTTTAAGCAAACGGACACAGCCTATTCGAGATCCTAGTTGAACTATTGGTTAATTAGCGGTTCATCACACCATTCTGAATAGTGCGGAATTGGGGTGTGACATGTACGGTCATCTGATTATTTATCCGGTTATTAACCTTAATAGGACTGACAGAATGGGATGGGGGAACGGTTTATCCGCTATGTTTGTAAATCAGGTTAATTTGGTTATAAAACCCTAAAATTTTGGACTCTTGGTCAAACCGGTATAACGCAATAGGCAGCGATGCTTAAGTTACCAGTTTATCGGAACCATAGGAATTTCTTTTTATAAAAAGGGCTCGAGGGCCCTCATTTGGTCCCCACACAACTGCAAGTGGAAGAACCAGAGAGAACGAGGCTCCGATAACCACTCATAGTGACTTCCAGTTCCTTCCTGCAGTAAACATTGAGATTCTTCTCCCCATTCCTCTGTAAAGGTAACATTCCTCTCTCCTTCTCCATTTTTCAATCTCTAAAATGCATTAAATTCCCTACACAGCAGGCATATACATTTTTTTTGGGGTTTTTTTTTTCATCCATTTCCACTAAAATAGGGACACTCAAGCATAGAATCCCCTAACTGAGTGGGGGTTGTCCTTTGCCTTACTCAAATGGCCTACGCTAAGCCTTCGGCCAGACCTACAGAGCCCAATGCCTGAGTTAGGGCACCCTTGCCTACTACCTCTGTGTTTTTCAGGGCACTATGAGTGGTTATCGGCCCTACATAGATAGGCACCACCACCCTCTTACCTATAGGCCCAGGGCTGATGGTATCCCTATACAGCCCTACAGAAAAATGTGACCACATTAACTTGGTAGTATGTAGTTGGCATCATTGGTGCTTGGCCACCATGCTAACCCTAGTCATGCTGTACCAGTTAATAAGGAGGGCCAGTATACTGATCTAAGTAGCCGAGGTATTGTTCGATCTTACCTTATTGAATGACCGAGACTTACCATAAATACTAGGAGCAATGACTTAGAACTATTTAACCAATTCAAGGTTCCAATGTCGGTCCGACAATCCCATAATAGCATCACTAACCACCAAGTGCACCCCTGTAACATGTGCACACCAACAAAGATGACATAAGCATTATTTTGCTTATCCCAGCCATGTACACAACACTCATAGCATGCATCACTTGCAGCAATTGGCTTGGTGCACTGCACATGCCGGTATCCCCTCATGAATTACCTTGGTTTATGCTACACTATCCCTTTGGATTAACTTGGTATTGGTCAGGGTGTTCACACCAAGCACTCCACTTGGGCAGTGTGGCCCGTATGGGTGTGGCACACCAAGTTAAATACGTTGTTATGCATTTCACTTAACAATATCCCTTCATCAACTCAGTTAGTGCATAGCCACATACCACCGGTTATCCCCCTAGCATAACACTGCCACCTCCATACACCATCCCATCATTGCATTGATTACTCACGTACTACCATGTCATGTTAAATTTCCACAACAGCACCTCTTCTGCATTGTATTATATGGAATCTCTTGATTATTTTAACCATGTGAATTATGTGCCTCGTATCCGTGATACCTAAGTATGGGGATCATATGCTGGCCTTCCCTAATGGCTGCCAATGAATTGTGATGAATTGTCCATTCATAGGAAGACAAGGCTAATCTATATGGCATAATAAGATCTAAACCTTATGGAAACATTGCATTTCCCTGGCTAGTGCACACTTACACACCCTAGGTATTTTTCCATCATGCTACTGAGCTTGTCACGCATTGACTCATCATCCCATTGACTACTCATGCATTGGCAACATATCTTATCTAGTTGTGAACACCGTAGAACTTGCATATGTCATGCTTGGTCTAGTGCATAGCATGCTTAAATCCATGGCTGCTTTTGGTTTATGGAACTGCCCATTTGGATGGGTACAGCTGGCCATAAAAAATATATTTCTTCACTCCACTTCGTATTGCACCTTAAAGGCATTTCATTTCTAATCGCCATGTCCATCTGTTGACGTAGTTAACAAGGGTATTCAATGATACAATTGGCTAGTCTTGCATATCTTCCTTTGACTTGGGGTTTAGATATCCCCAATTTATAAGATAGACCAAGGCCATTAAAGCCATGCATTTTACTCATGAACCACACGCATCCTTTAATTTGCATCTTGTCAGCTGCATACTTACTTATTTACGTAACTAACTCATACATTCTGCTTCTATTTTCAGACATCATGCCATCCAAGAAAGAGGCTGAGCCAGTGGCTCAGGAATATGATGTTGACAGATTCATCTTCTTCCATGCCATCAAGTGCTGGGACAGATTTGGGGAGATCCCGGTCATAGCTGGCCGTAGTGTGCATTTTGAGGAGCTGATCAGATTCCGTCTACATGACACATTTGACCACTTTCATTGAATGCCAGCCATGCCCATCGAAGATGATACTTACCCCAATCTGCTGTGCCATTTCATCTATAACATTGGCCAGCTGGTGGATGATGTGACAAGTGAGCTGACAGTGGCTAGTAGGGTGAAGGGGGTTGACATCTCACTGTCAGTCGCCTCTCTGGCTACTATCTTGGATGATCACTAGATGTGGAGCAGATCTACAAGGCTCCCAAGGAGTCTGTAGGCATGATGGAGGATGCTTACATGCATATGCGGCAGGCACTCACTCTCCCTGATGCAATAGGGAAGGTATATGAGGAGAGGGAGTCATACTTCAAGCCCACTCCCCAACTCCTTAGCAAGATTATTCAGCATAATGTCATACCCAAATCTGGTCACCATGAGGAGTTGAACCAGTTCTGTGTCTTCTTTACTGATTGACTAGTGCAGCGGAGATCAGTGTGCCTCTCCTACTTGATTCTACACACCATCCTTCATTCCTTCTTTTACCTGCCCCACAGAGGTCACCTACCTACAAGCATCTCTTGACCTGCATCTTTACACACTTTGGCATGAGCCTCGAGGGAGAGGCCATGAAGAACGGGAAGGACTCATCTGTGCTCAACTGGGACACCATCGCGCAGATGTAGCTTACTGATATAGCCATGTAGGACCCAGTTCATAAGGCATGCGCCAGACACCCAGAGCAGCACAGCTTTATATGAGAGCTTGAGCAGTAGTAGCAATCAGAGTAGTAGCAATAGCCACCAAAGCAGGCACTGGGAGTGGTAAAGGCACCAGCTGTGGTATCTGGAGAGTGACCACAGCACAACCGTTGTCATCCAGCGAGGAGGAGTACCAGGATGATGATGATGATAGTAAGGAGGGCAAGGGAGATGAGGACGATGGAGGTAGAGAGGACAGTGATGATGGTGATGACAATGATCACATGGATGTGGACATCACCGACCCCACACTTGACGCCCCTCCATCTATCAAAGTGGCACCGGAAGCTACTCATACCAAAGAGGTACCACTAGTTTCTCACACTTCTAGGCTACCTACAGCCACACCATGATTGTGATCCACAGCAGACTTGGGCCAAGTACTAGGGGTGCTCTAGCTCATGCATAAGGAGATAGAGAGGCTCGTTGACAGTTACATTAGACTAAGAGAGAGGTAGGGCGATGACTGAAAACCATGAAGACTGACGTAAGGGATGCTAGGGCTAGGCTGGGCTAGGTGGAGACCCACATAGGATATATTCATGTTGCGATGGTCATTGTCGGTCACTTGCATCACTATGTATAGCGTAGGCCTGTAGTGACTCTGGCCCCTTTTAGTGCTCCACCACCAGCAGCCCTGCAGGACGTGCCCACTTCTTTCATTTCACAGGATGTCTCTTCAGCACATGCAGTTCCTAGCACCACACAGACATCTTCACCACATGGTAAACCAACAACTACTACGGTCTAGGGTGATTCTTCTCCCACTACCAGATTGCATGCATTCTTCTTCAGCACCTGTTACTGGACTCGATCTATCTGCCCCACTGAGAGAGCCTCAGTAGACAGAGTAGTAATCTAGCCCTTTACTTTTATAGTTCTTCTTTTATCTCATGTACATAGGGTAACTATCCGGGTTGTGGACTATACCCTACTTGACTTTGGACATTATATTTATCCTTACTTTATACATGTACACCTTCGTTCCTATTTTGTCACTACTTGTATTTATCTTTCGTTAGATTAGGATGCTGTCTTGAGATAGCAGTTTGGATTATGAACCATATCTTCACTTTGTAATTAAATTGGGTACACACACACACACACACACACACATACACACATACACACACATACACACACACACATACATATATATATATATATATATATATATATATATATATATATATATATATATATATATATATATATATATATATATATATATATATATTAGTTCATATTATGTATTATACTCTTTCTTTTAAATTTTATATAATGAAATATAACCTAACTTACTGTTCTCCTAACTTACTACTTATTGGTTCAAAAAAGATTTTAATTAGCCTAGGCATCTGTTCCTACACATGGAAACGTAAGTGTAGGAGAAGTTTTTAGGTAGAATCAAAGTGGTTGTGTTTTCAAAATAGCTTTTAATTAGCCTAGACAAGGTTGACTTTAAACTGGTCTCTAATTGATAGAGATCAAGATTGACTTTGAATTGGTCTCTTATTGATAAAGATCAAGATTGACTTTGAATTGGTCTCTTATTGATAGAGATCAAGATTGACAGTCATGGACTGGGCTTTAATTGCTAGAGGCAAGGATTGCTTGAGTTGGGCTCCGATTGATAAAGGCCAAGGATGACAATCATGGATTGGATTCTAATTGCTAGAGATGATGGATTGCTTGAGTTGAAATGACTAAAATTCTCTTTGATTCCTTCACAAAATGAAACATGGACAAGAGGTAATGGTTGAACAGGCCTAGAGGCTAACTCATGCTAACATTGAGTTCATATGAATGGAACCTTTCTTAATTATAACATGAATCGGAACCTAAACTATAGTTAATGGTTGGATAAGCCGAGAGGCTAATTAAATTTAAATGACTGAAACTCTTCCTAGTTCCAACATGAATCAGAACTTGAACCACAGTTGATGGTTGGATAAGCCTAGTGGCTAAATGAATTCAGATGAATGGGACTCTTCTTAATTCCAACATGAATCAGAACCTGAACCAAAATTGATGGTTAGACAGGCCTAGTGGCTAAATGAATTCAGATGAATGGAATCTTCTTAGTTCCAACATGAATCAGAACCCTAACCAAAGTTGATGGTTGGCCAATGGAACTCTTCGTAGTTCCAACATGAATCAGAATCGTAACCAAAGTTGATGGCTGGATAGCCTAGTGGCGAATTGAATTCTGACGAATGGAACTTTTCCTAGTTCCGACATGAATCAGAACCCTAACCAAAGTTGATGGTTGGATAAGCCTAGTGGCTAATTAAATTCAGTTGAATGGAACTTTTTCTAGTTTCGACATGAACCGGAACCCAAACCAAAGTTGATGGATGGATAAGCCTAGTGGCAAATTGAATTCAGATGAATGGAACTTTTTCTAGTTCCAACATGAATCAGAACCCTAACCAAAGTTGATGGTTGGATAAGTCTAGTGGCTAATTGAATTCAGATGAATGGAACTTCTCATAGTTCCGACATGAACTAGAACCTAAACAGGAGGTGAATGGTGAAAAAGTTTAGGGGCCGAATGTCTCCTCCACTCTAACATGATGTGGGAGGTGACGATTAAACCTGCCTAGGGGATAAACCTTTCTTCAGTTCTGAGATGAATCAGAAATGGTGGTTGAATCTGGGACTGAATATTTCTTTGATTCTGAGATGAACTGGATGTGATTGAATCTGCCTAGGGGTTGAATCTTTTCTTAATTCTGGATGACCGAAATGATGATTAGACTTACCTAGGTTCTGAATCTTTCCTTAATTCAAAGGTGAATCAAGAAGGGTGATTGGACTTACCTAGGGGTTAAATCTCTCCTTAAGTTAGAGGTAAATCGAGAACTAATGATTGGATTTTCCAAGGGATTGAAATTCTCCTTAATTCAGAGGTGAATGGAAAATGGTGATTTAATTTGCCTAGGGACTGAATCTCTCCTTAATTCAGAGATGAATTGAGAATAGTAATTGGATTTGCCTAGGGGCTAAATTTCTCATTAATTCAGAGGTGCATCGAGAACTATGATTGGATTTGCCTAGGGGCTAAATCTTTCCTTAATTCTGAGGTACATTGAGAACTATGATTGGATTTGCATAGGGGCCGAATCTTTCCTTACTTCTGAGGTACATTGAGAACAATGATTGAATTTACCTAGGGGCTGAATCTTTCTTTAATTCTGAGGTACATTGAGAACTATGATTGGATTTGTATGGGGGCTGAATCTTTCCTTAATTCTGAGGTACATTGAGAACAGTGATTGGATTTACCTAGGGGCTAAAACTCTCCTCGATTCTGAGGTACATTAAGAACTATGATTGGATTTGCCTAGGGGCTGAGTGTTTCCTTAATTCTGAGGTACATTGAAAACAGTGATTGGATTTGCTTAGGGGCTGAATCTTTCCATAATTTTGGGTTACATTGAGAACTATGATTGGATTTCCCTAGGGGCTGAATATTTCCCTAATTCAGAGATGAATCGAGAACTATGATTGGGTTTGCCTAGGGGCTAAAACTCTCCTTAATTATGAGATGAACTGAATATGATATTTGAGTAAGCCCAAGGACTAACTGTGCAGGAATATTGTAACCTTTTTAGGTATAGGTGCTTGTCGCTGCCCAAACTAAATACTCTATTGGACCAGAATGGCTGAGTTACTGATTGTGTTCCCAAATCTGGTTGCCTTCTTTCTTATAAAATTTGATGTTCAATCAAGATCTAGATTCATGACTTCCATTGATTCATTTAGAAAGATAACATGGATGGATCTCAAGATGGGAGATCAAGATAATTCCCTAATTGTAGGGGCCTCTCACTCTAAAAGGGTGGATGTGGTTGCAGATTGATTCTCATTTCCAAAGGCATTGAAACCCAATGGAGGAAAATCAAGATTATAGACATCTAGAGGAATGGAAGAAGTCACATGCACAATCAAAGATGACTTAACCAAACAAAGTTAACTCCCTCATAAGGGCGATTGGGTAAACATTATCCGAGTCAATTTTGTTGAATTTGGTTAAGCCATGTGTTCGGTCTTGGGACTTCGTGATTCTAAAAATGGATAATCAGTGATACCAAGGTCTAGCCACTTGGGTCACCGAATTCAATGAAATTGAAATGGATATATTAATCCATTGTCCTTATTAGGAATGGTTAGCAAAAGTGGTTCATGGAGGAACAAACTAGTAAATTTCTTCTTGACCATGGTATCTATTTCTTGACAGGGATTTTCTACTCATTTTTCAAAATCGACGTGTTAGCAATGAGAGGTTCGACACGTCGAGCTTACTTAAAGGAGGGTGTATAGTGATCGTCTAATATGATGTAGAACAGGTGTATACATACCTCATACTCCCAGTGGGTGAGAGTTCAAGATGCTCATCGTGTAGATTCTAACATGTTGACCAATCGGGGACAAAAACGGGCAGAAATTTGACGTCTCGAACATGGATGTCATAGTTAAGCAGAATTTACTAGGTCGGTTCAGGGATGAACCAAAATTAACAAACATTGGGCTATAATCTGGGTTAGGACAGAAAAGGCCACCTTGACGAGGATGGGGTAACCTATCACCGAATGCACGATGAATAATGGGCCCCCAATCTTTTTATATACTTTGTTGTAAGAATCAAGTGACGTGGAGTAGCATAACACAGTCCTAGGTGAACCCAAGAAACGTTCGTTAGAGGCTGCTCCCCGGTCATGGTATCATAAAGTACAGGCCATGGTTGTGTGTTTCGCCTAGCGGGCTACCCCATATGCATGGGACCCGGTTTGGCTTCTCACACGAATGTGTGACTGAATCCATTCCCCATAAAACAATATGATACAAACATAAATATAGTGTCCTAAGAGCTAGCATCCAATTCACACAAGGAAAGTTTTCATTTAGGAGTCTAACGTTTATATCCCCAATTGAGTCACCACTGTAAGGACAAAGATTGAAAATCTTATGGAAGTCGCCACCTAGATTGAGGTCTAGGACCTTAGAAAATGTAAAATCTCACCCTAAGGTAAAACATCGATTGACTCATGACCCTTAGATTGGATTTCTGGTCCATCAGAGATTGGGTAAGCATCAGGTTACGATTATGGGAAGGGGTTAGACATCCAAACCGCCCAATCAAAATTGGTCTCCTTTACCTTTCTTACGCTAGCCTCTATTTGTTAAACTGAATCAAACCAAGTGGTTTGATATCATTGAACCGAATCTTTATCCATCAGATTGCCTACGTATCACAAAATTATTTCAAAAATCAGGTTCACCATCGTAGTTCAAGTATGATTAAAATTTATGACTGTGATTTATGCTTGTACATGATTAAGTTCATTGTTCAAGTTAAAGTTTATGCTTGAAAGGATGAGAAACCCTATCGGTTAGGATCTGGATAGTCCATCTAGACTGATAGATAATCCTAGTGGATCTATGGATAACCCTATTTGGGTCAAAATATTGATAACCTTATTCTAGGTTGGAATGTATAACCCATTTTGGGTCAAAATATAGATGGATATCCTAGTGGATCTATGGATAGTCCGAGTGAACTAAGATCTAAATTTGGGTTTCTCCCAAATAGCCTACGTTTCCTATGGTTTGACCTAGGAATCAGAATCCACGTAGTTCGAACTGATGGGTAAATATCCTAGTGGATCTATGGATAGTCTGAGTGGACTAAAATGTAGATCCGAATTTGGGTTTCTCCTAAATGGCCTACTTATCCTAGGGTTTGCCCTAGGAATTAGAATCCACATAGTTCGGGCATGGGTAACCCTATTTTGATTGAAAAATGGATAAATATCCTAGTGGATCTATGGATAATCTGAGTGAACTAAGGTATGGATCCGAATTTGGGTTTTTCCTAAATGGCCTATGTATCCTAGGGTTTGCCCTCGGAATCAGAATCTGCGTAGTTCGAAATGATGGAATAACATGTTCTAGGTTAGAATGTGAGAACCTGTTCTAGGTTTAGGGTTTAGAACCTATTCTAGGTTTAGGATTGAGAACCTATTCTAGGTTTAGGGTTTACTGAGAGGTGAAAATTATCCTGAATTACCCTTTTCATCTTAAGTTCTAATTTTGGAAAAGTTTGGCAAAACATTTTCTTTCTTTATTAAGATTTTTATTATTTCCATTATGCCCTTCCCAAGAATGTAGGTGCCTACATGTATATCCCCACGCCTAATATATTCGCTAGGTGTACAAATATGGCAGTTCGACTAGGGTGCAGCATAAATTAAGTTATTGCCATAAATGGAATATTCTAAGAATGGCATGTATGATATTTATGGTAATTATCACCAAAATATAGTAAGACTATGAAAATCTCCCTAATATGGCATGCATTGCAAATAAGGTAAGAACCTAATATGGCAAGATCTAATATGCTAATCTAAGCATGGCAAGACCTATTATGGAAAGATCTAATATGCATATATATATCAATATGGTAAGTACCAATCATAGAACGCATATATGACATGAATTTTTTTTTTAAAAAAAAGAAAAGATATTATATGCTATTTTCTAAGCATAGTAAGACTTAAAAATGGTAAGAAATTAAGATTTTACTAAATATGATAATCTATTTATTCTACCAAATATAGCAACATATGGAATATGGAAAATATGGTATGCATAATCCAAACAAAACATATGAATGCTCCAAATATAACCATTTATCCAAATATGACAGAATTTGCTCAAACAACCAATTTGCATGTTACAATGAATGAGACATCAATGAAACCCTTTTTTTTTTTTTTTTTTGAAAAGTGAAAAATTATTAAAAAAACATATGTTCAATGTTCTTTAAAAAATTATAATTTTTATGAAGACATTTGGAAAGATTAATGACTCAAAACTGTCAAAATTGTGACACAAGGTTTTAGATAATGGACAAAGCTATGAACTGCATTCAGATTCTGTCACATTACACAAAAATGACCATACATAGATCTTCTACAACTCAAATCAAACTCAACTCTTTTCATAGAAAGGTGACTTGCTATATTATATTTTATATGAAGGAGTTGAATCCCAACAGAGAGCAAAATTAGGTCAAAGATATGCCCTAAGACCGGACATGTGCACTAGTCAAATCTGTTCTAGATTATTGACCAGTTGCACCATAAATTCCAAATAAAATTTTATACTTCATAAAAATTAAATTCAGATATATGCTTATGTAGATAACTCTCTGATCTAAAATTTTATTAAGAAGAAAAAGTTAAAACAACATATTTTCTTTGTGAAAAATGATTCTTTTTAATCATGCAAATCAGTACACCCTGACAGATTCATAATCAGAGCACCATGCACTTAAAAATTGATATCAATTTGATAAAAAATTGAAAAAAAATTAAACCAGTGCCATTTTTGAGAAGACATTTATATCTAAAAGGTTCATATGAAGTTGATTTCCTAATTATGGCCATAAGGCCCTTGTTTAGTGACTTTCTGATTGAGGATTGCATTACATTTGAGTAAAACAACAATGTCAAAGATGAATTTTTTGATGTACTTTCCCAATTCCAAATGGAACGAAATTCTTAGGGTAGTCTTCTAACATAACAGAGAGATTTCCATAAAAATTTTGAGTTCAAAATCCAACAAAAAATAGATGTGATGTACGTCCAAAGTTTGAATCCTAAATTAAAAATTTCAGATTAGAAAACCATTTTATGAAACTTACAAAAAACATCAAACATCATCATATAGCATTCAAACATCATCATTGAATAGCCTAAACAAATTATCGTTCATGAAAAATGCTAGATATAGGCATCCTAACGTTAATAAACATGTAATAGAGCAATCCTGATCGAAATTTCATGGAAATTAACCTTTTTTAAGCAAAATTGACATTCCACCATTCTAACGACCTCTAAATTTGTTTAGGGTACTAACCTTGTACTCGAATCGAACGAAACCATCGATGTAAGATGTCTGGAGATCGTATCAAGCTCTTTAAATGTGAATCCTCTTGCTCCTTTTCTCTGCTTCTCTCTCTCTTCTCTTTCTCTCTTTTCTTCTTCTCTTTTCTTTCTTTTCTCTTCTTTTTCTCTCTTTCTTTCTCCCTCTCTTACGTTTCTCTCTCTCACTCACGTCCTCCTCTCCTTGTGGTCTGGAAAAGAAACCTCCTCTCTCTTTCTCTTGGCCTATTTATCCTTTTCCTCTCCTCTTCTAGAAGATCCTTCTTTCCTTTTCTTCTTTTTCTAGAAAATCTTTTTTTTTACTTTTTTCTTCTTTCCTTCCCTTTTCTCTTCTCTCTTATCTCTTCTCCACTTTTTCTACATGTTTCTAGGGTAGGAACATCCCTCTCCCTCTCTCTTCTTCTCTCTTCCTTCCTTTTCTTCTTTTTCTTCTAGAAAATCCTTTCTTTCCATTTTTTTAATTTCCTTTCTTCTCTCTTTCCCACGTTTTTTCTCTTTCATTTCTTTCCTTTTTCTCTTTCTTCTTTTAGAAAATCCCTTCTCTTTTTTCTTTCTTTCTTTCCTTCTTCTAGAAATTTTCTTCTTTCCTTTTCTTCTTCCTTCCTTTTTTCTTCTTCCTTTTCTTCATCTTTCCTTTTTTTTTTTCTTTCTTCTTTTCTTTCTTTTTTCACGTTTTATTTTTAGAAATTTCTTTCTTTTTCTTTCTTTTTTTTTCTTTTTTTTTCTTTTTTCTTTCCTTCCTCTTTCCTTTCTTTTTTCCCTCTCTCTTTCACGTTTTCTTTCTAAAAAATGTTTTTTTTTTCTTTTTTTTTCTTTTCCTTTTTCTTTTATTTCTCTTTCATTCTTTTTTTCTTTCTCCCTCTCTCATTCCAACGGCCTCTCTTTCCTCTTTCTTTCCACGGCCTCTCTTTCCTCTCTCTTTCCTATAATATATATGTATATATATATATATATATATATATATATATATTATATACAATAATTTATTATACATTATACACATATAAAAGAAATGCATGCATATGGGCTGACAAAACTTGGTCTGGATTGGTCTGTGCTGGGCCGGGCTAAGATAGACTAAGCTAGATTAAGCTGGTTTGGACCAAGGTTGACATTTCATAGTCCATTTCTCTCACCCTTCCATATGAAATTTTTTGATAGCATCTATTCTAAATTTTCTAGGTTCACTTTGTAAAACACTAAAAATGAGGAATATTAGAACTTGAATCAACTCATTTGGAAATAAAATGGCCAACTTATGAATTTATGAAGTTTAAGCAGATCAATTATCAATAATTTGGCTGACCATTTTGCATGGGATCCTTCGGAGACTTCTACAGGAAATCCTTTATGTCCGCTTTGTAGAGTACTAAAAATGGAACATAATGAAACTGAAATCACCTGATTTGGATATGGGATGACCAAAATATGAATTTCTGAAGATTAATGACTATTTCTATGTGTAATTTTGCATGAGACCCTTCGAAGACTTCTACCCGAGATTTTTTACGTCCACTTTGTAGAACATCACAAATGAATAATAATGGCCTTGGAATCATCTGTATCCAACATTGAACGAGAAAGATATAAAGCTTTGAAGTTCTAATGAAAATTTTGCATGAAAGCTTGCATGGGGCCCACCGGTGACCTTTGCCTAGGATTTTTCATGTCCACTTTGAAGAAGACTGAAAATAAAGAATATTGGCATTTGAATCGTCTAATTTTGATATCAGATGACCAAGATATGATGTCTTGAAGTTTGAATGATAATGCATGCATCATACGATAATTACGTAAATGCCCTTGAACTTTCAAACTGCGATATCTTCCTTGTTTAATGTCAGAATTTAATGATTCTGGCTTCATTTTGAAGATAATTTCACAACCTGTACATCCAAGGAGGTAATATCCAATGACCCTGCTGTGGGGTTCATTAAAGAATCACAAACCCTTGGGTTAAAAGTCGAAAACCTACCATATTGGTTCACTTATGCTGAGGGTGGCAAAAATGGGGTGCTTACAGATAGTTTTCCTAACCAATTCTAGGCTTAAAAGTCAATACTAACTGAATTGACAGAAGGAACCTATTGTGCGTCCACTAGTACGTGGTGTCGATTAACACTTACTCAATTCCTTTCATATATATAAATGGAAGACTGATCGGGTGAATGGTCATCTAGTTAGTCATCTGCTTGACATACTATATATAATATAGGATTTCAGTGAGTTTTTCCACTTGGGATTAAGCCTATACGGAGGCATGGCTAGCGGTACCTCATACATACTGATGTGACGTACCTGCAGGTCGTGCTTCGGTTTGTAATACCGATTAGTATGGCACCGATTATTACTTAGTTTGATATATTTAATTATTTACTCTGGCAGTAGACTAGTCATGAGTCAACCGGTATTAAGGCCACTACCAGTTTACCGGTTCGTGCTAACGGTCTAGCCCAGAAGCCAAACACAAACCAGTGAGGGTTTTTTCTTTGGAAAAGTTTTCTCCCACCATTGTTTCCCTTACTTTAAATGGTGAAAGACTATTACCAACCATTATTGAGCATAATGGAGGTCATTTAGACCCCATTATCATCTCCATTCATGGGGAAAGTAAAAACCTAAGGTTCTAGGTCAAGGTTCAATTTCCAATAATAGAGACCATTAATAGGGCACTCCCCCATGGTCTAAGGTCTACATCCCTATATGAGTGGAAGAAGGAGAAGTGATGAGAACCTACCTCCATGAAGATCGGTTCTTGAGCTTAAGTTCCAAGTTGGAGCTCCAAGGCTTCCATCTCTTAAGCCCACTCACTCTCCCACGATTTAGCAAGAGGAATGAAGGAGAGTGAGTCCTCCTTTTATAGGACTCATGGAGAGAGAAAGTGTCCTACTCTTTCTCAACCGACAGAAGTCAAGCAGTAGAACGTTCATCTTGTACGTGCTGTCGGTTAAACTTAAAACACATCTGGGCCTAGTTTCATGGGCCCAATTTGATTGTGATGCTTCTTAGACTTCAAGTATCTACTCTCACCTGATTTAGTATCCCTGGGTGATATAAGGGGCTGACCCTCATCATGTTTAGGGTCAAAATACAGAGTGCCAAGTATTGGCACAGTAAGACCCGATACGAAGAGATACGAATTGTGAGGGTTTTGGAGTGGGTCTTACAATCCATCTTTGCAGAGTCTAAAGAATCTTGATTCTCATTTTAGATCCCTTTATAGTTTAGAATGTAAGTCTTATCAGTTTGAAAAGTTCCATTGTGTGAGTTATTCCTCTCAAGTCAATAAACGGGTCTGCACACCCTTTTACTTTAATATATTCCGATGTATAGGGTCCTTATCTTGTGGCTTTAAAGTTGGGGTTTGAAAATTTTGTTATTTTCGTTGATGACTATTTTAGAGTCACTTGGCATTATTTAATGAAAAATCATTCAAAATTATTTTTCAATTTTTTGTACATTTGTTACTGAATTTCAAATTCAATTTCAAACATCTATTCTATTTTCCATGGTGATAATGCCAAAGATTAATTTACTAGTCCTTTTTCTTAGTTTATGGTTGAACGCTCTAAAATTCATCAGTCTTCTCATTCGAACACCCCACAACAAAATAGTGTTGCCGAACATATGAATTGATATTTAATGGAGGGTACTAGGTGCTGCAATGTCAATCTATAGTGGAAAGAATAAGAAGGTGACAAAGAAGGTCCTCCAAAAAGGCCCCATGACAAGCCTAGCTAATGAATCAAGCCAGCAATCAAGCCAGCCGCAAGCCATAAGCTGATGCCACAAATTGAGGCCCAACCGATAGCTAATTACAACTGCAAATTAAAGACCAGAGATTTGCACAAATATTGATAGCTCTATACAACTATCCAGCTTGCATACGCAAGCTTTTCTTTCCTCTTCTCCTACAGTTATATAATTAGAATTGTTTCCTAACATTATTTAGCCTCTAATTACGTTATGGACTAGTACTTTTTTTTAGTTCGTTTTTTTTTTGAAAACTTTCCTAAAGCTATAAAGGAAAGTTTCTTATTCTTGTTGTGTTATTTCTGGGTATTCCTTTATGGAATCAATCCTACAATACTTTGTATTTTTTTTTCTTGAAGCTTATTAATAAGATGAACGAGAAGAGAGAGGTGGTCTTAGAAGAACCAAGATTTCTGTCAACATTATTGGTTTAGTCTCCAAAGTTGTGAGACTCAAACCAAAACTTATTCTTTTTTTTTTTTTCCTTTAAATTTACATAATCTCTCATTCTTTCTTACTGCTCTGCGACATCATTCCCTACTGCCCTGAGCACTCAACATTGTGGTATTATCAGATTGCAATTAAAACTAATTATTCTGATCTACCCAGTAGTGGTAACAAGGAATACATGATTTTAGAATCTTCATACTCTATAATTTAATGGTTGGATTGACATCAAATTTAAGCATGTTTACATATCTATACTAAAATCCATCCCTATCAAGTTTGAAGAACTTCCAATGGATGGATTCTCAGATAAGTCAATCTCTCTACATTATCACAATTTTGGTTTCTATTTTCTTGAAGATTTTGAATTGGACTGGTTGTAAAGATCCCCTATTTGCAAGGATTAGGCTGAGATTAAATTAAAACCTTTGCTTTGGCATTAATTGGTATCAAAGCATGGCAACGGAGAGTTTTAACTCTCTTAACCAACCCAATAACCCCAATGATCCTCTAACTTCAGTGCTCCAGCAACAAGCTAAGATGAAGGCACAAATTACAAGCATGGAAAATAGGATGAACATCATGACGACTGGACAACAACAAACTACAGCCAACATTGTGCCTAGAACTCACCTTAGGGCTCCCCAAAGAGTTCCTAGAAAAGGCTATTATGACCCACTACATGATGAACATGATGGGAGACACCCCCCCCCCCCAATATGAAAATTCAAATAAAGTAAGGATGGACTTAAAAGAATTTCATGATAGGCAAGATCTCCAACCCTTTCACAACTGGCTGTATGCCTTGGATGACTATTTTGGCTGGTTTGATCTTCCAGAACCTAGAAAATTAAAATTGGCATGATCTAAACTCATGGGAGTTGCCCTGAATGGTGGAGGCACTATAAAGCCAGTCTCATAAGAAAGCAATTGGGGTCCACTGCGTGGGAAGAGATGAAAAAAGAGCTTAAAAAAAAATATTTGCCAAGGACTTTTCAAAGGAGGCTACATGACCAATTAAATTCCAATAGGCAAGGTAATTTAACTAATAATGAGTATACATTCCAATTTGACATTCTTTGTACACGTACTGGTTTGTGTAACAATGATGATCAAATGGTGTCTTAGTTTCGTCTCAGGATATGACCTGATATTTTAGACAAACTGGGTGTTGTTGATACTGTGAGTATCCATGACTGTGTAGATAAGGCATTACAAGCAGAAGATCTATTGAAGTCTAATTCAAAAGTTCATCCCAAGCTATAGTGAAGAGAAACGTTCCATGCCTACCAGCAATGCCGTAGGGCCTATACCTCGGAGTACTACAGTTAACGATAAAGGTAAACGCTGCATGGTAACAAATATGGATTGTCAATGTTATCACTGTAATGCCTATGGTTACTATGCCAGAGATTGTTCCCAAAAGTTGAAAGTAAACTCCCTAGTTGCCTCAGTCAAGGCTTGTAAGACCTGCACGCCACGAACCCGGCCTAACCTTATATTTTGTGTCGGGACCCGTCTACATATCATGGTCGAGCCAAGTGGACCAAGTGTGTGAAGAAAAACCAAGACCCAATATGAAAATTTACTCAAAAATAGTCAAAATGAGGGTAGGGTCGCAGGTTTTAATAGGCAAGTCCGACCCCTCCATCGACCCCCCCATCGACCCGTGACCAGGGGTCGCAGGGGGTCTATGAATTGTCCGACCCCCCCATCGACCCCCAGTAATCGGGAAAAACAGCACGAACCAAAAATTAGGAAACTTTCCTAATTTCAATTGGAACCTTTCCTAAACTCAATGGGACTTATTTTGGGAGGTTTTACTCTATAAATAGGACATCCCTAAGCCTCTTTCACTCCTTTTACAACCCTAATTGGATTGAGAGAAAGATAAGAGAAGGAAGAGAAGGAGAAGAGAAAGAGAATTAAAGAAGAAGACCAAGGAAGAGGAAATTTAGAGGAAACTCCGAATCTCAGCAAACCTAAGGTATGAATACATTCCCCATGATTTATTTAAGACCTTAGAATGGTTTATGAAGAGGGTATGACTTAGAAGAAACCCAAATCACCTATCCATTGTTAGGTTTCAATGGAAACCATGGAGGAGATCATTGAAACCATGTAGGTGAATAAAGAATAGTTTTAAACCATAGAACATGTATGGAATGGATTATAGAAGCAAGCCATAGGACCCCAAACATGAATGAATGGACAAAATTTGATATTTTTGACTCAAACCATGGGGGGTCGCACCTAGGGTCGACGGAACCTCTGACCCTAGCATCGACCCCCAGCATCCAGGAAGTTCAGGAAAGGAGGGGTAGCACCTAGGGTCGATGGAACCTCCGACCCTAGGCATCGACCCCCAGTTAATAGTAAGCTGTAAAAAAATTAGAATAAATTCTAATTAAATTCTATCGACTTTGTTAGGTCTTCTAGCAATATAATATTGATCTAAAAGTGATTCTTAAGGCTTGAAAGAGGATCTACAAACAAGCTAAGGTGAGGGAACAAGACCTAAACTAATTGGTTAATAACAAACTGTTTTTACTCCTAGAGTCCAATACCCTGATTGTGATATGCGTGTATGCTTGTAATGTGCATTCAACATGTCATCCAATATTTCTATTATTACTGTTCATGCATATTTAAATTTAATGATTAAAATATGATGATGTTGATGATGGTTGGAATAGGCATGCGAATGTTTGTGTTTGGCTGGTGTACATGGTACGAGTAGGGATGGTATCAATTGGTACTTCGATGCCGTTCTCATCGGGGTATATTATGCCATGGTTTATTCAAGTCATGTCCACTAAGCAAGTGTTAGTGTGCTTGATGTGAGTGGAGCATTAGGGGGAGGACGTGACATTGAGGTTCAGCCTGGTCACTAGACTCTAGCTCTATCTCTACTAAAGTCTTGTCCACTAACATCGTCGTATCACCATTACCTTAGTGGAACTAATATGTCGTAGGGCATCAGGGGGGGACGTGGCATTGTGGTTCAGCCTGGTCACCAGACCCTAGCTCTATCTCTATGGATGTATTGAGGGATGTTGGGGTGAGGCCTTGGATACATTGTTTGACATTAGGGTTGGTTAGTTGCGAGCCCAGTTTGCAAGCCCTCGCCAACAGGGGCTTACGTGTTGGTATGGGCAACCGGTACAGCCATGCCGTTTCCATGGGGTGTATATTGTCCATGGTGGGTGCATGTGGGGCGACAGTGCCGTTTTCATTGGGTGTTTCCACACACTCGTGTATAGAGGTGCGACGGCCACCTATCCTTTCTATAGCACATTGCACACATATGTATTGTTGCATTATTTTGTTTGCTCATTGAGCCGTGATGTGTGCTCACCCTTTCAAATTTGAATACTTTTAGTTGATGATGGAGGTACCACAGTTGAAGATTATATGAACGCTCCTGTGTTCGGGCATGTGGCGACAATGGAAGCAGAAGATTTAATGGATATGCATGACTCCTCATGCGAGTGCAACTAATGCGTATTCGATTAGATTTTGTTTAGATTTTATTAAAGACATGTAATTGATATTTATTTAATTATGTCTCAGTTGATTTAACAATAATTAAATATTTATTCATGGTTATCACAGTTAGATTCTTAGTTCATTATCTGTAAGGCTTCCGCTATTTATTTTACTACCTCTAATTAATATGGAATGTGTTTTGGTTTATCTTATGTGGGATAGCCTATTGTGAGATCCTGGTTGAACCATTGGTTTATTGACGGTTCATGTAAGACCCGTATCAAACTAACCCGGTCTTACCACCTTGAATCAGGTTTACCCATCATGGTCGAACCAAATGGACCAAGGGCGTGAAGGAGATCGTGATCCCAGGTATCAAATCGACCCAAAAACACTTAAATAAAGGGGAGGGTCGCATACCCAGCAAGGGAGGGTGGGACCCCCCAAGACAGAAAGTCAGACCCCCTGTTTTATAGAAGGGGTCGGACACTTTAGGATTTAGGGGTTGACGGAATCATCGACCCCCTCATCGACCCTCTGTTGCCGCCGAAAATAGAATTAGGAAATTTCCATAATTTTGGTTGGGGCTCTTTTCTAATCTCAAAGGGACTTATTTTAGGATGTTTCTACTCTATTTTATGGACATCCCTAGGCCTCTTTCACTCCTTTTAGAACCCTAATTGAATTGAGAGAAAGATAAGAGAAGGAAGAGAGGAAGAAGAGAAGGAAAGGAGAGCAGAAGAAAAAGGAGAAGAGTTGCAGAGAAGGAGTGTTCTTCTCAGGTAAGAATACTAATCCTATGAATTTCGTGAGACTTGGAATAGTTGAAGGAAGATGTAGGAGAAACCCAATCCATCCATCCATGGTTAGGTTTCAATGGAAACCAAGGAGGATATCAATTAGACTATATATTGGGTGAAGAGAAGTTCTAATCCATAGAAAATATGTGGAATGGACTATGGAAGAAGCCATAGGAGTTAAACAAGGAAGAATGGATCAAAACATGAGAATATCGACCAAAACCAGAGGTGGTCGAACATAGGGTCGATAGACCCATCGACCCTGATATCGACCCTGTTACAGGGGGTCGCAGTATACTGCTATCCTACCTGCGACCCGTCCTGCGACCCTATAGATAACAACAAGTTAGAAATTTAGAATTAAAACTAATTAACTTCTATCGACTTTGTTAGGTCTTCTAGCAATATAATATCAATATAAAGCTGATTCTTAAAGCTTGAAAGAGGATCTACTAGCAATCTAAGGTGAGGAAACAAGACCTACATTAACTAGTTAATAATAAAAAAAAATTTTAAGTCCGGTGCCATACTTGATTCTATGCGAATATGCTTGTAATGTACATTCAACATGTCATCCAATATTCCTGCTATTACTGTTCATGAATATTTAATTTTGTTTACTTATAACATGATGATGATGATTGATGCTAGGAATAGGCATGTGAATGTTTGTGTGTGGTTAGTGTGCTTGATGCGAGTAGGGCATCAGGGGAAGTGTTAGGCGGTGTTTGATCCGGGCACTTTAGCTCTATCTCTAACTCAAGTCTTGTGCATTAGCATCGTCGTATCGCCATTACCTTAGCAGAACTATTGCGATGTAGGGCATCAAGGAGGGTCTCGATCTTTGAGTCCTATACTCTACTGGGGAGCCTTAGCTCTATCTCTACGGGTTCTCTGAGGGATGCTGGAGTGAGGCCTTGGATACACTGATTGACATTAGGATTAGTTAGTAGCGAGCCCCGTTTGCAGCCTTAGCCATCAGGGGTTTATTTGTTGGTATGGAGTTATGCATCGATAAACGTAACCTTCGTTGTACAATGTTCATTATAGGTGCTGTGAGCGATGGTGAGAGGTTCATCGGGCGTTTCCACACTCTTGTGCATAGAGGTGTGGCGGCCTCCTATCCTTTCTATAGCACAGTGCAAACGTAAAACCAGACCAAAGATATGAATTGAATCGCATGCATATGTATTGTTGCATTGTTTTGTTTGCTTACTGAGCCATGATGTGTGCTCACCCTCTCGACGTCGAATATTTTTAGTTGATGATGCAGGTACCACTATTGTAGATTATATTGATGCTCCAGCGTATGGACATGTGGCGGCGATTAAAGCTGAAGATGTAGAGGATACGCATGACTCCTCTTGCGAGTGCAACTCATGCGTGTTCGTTTAGGGTTTTTCTTTTATTTAATTATTTGGATTTGTTAAAGGGATGTAATGATATTTATTTATGTCTTTGTTGATGCAGAATAATTTGGTATTTAAATATTAATATCACATTTAGATTCTTCAGTTCATTTTATTATAAGACTTCCGCTATTGTATATTTACTCTGATTATGAATGTGGATGTATGGGGTTTAGATAACACAGATATAGCCTACTTGAGATCCTGGTTGAACCATTGGTTTGTTAGTGGTTCATCACACCATTCTGAATAGAGTGGAATTGGGGTGTGATAGTTCATCACACCATTCTGGTTGGAGCAGAATTGGGGTGTGACAAGTCTAATGCTGATGCACAAGTGTGTGAACCTCAAAGTGATGACTCCTTCAATAATGCTATGGTTGTTGATAATGAGGATGTAGATTATGGTGATGAGGGTTCATATGGAGTCCATGTAGTGAGCAGTATAGTTGTGATTGATTCTAAGGTGGACATGTGCGACCTTAATCTTCCTTCTGTATCCCCATTGATTAATAGTGAGAGTCACAGTGATCATGATACCATAGACGTTGAAGAATGGGCCGTGGACGACAAAGAGCTAGATGTGCTAGTCGCCATGGACACCCCCTTCACATGCAATTACTTTCAAGATATTGGACATATTAACCTTGTGATGCCTCCTCAATATTTTGAAGAGACTGGACCCAAGGTGGCAAACTTTCTTTCCACTTTTTAACCACAGTCATATTTTAAATATCAAAGGAAGATGCCTACCAACCTCACTGAGTTCATTCTTTATCATTCCAAAACTCATAGACGAGTTTATTTTAAGTAGGGGAGCTGATGCAGTATTAGTCTATAGTGGAAAGAATAAGAGGATAAACAAGAGGGTCCTCCAAACAGGCTCTATGCCAAACCTAGCTAAAGAATCAAGCCAACAATCAAGCCAGCAGCAAGCCATAAGCTGAAGCCACAAATTGAGGCCATACCGACAGCTAATTATAGTAGCAAATTGATGACCAGAGATTTGCACAAATATTAACAGCTGTATATAGTTGTCCAACTTGCATAGACAAGCTTTTCTTTCCCCTTCTCCTTCAGTTTATTATTAGAATTAAAGCCTAATATTATTCAGCCTCTAATTACATTATGGACTACTACTTTGTTTATTTGTTTTTGTTTTTTTTGGAAACTTCCCAAAAGCTGTAAAGGTAAGTTTCTTATTCTTATTGTGTTATTTCTAAATATTCCTTCATGGAATCAATCCTGTGATACTTTGTATTTTTTTCTTAAAGCTTATAAATAAGATGAAAGAGAAGAGAGAAATAGACTTAAAATGTCACACCCCATTCTCGACGTATCGGTACTATGGAATGCAATAGTTACTCTTTATCCTATCTGGACATAAGAAATCCCACATTTTTATTGCACCCATGCCATTACATAACCCCCTAATGGTTAGGGGTATAACTATCGGGTTATTTATGTTCAACTAACCATGTCCACTTAATTAGCCATATTACTGGACCGTAACTTCACTAAACATCCGACCCCGTCCAATCCCCACTTAGGACATCATGGCTCGGCTAGGTTGCATTTGGTCAATGCAAAGTAACACCAGTTAGAAGTGGTGCAAGAATCTCATTCCACCCACCTTCCTCCTTTCGGACTTAACCAGACATCATGCATCAAACATGGATCAGTCGTTTTTGTGGAAAGGTAGCAGGTGTCCCATTCTACCAGCCCTCCAATCCATACCGAAACTACTGATCCCAAACACAAGTATGCATATGCATGATCACACAGAATAGTTTATTGAATGGCATGTTATCACACAAGAGGATGTTACCAATCTCATCCATCACACAACATAATTAATATAACTAAATCTACGAAACAAAAGGTTTAGTTTCCTAGCAGACAGTTAGAGAGTAAAATCCTCAACAAATCAATCAGGTAGCTGCCTGCCAAAGTCCTCGTAGCTAAGAAATCATGATCACAGACAATAACATTCATTAATGTGTTATTCAATAGAATTAATTAGATTTTTCTTTAATTTTATTATTCTGGTGCTCATAGCTTTAACAACTTATCTGATAGCTCATGCCTATAATTTTTTGTGTGTTTATCATGACATAGCATCTAGGGGTACATTATTCCTTTTGTTCATTCCCTGCTCATAACCTTACGGTATGTCTAAACTAGCAGCATGTCTGTTGTCCATAGGAGAAAGGCAAAATGATTACAACCTCTCCCCAAGACAATCAACTCATTAAGTAGAGTTCTCTATTAAGAACCTTAATACTAAGAAGGACTTCCCATAACAAAGTCAGGGGTTTTAGCGTCATACAGGGGTTTGGTTACTATTCCCTAAGGTTCAATACTTGCTGTCCAAGGGTTACTTGTCATTAAAAGAGTGAGCAGCAAGCCATCTAACACAAATTAGAGGGTGTCTAATCAAAACGGCACAAGGATGTTCATCAACACTAGATTTTTGGAGATCTAGACCCATAAGCAAGCCTACAAAAATCCTAGTAAGCAAATGACCAAGGATGGTCAGCAACAGAGGTCGAAAAAGCTTGTGACACTGTTAGCACCCAATTTTCCCCTGCAGGAGAGTCCCCTTGCATCCTTATTCCAACATTCCTTCCATCAAGATGACTCTTTAGTCATAAAAATGAAATGCTAATAAAAGAAAAAAATATAAAATAAAATAAAATAAAATAAAATAAATAAATATGTATATATGGATGACTATATAGCTGTATGTATACAATATAGTATATATTATATAGTTATGCATATATATATAAAGAAAATCCAATCAAGGGATAAAGTAACTCATGGTCTTTTACACATTTAAAGATGAGGATAGATTCAGTATTTCGGGTGAGGGTGGTTCAGATTTTGATCACCAAGAAGCGGGAGGAGTTTGGGCTTTTTTGGGATCTCAAAAGACCTAACTTGGACAGGAGGAAGGGGCTTTTCTTTTGCTCAAAAATCAGAGAGAAAGGCTGGGGGGATTTGAGATTAGGGGGAAAGTGAGAGAGAGCAGAGCAACGGAAGGAGAAAGCACTAAAAAGGGCTGGCAACTCGGATCGATCGACAGTGGTATAAGGATTTTTAAATTTGCATAGGATTTCGCAAAGGGGTTGGTTAGTTTCTTTGGGGTTTCGATTTGGACTCAGAGAGTTTTCATTCTCTGAAATAGAAGCAAAAGGAGATTGAGAAGAGAACCAGCAGGAAGAAAATGGGTGGAGTCAATTCTACCGGTGGCTATCCTATTGGGTAGGTGGGAACTGTTAATGCCATACTTTGTCTTCCAGTGATTAGAAGACACGTGTCCTTGGATATCAACAAACTGGACATTGGCGCATGTCCTAGTTAGCTCAAACTTGTCCTCCCATGCGAGATGGAATTTATTGTTACTTACAAGTCACATCTCACCGGCTCTTTACCTAAATAATAGAACCATGTGGCTGCCCACTGGGTCCTTCATCACACGTGTTTATGACAACTTGTTTGCTTGTGACTAGGGTAAGGCATGTGTACGTAGTTCTTTAACTGTACTTGAGATGACTACGTGGGTAGTTATGAAGATTGGTGATTACAAGTCACACGGCATTATGATTGGCCGTTAAATCTCTATCCTATGGTATCGTGGTACACTTCTTGGACAATGGCATGAACTCGAAATCAACCCCCCAAGAACAACAATGACGGGAATGACAAGGTCCCAGAGGAGGGACAACCACACAACAATCCCTCTCCAGGAAACAACAGTACAAATTCCTCCACCGTCCGTTAGTCACCACCCCGTGTTCCTGAAAGTCACAGAATGGCACCACAGTATGTCCCCATTGATAAATTCAACACATTGAATAAAAAATTGGCAGAACTAACACGGCTCCTCAAGCTACCTCTGCCACCAACCCATCAACGATCTACCAGAGACCCAGCAAGATCCAAGACTCCGGCCCCAGGCCATGATCGGCTGGTAGAGAAAGATCTCCCTAATTCAGAGGAAAAAAATAATGAATTGGGAAAAGAAGACTATCTACCGGCATAAGACACAGATGTAGAAGAACTCTTAGCTCCCCAAGATAAAGAAACAGAAAATAGGGTTGATCAACAACTGGGCAATAGAGCACAAGATGGATCAAACGCTGCCCGAACAGAAAGAATTGCCATCAGGAGTCGCATGATGGAACAAAGACGCACCGCCGAGAAAGAATCATAGGCGGGCATCTCGACAAGTCCTTTGGAACAACATCTCCTCGCCATGTAGACCCGTATGGCGAAAATGGAGAAGAAATAGTCAGCATCCATTGTAGCCTCAAGAAAGAAAGAATAATGCCCCGATATGGCCGTTACAAAAGAAATAATGGACGTCCCTCAACCAAAACACTTCTTTATGCCAAAAGTGGACCCGTACGACGGTACAACAGACCCTCAGTTACATCTCGACAATTTATCTACTTTAATGGTATTACACAGCTATCTATGATGATGCAATTCTTGTTGGAGCCTTCCCGTCTACATTACGAGGAGCAGGGCGACTCTAGTTTAACAGCCTACCTGCTAATTCCATTGAATCTTTTGATCAACTGAGCGATCTCTTCCTTGAACACTTCCAGACCTAGACGGAACCCAAGAAGACTTCAACCAACCTTATCAGTGTAAAACAAAGGCTAGAGGAAACCCTACGACATACCTTCCAAGATTCAATCGTGAGGCCCTTGAAATCAAGAATATCAATCCCAAAGTGAAAATGACAGCACTACAAGGATGCATCAAAGATAAAGATCTGCTCAAATCAATCTATAAAAGGCCCCCTCTGACCTATTCAGAACTGATGAATAGGGCCGAGAAATATGCGGCCATGAACGAGGCTCTTCTCCTTACTCACCCCAAGTCAGAGAAAAAAGGAGAAGCGAGACGGAAGTCATCAACAAGTCTCCCAGTGAGGTACCCAAGAAACAAAAAACTGGAAAGAGTGGGTTTCCTGGCAAGCTAGTTGCCAGAATCGATTTTGACTTAAATCACTTCACCAGTTGATTGTACCCATGTCAGAACTCCTACACAATCTCAAGGGGACACAATATGAGTTATCCTACCAGTCACCAATGAAACCTGATCCACAGAGGGAAAGATCTACGAAATACTGTCGCTATCACCGCGAGGATGGCCATGACACTGATAAGTGTTGCACCTTGAGGTATGAGATTGAAGATATGATCAAACGCGGCCACATCTACGAGTATGTGGAAAAGCTTATAAATGCCGACAACAAGCAGAAAGGTAAGAAGCCAGTCTAGTACAAAGACAATACCGAATCACGACGTCATCGTCAAAATAGGGAAGAGTTCCATAAAGACGACTCAATTTCTCCACCTTTAAATAAGATATGGGACCCCCGTTGCCATATCGGCATCATCATAAAGAAAATTCCGTCTTCCCCCAGTCTGCACGACATGTTGAGGAACCATTACAAAATATCGGTGGCTTATACCCTCGACGTTGTAGGCCCAGCTCGCGACTAGAAAAATAGCTAATGAAGACAGTCGCAGGACTAGTAAGGTGACTTGACCACCTTACCTTATAGCACGATAACCAAACAAAAGAAGAAGAGCTCAAAGCCCAAGATAGACTAGATAAACTTTGAGTTCGTCAAAGAATAGAGCTGGAACCCCACAAAAGAACACAAGTCGTTCCAGGCAAGAGCGCAAGTATACAGGTTGGAAATACCATGGATCGCATCCAACATGCTATTCTGGGGCAATTATCGAAAGACCCGTAGCTGGCAACACACCCAAGAATAGCAGAATGTCGTATGCAAAGTAGGAGTTCCAATTAGCAAGCTCCTTCGTGCCATACAAATACAGCAACAACATAACCTTTTCTGATGAAGACCTCACCGGCGTTGAATTACCCCATGAAGATGCGATTGTGATCTTTATGGTGATTGATAAACTCAATGATGTAGAAAGGGTACTTGTGGACATGGGTAGCTCGACAGACATATTATTATTCCATGCCTTTAAAGCAATGAATCTGGATGAAAGGTGACTTAGTCCAATAAATTTTTCACTTATCAGCTTTTCTAGCGACATCGTCAAAGTCAAAGGTGTAATAATTCTGGAAAAAAGGGTTGGGACTAAACCCAGAAAAACCACGCTGTCTCTCTCCTACCTAGTAGTGGATGTCCCTTCCAGCTATAATGTCATTCTCAGTAGACCAAGTCTTAATCTTCTTCCAGCATGTATGAAATTTCCTACTTCTCAAGGGATAGGGTACTGCAAGGCAGACCAAAAACTATCTTGCCACTACTTACACTATGGACTTGGAGGCTAATGATGAAAAACTTACAGGACCTATTCAAATTGAAGATATGTGAGATGACTTGGAGTAAGACCGTAGGTCCCTAGCAGAGGACCTAATACATGTCCTAATTTTTTAGGAGAATCCTGAAAGATATTTTTAAATTAGGTCGTCATTACCCAAGGAACAGCGAGATGAGATCAATGCATTCCTTCAAGAAAATCTCGATGTGTTCGCTTGGACAGCGTCCAAGATGCCAGGCATCCCCAGAAATATTATGGAACACTGCCTCGCCATTGATCCACAATTCAAGCCGGTCAAGCAAAATAAGCACAATTTCATGCCCGAGAGGGAAGCCGCAATTAAAGTTGAAGTCGACAAGCTTCTCGCAGTAGGGTTTATAAAAGAGGTTAAATACCGGCAATGGGTCTCTAATGTTGTAATGGTAAACAAAGCCAATGGTAATTGGCGCATTTGTATAGATCACTCAGACCTCAACAAAGCATGCCCTAAAGACTACTACCCTCTCCCTATAATTGATAGATTAATTGACGCCACTGCCGGTCATAATATGCTTTCATTCTTGGATGCCTACTCAGGTTATAACCAAATCAAAATGTACCAACCTGATGAGATTAACAATGCCTTCATCACAAGAAATGGACTCTACTATTATAATGCGATGCCTTTCGACCTAAAAAATGATAGTACCACATATCAGCAATTGGTCAACATGGTATCCGAGCAAAAAATTGACAAGAACATGGAAGTATATATTTGTGACTTCTGGTCAAAGGCAAGGAACCCAACCAACATATCGATGACTTGAAGGTAGCATTCTTCGTATTAAGGAAACATCAAATGAAACTCAACCCAATAAAGTGTGCCTTTGGGGTTGCATCTAGAAAAGTTTTGGGGTTTATGATATCAAAAGAGGTATAGAAGCAAACCCCGCAAAGATAGAAGCTATCATGGGTATGTCACCTCCAACAAAACCAAAACAAGTACAAGAGCTAACCGAAAGGATAGTAGCCTTGGGTAGATTCATATCCAGGTCGACAAACCGCTGTCTACCATTCTTTAAAACCCTGAAGGGAGCTAAGCGATTTGAATTGACCACTGAATGCCAGAAATCTTTTGACGACTTGAAAGCTTTCCTAACATCACCTTCACTGTTCGCCTACCCCAAAGTCAGGGATCAACTACAACTCTATCTTGCTACCATGCTTGAGACTATTAGTTAAGTACTAATAAAAGAAATTGACAAAATCTAGCGACGAGTATTGTAAGATCCGTATGTTCAAATTTCGAGGACGAAATTTCTTTTAAGGGTGGTGGAGTTGTAAGACTTGCACACCACAAACCAAGTCTGACCTTATATTCTTGTGTCATGACCAGTCTACCAATCATGGTCGAGCCAAGTCGACCAATTCCGTGAAGAAACCACAAGACCAGGTATGAAATTTAACTAAAAAATAGCCAAATATGAGTGTATGGTCGCATGCCTAAATTGGTGTGACCGACCCCACCTCAAAAGAGTCCAACCCATGACTTTTGGTCATCGGGTCGCACATTTAAAAAATATAGGGTCACAGATTCTGTGACCCCACGTCCGACCCAATGGAAACAGCCAGAAATCGAATTTAGGAAATCTTCCTAATCCGAAGGGGATTTTTTCCTAAACTCATTGGGGCTTATGGAGGGTTTTCCTCTATAAATAGGACGTCCCTTAGCCTCTTTCACTCCTTTAGAACTCTAATTGAAAGAGAGAGAAAGAGAAGAGAAGGAAGAGAAGGAGAAAAGAAGGAGAATTTAAGAAGAAGACCAAGGAAGAGGAAAGTTCAGAGGAAACTCTGAATCTCAGCAAACCTAAGGTATGAACCTAAACCCCTACATGAATTGAGAGCCTAGAATAGTTTATGAAGAAGATAGGATTAGGAGAAACCCAAATCATCCATCCATGGACAAATTCCAAGAGAATCCATGGAGGGAAATCATTGTGGACAATGGGTAGTGTATAAAATTGTAGTTTTGAGCCATAAAACAATCATAGGAAGGACCATGAAGATAAGCCAAAGGATTCAAACATGAAGGAATGGACTTTAGAGTGAAAGGTCAACCATGACACGTGTGGTCGCACATAGGGTCGCATGATGTTCGACCCCACGAGACCTCATGTCCGATCACATGCCCTCGGGAAGTTTCCAGGGAGGGTGTGGTCGCACGTAGGGTCGCAGTATGTCCGACACTACCTGTGACCCTACACCCTGTGGTTGCAGAGACTGAGACCCTAGGTGCTGCCCTACCCAGTGACCCTACACCCTGTGGTCACAGGAACTGAGACCCCAGGTGCTACCCCACCTGCGACCCCTCAGTTTCTGTTAGTCTAAAGATATTAGAATTAATTAAAATCTATCAACTTATTAGGTTTTTTCAGTGATTTAAAAGTTAATTATAAGGCTTGAACGAGGACCTACTAGCAATCAAAGGTGAGGGCAAGGGACCTAAACTAATTGGCTAATAATAAACTATTTTTATTTATTGAGTCCAATGCCATGAATGATTCTATGCTTATATGCTTGTATTGTGCAAATCACAAGTCATTTAATATTCCTGTTATTACTATTCATGCATATTTAATTGAGTTTATTTATAACATGATGATGATTATGATGCTTGCAATAGGCATGTGAATGTATGTGTGTGGTTAGTGTGCTTGATGCGAGTGGGGCATCAGGGGGAGGACGTGACATTGTGGTTCATCCAGGTCACCAGACATTAGCTCTATCTCTACTCAAGTCTTGTCTACTGACATCATCGTATCGCCATTACCTTAGTAGAAATTGTAAGACCCGTGTCAATCTAACCCGGTCTTACCACCTTGAACAAGGTTTACCCGTCATGGTCGAGTCAAATGGAACAAGGGCGTGAAGGAGATCGAGATCCTAGGTATCAAATTGACCTAAAAACACTTAAATTAGGGGAAGGGTCGCATACACAGCTAAGGAGGGTCGGACCTCCCAAAACAGAAAGTCAGACCCTCAGTTTTGGAGGGAGGGTCAGACAGCTTAAGAGCCTAGGGTCGACGGGATCATCGACCCTCCCATCGACCCTCGGTTTCTGCCGAATATAGAAATTAGGAAATAACTAAATTTTTCGATTGGGATTCTTTCCTAATCTCAAAGGGACTTATTTAGGATATTCCTACTCTATTTAAAGGACGTTCCTGAGCCACTTTCACTCCTTTCACAACCCTAATCGAATTGAGAGAAAGAGAGGAGAAGGAAAAGAGGAAGAAGAAAGGGAAGGAAGAGAACTTAGCACAAAGGAGAAGAATTTCAAAGAAAAAGTTATCTTCTCAGGTATGGATACTAATTCCATGAATTTCGACAGACCTTAGGTTAGTAATTGTTGAGAGTGTGATATCGGAGAAACCCAAACCATCAACCTATGATTAGGATTCCATGGAATACCATAGAAGAATGCGTGAAAGCTATCTAGGTGGGTTATACATGGTTTCAGACCATGGAATAATTGTAGAATGTAATGTAGGAGCAAGCCATAGGATCCCAAACACGAGGAATCGATTAAAAGAGGGAATTGGACCAAAGTGCACCAAGGGTCGCACCGAGGGTCGATAACCATCCGACCCTAGGTGTTCCTGACCACCGACCCTCAGCATTCGGGAAGTCCAGAAAGAGGGAAGGGTCGATAGACCCATCGACCCTAGCATCGACCTACCTCCGACCCTCAGTTAACAGAGTAGTTTTAAATCTAGAATTAATTCTAATTGAATTCTATCGACTTTGTTAGGTCTTCTAGAAATATAATAGCATTGTAAAGGTGATTTTAAAGCTTGGAAAAGTATCTTATAGCAAGCTAAGGTGAGCAACCTTAACCCCAAACTAAATTGGTTAATAATAAACTGTTTTCTATTTCTTGAGTCCTATGCTATGTTTGATTCTATGCGAATATATTTGTAATGTGCATACAGCATGCCATCAAATATTTCTATTACTTGATCATGCATATTTACTTTATTGTTTATAACATGATGATGATGATGATGATAGGAATAGGCATGTGATTGTATGTGTGTGGTTGATGTACTTGATGCAAGTGAGTATCAGGGGAGGTGTGATGAGAACGTCAATAAACGTTAACCTTTGGCAGTCTCAGCACTTTAGCTCTATCTCTAACTCAAGTCTTGTGAATTAGCATCGTCGTATCGCCATTACTTTAGCAGAACTATTATGTCGTAGAGTATCAGGGGAGGTGCTCTCGGTCCTTGTAGTCTCTGACTCTACCGGGGGGCCTTAGCTCTTTCTCTATGGACATTCTGAGGGATGCTGGGGTGAGGCCTTGAATACACTGTTTGGAATTAGGTTTGGTTAGTTGCGAGCCCAGTTTGCAGCCCTCGCCAACAGGGGCTTACGTGTTGGTATGGCACTATATAGCAATAAACGTAACCTTTGTTATATAATGTTCATGGTTGGGTGCATGTGAGTTGACGATAAACGTGATCTTCGGGTAACGTCACACACTCGTGTATAGAGGCGGAGTCAATAAATGCGACCTTTGGCTACCTAAACCTTTCTATTGCATACTGCAAACTTATAAACCGGACCAAAGATATAAATTTACTTTTTGCATGCATATGTATTGTTGCATTGTTTTGGCTACTCACTGAGCCGTGTTGTGTGCTCACCCCTGGACGTCGAATATTTTTAGTTGATGATGCAGGTTATACTGTTGAAGACTATATGAATGCGTCCGCGTACGAGAACGTGGCAGCAATGGAAGTTGAAGCTGAAGTGGATACACATGACTCCTCTTGCGAGTGCAACTCATGTGTATTTGATTAGACATTTTATAGGTTTCTTTATTTGGATTTATTAAAGATTTGTATTGATATTTATTTATGTCTCGGTTGATACAGAATAAATTGTTATTTAAATTTTAATATCACATAGATTCTCAGTTCATTTATTTACAAGATTTCTGCTATTGTGTATTTACTCTGATTATGATTACGGATGCGTGTAAGTTTGGATAACGCGGGGATAGCCTATTTGAGATCCTAGTTGAACCGTTGGTTTATTAGCGGTTCATCACACCATTCTGAGATGTGCGGAATTGGGGTGTGACAACTTGGTATCAGAGCATCTCAGGCCTTGCCCGTCGAACTGACACACATTCAAGACCATTGTGAACTGAGATAGGATAAATTAAAAGATTTAATACAAACACACTGTGAGCACAAGTGATGATTGAGACCAAATTTAAAAAGAGAATAATGCATCTATTATAGGGAAAACAAGTTACATACAATGAGTGAGAGGAACAAAATGTATATACATAAATAAAGCAGAGCACTGTCCACAACCTGGACAGTTACTCTCAAGTAGAAGGAAAAATAAAAGTACACTCAGGAAGCTGGAGGCGAAGGAGGAGGCGGTGCCTCACGGTCTCTGTCATAGTCCTCAGCATAGACTCTAGTCAACCAGGCTATCTGAGTCTGGGTCATCTGCAGACTAGCTGTGAGACCGGCTATCCTCTGATCAGTCGAACGCTGCACCTCTAGGAGCTCTCCCATCCGTGCGTCTGATGCGTGATGAGCAGCCAACAGCTCATCCATCCTCAGATCAGATCTACGCTGAGCATCCCTGACCTCCTGCAGCATCTCCATCATGGCTGAAGGTGGAAGTGAAGGATCAGCCGAGTGCGAAGGACCAGCCTCAGGTGCAGGAGCCACCGCAGAAGAAGTACCAACTCTAGCCGCATGTGTAGGTGAAGGCGGTGGTATCGAGTCGACGTCCATATACATACGATCGTCATCGTCGACTGGATCCACACGAGCTCTTGCAGCAGCAGCAGCAGCCTCAGCATCAGCCATCTCGACCCGAGTGTGAGGGCGCACCATCGTGTTCCTCTCCTCATCACTAACCTCAGCATCTCGCAGCCCCATCTTGCAGATTGCCTCCCAATCTAGAGGCGACGAGAAGGTCTTCTCTTGGATCTTCTCATCTACTAGATCCACCCCCAGACGGGTCAGTAGAACTGTAATCATGCATCCATAGGGTAGATTACCCCTATAACCCGACAATGTAGCACTAATCATCGTCCGCATGATGATGTAAGGAAGGCAGACCGGCTGGTGAGTGCAGATACTGTATATCAGAAACTGTGTCAGATGAGAGACCCTCTCATAATACCCACTCTGTGGGATCAGATTATGCTGGATAATTTTATAGAAGACTCGTGGAGCTGGACGCAGATAATAAGCTCTCATCTGCCAACGATCAGGACGGAGCAACTGGTTGTCGATCTCTGCCCTCATCTCCACCTCAACAAACTGTGGCTCTCCCGGCGCACAGTACACCATGGGGCCATCATAGGGAATGCCCAATAGATCGGCCAGTTGCCGATAATGAAAGGAAATGTGCACCCCCTTGACGTAACTGGTGATGTGAAACTCCTGACCATGCTCAACGTCATTGTCATTCTCCACCACCAGGAGATTACAATTGAACTGGCACACCAAATCTAGACATGTGCATGCGTCGTATGTGAGGACAGGGAGCCACCCCATATCACCAAATGCTCCCTCTACATTGAACAAGGCTAGCTCAGCCAAATTCACCATACGACCCCCTTCCACTTTCTTACGGGCATAGTCAGCATACTATGCCTCAGCTTTATTCGAACGGAAGCGATCACGCACTCTAGGTACCTTGGTACGATCCATAGTATCTGCAAAAAAAAAAAAAAGAAAGAGAAAGGGAAACAAGGAGTTAATAGGATAAAATTTTGAAATTTGATGTAATAACGACGTAAGTTGACCATAAAACCCCATTTCTCACATTTCAAGTGGGCATAAGGACTTACGTAGGTTTAAACATATCCTACAACCCACATGCAGTAGGAAATTTTAACTGACGATGTCCAATTTGAAGATTCAAGAAAAATCGAAAATGTCGACAAATTAGGGCAAAAAGAGAAAATTTCAAGTTTCTCGATAACCAACCGATGAAACTCAAAAATTTTTGAGGGCTTTCGTTCCTCGAGACACCAATAACAAAAGCCCCCAATAAAAATCGAATTTTTACGGTTGGAAAAAGTTTAATTTAGAAAATACAAGTTAAATGTGCAAAAACCTAGAAAAGAAAACCTAAAAACAGGTGAAGATGAGTGGATATACCTGTATGGATGACGTGGACGCCGAAACCCGGAGTCAAACCGACCAAAAATGGTAGAGTAGCACTGTAGCAACTCAGAGAGGAGAGACGAGTCGAAACGGAGGAGGAATAGTGAGGAATGACCCAGAATCGGATCTTAAAAATCTGATTTTTGGTCCGAGGGTCGGACAATTAGAATGGACTCATCGACCCTCGAATCGATCCTCCCATCGACCCTCGGCTCTCGGGAACCTGACAGAAAACTAAGGGTCGGAACTGAGGGTCGGACACCCATCGACCCTCGCATCGACCCTCAGCTCTCGGGAAGAACAGGTCATTCCCAGGGTCGGATACCAAGGGTCGGACATACCATCGACCCTCACCATCGACCCTGCATAGAAAAGACAGCATTTTTTTTATAAAATGAGCTAGAATTATAATCAATTATTGGTTAGCGTGCCTACATGAAATATAAATGACTTCTAACCTATTTGATGATTTTCAGGCACCACCAATCACCGAAAAGAAATATGTCTGGACATAGAGTGACCCGACAGACCCGAAACACAGTCCCACCACCACCACCAGTGGAGGAGACTAGTCAAGAGAATAACTACGCACCGAGAAATCCAGAACCGGCAAACCCTACAAATTTGCCACCTCTACCACCAGAGCTAGCAACAGTGGTGATGAATCTGGCACAGCAGCTGCAGCAGATGCAACACGCACAGGCTCAGATGCAGGTTGCCATGGGAATTATGTTCCAAGCCACTCAGGCTGCACCCATGCACACCGGACAAGCTAGTGCAGCACCAGTAGGTAACCACCCAGCCCCTCAGACACCTCAACAACCGGCTGCACCGATTCCAGTGCAGGTACCGGAAGCAGCTCAAGGGAATTACCAGTATCCACCCTATATGTTTGGAGCAAACACCCAAAATCAGCTGGATCACTCCCAGTTAGTGGAGAGATTTTTGAAGATGAAACCCAGAGAATTCAACGGCAAGACGTCTGATCCATTGTGGCCAGCACACTGGATAGACGAGATGGAGAGAAACTTCCTCATGATGACTATTACAGAGGAAGAGAAAGTACTATGTGCCACCTTCATGCTCAAGGGTGACGCACATCATTGGTGGAAATCCACGAAGACATATTTACTGACCATGCATGCCCTACTGACATGGGCTATATATAGAGAAGTATTCTTCGAGAAATATTTTCCACGAAGCTTCAGAGATTCGATGGAGAAGGAGTTCCTGAGTCTTTATCAGGGACATATGTCAGTGGATGCGTACCAACAGCGTTATGAAGAGCAGTTTTTCTTTGCACCACTGAGTATGCAAGAAGACGAAAACCAAAACCCGTAGGTTTGTAACGGGACTAAGAGGAAGCATCAGAGAAAATGTTCTGGGCTTAGAGAAGAAAATTTATAACGAAGCTGTCCAGATTGCTCGAGTGATTGAATCGAGCCAGAAGGAGAGTTATTTTACTCAGAACAAAGGCATCAAAAGGCCAGCTGGAAACTCCTACAACAGAGGCAATAACAGGACGTATAAGCCTTTCCATCCTCAGAATTTTAATGCTGCAACCAAGACTACCCCAGCAGCTCAACCTCAGCCAAAGCCAAATTCTGATTCCCCGAAGTATTTTAACTGCAACCAGCTGGGACATATGGCAAGGGAGTGCCCTAAGCCCAAGAAATAATTTCATCAGGGACGTGTATATGCTGTTATGTCCGAGGATGCGGCCGGATCACCCGATGTGGTCACAGGTATGACTGAAACTTTTAAAGTTGTAATTACATTGAATGAGCATGTAGACTAAGTAAAGATAAATCACAGGTATTGTACCTATAAATGGCGTACCCGCCAGAGTACTCTTCGATTCCGGAGCTACTCATTCCTTTATATCTGTGTCATTTGGAAAGAAGACAAAATTACCCATCAAAACATTAGACTACAAATTACTTGTACAGTCACCGATGGGGTTAGAAGTGGAACTAGAGAAGGGTTATGGACCATGTCCAGTTCTCATTGGAGAGCAGACCATAGATGCAACCTTGATACAACTTGAGATGGCAGACTTTGATGTCATCTTGGGAATGGACTGGTTAGCTCGGCATTCTGCAAATTTAGTGCCGAAAAGAAGCTAACATTCGAAGACAAAGAAGGGACAAAATTCAGTTTCTCGGGAACCAAACTTCCCCGGAGATTCAAGCTCATACTCTCAGCATTAAAGGCTAAGAAGTGCCTTGACAAGGGAGCAGTCGGGTATCTAGTGTCAGTGGTCGACCTAACCAAGGAAGCACCATGAATGGAAAACATTGATGTCGTGCGGGATTATCCTGACGTATTTTCGGAGGAACTACCCGGATTATCACCCGATCGTGCCACAGAGTTTGTAATAGACCTGATACCTGGAGCCGCACCCGTATCAAAAGCACCTTATAGGATGGCTCATACGGAACTGAAGGAACTGAAGGTGCAACTACAAGAATTGCTGGACAAGGGTTATATTCGACCCAGTATATCTCCATGGGGTGCACCGGTGTTGTTCATAAAGAAGAAGGATGGTAGCGTTCGATTATGTATCGACTATCGAGAGTTGAATAAACTGACAATCAAGAATCGATATCCACTACCTCGGATCGATGACTTGTTCGATCAGTTACAATGAGCAAAAGTATTTTCTAAGATCGATCTTCGATCAGGCTATCATCAGTTGAAGATTAAAGAAGGTGATATTCCAAAGACAACATTCAGGACCAGATATGGACATTATGAATTTTTGGTTATGTCTTTCGGATTAACTAATGCAGCGGCAATGTTCATGGAACTTATGAACCGAGTTTTCCACGATATGTTGGATACGTCGGTTATATTATTTATTGATGACATATTGGTATACTCCAAGGACAAGGAAACCCTTATCAAGAACCTAAACGCACCCCTACAGCGTTTAAGGAAAGAGAAGCTATATGCCAAATTTTCAAAGTGCGAGTTTTGGCTAAGTGAAGTCACATTCCTAGGCCATGTTGTATCCGCTGAAGGAATCAAAGTGGATCCCAGTAAGATCGAGGCTATTGTGAAGTGGGAAGCACCAAAGAGCGTTTCGAAAATCAAAAGTTTTCTGGGTCTAGCTGGTTATTATCGGAGATTTATAGAAGACTATTCTTGGATTGCCGTACCTCTCACCAGTTTGACTAAGAAAGGTGAAAAGTTTGTATGGACCGATAAATGTGAGAAGAGTTTCCAAACACTGAAGACCAGATTGATATCAGCTCTAATTTTGACTATTCCCGTGCCAGGACAGACATTTACTCTATACACTGATGCGTCGGGACTGGGATTAGGATGTGTGCTTATGCAAGGAGAGCAAGTGATTGCTTATGCTTCAAGACAGTTAAAGGTACATGAGAAAAATTATCCCACTCATGATTTGGAGCTAGCGGTAGTAGTACATGCGGTCAAGATATGGAGAGATTACCTATACGGGGAGAAATTTCAGATTAAGTTGGACCATAAAAGTCTTACTTATCTATTTAATCAGAAGGAGTTGAATATAAGACAAAGAAGATGGTTGGAACTATTGAAAGACTATGATTGTGATATCCAGTAACATCCGGAAAAGCGAACGTAGTAGCGGATGCATTAAGCAGAAAAGAAATGATAAAATCTCAAGGAGAAGTTAGCACGACTGCAGCAATGTGCACGAACAGAATGGTATTCAATCAAGGCAACGAGCAGTATGTGATAGATACAATGGATGAATCAGCCAACCAAGGGTTTATTCATCAGTTTTCGAATATGTTCGTGGCATTGAAGATTATACTGGATATAGGGGATGAAGTGAAGACAGCTATCAAAATAGATCCTTATCTGAGAACAGTACAAGAAGATATTGAGAAAGGTAGGACTAACCCTGAGTTCACCTTGGATGACGAGAAAGTACTGAAATACAAAGGAAGAATATGTGTACTTGAAACAGAAAGTATGGACATTAGACACCGACCGATGAAAGAAGCCCATACCACCATCTATTCGATACATCCTGGAAGTACAAAAATGTATCATGATCTGAAGAAACTATATTGGTGGAGGGGAATGAAAGCAGATGTACCTAAGTTCGTGTCTCAATGCCTAAATTCTTCAGAAAGTAAAGGTTGAATGACAAAGACCCGCTGGACTGTTACAGCCATTACCGGAACCAGCATGGAAATGGGACTGCATCACTATGGACTTTGTCACGGGACTACCATTGACTCCTCGAGTAGTTGACGTAGTTTGGGTGATTGTGGACCGTCTGACCAAAATAGCTCGCTTCATACCTATACGACCTCAGTATACACTGGAAAGGTTAGCGAAGCTATAAGTGGATAATATTGTTCGATTACATGGTGTTCCAGAATGTATTGTGTCCGATAGAGATCCACGATTTACTTCCAAGTTTTGGGAAGGATTGCAAAAGGCTATGGGTACAACGTTGAACTTCAGTACTGCATTCCACCCACAGACAGATGGACAGTCAGAACGTACAATTCAGATTCTAGAAGATATGCTACGAGCAAGTGTAATTGATTTCAAGGGATCATGGGATGAAAGATTACCATTGATCGAGTTCGCTTATAATAACAGCTATCAGGCTACTATACAGATGTCACCTTATGAAGCACTGTATGGCAGAAAGTGTCGAACTCCCTTGTTTTGGAATGAAGTTGGAGAACGTAGTATTGTTGGACCAGAATTTATTGAAGAGACTTGTCGAGTGGTCGACATCATCAAAGAAAGAGTGAAAACAGCTCAGAACCGCCAGAAGCAATATGCGGATACTCGACGAAGAGATCTGGAGTTCGCCGTAGGTGATAAAGTATTTTTGAAAGTATCGCCTATGCGAGGATTGAAGAGGTTCGGACAGAAAGGGAAGCTAAGTCCAAGATATGTCGGGCCGTATGAAATTTTAGCTAAGCGTGGAAAGTTGGCTTATCAGTTAGCACTACCACCATCTATGTCAAGCGTGCATGACGTATTTCACATTTCCTTATTGAAGAAGTATGTCAAGGATCCAACGCATGTTTTGACAGTGGATTTACCAGAATTGACAGATGATTTGACATTTGAAGTAACACCAACAGAAATCACTAGTCGAAAGGTTCAACGTCTACGCAACAGAGATATCTACTATGTTAAGGTCATATGGAAAAGTAGAGACATGGAAGAAATTACATGGGAAGAAGAGAATGCTATGCGAAAACAATACCCTCACTTATTTGATTCAGAAGGTACATACAATTTTGAGGACGAAATTTTTATAAGTTGGGGGGAGTTGTAAGACCCGTGTCAATCTAACCCGGTCTTACCACCTTGAACCAGGTTTACCCATCATGGTCGAGTCAAATGGACCAAGGGCGTGAAGGAGATCGAGATCCTAGGTATCAAATCGACCCAAAAACACTTAAATTAGGGGAAGGGTCGCATACCCAGCTAAGCAGGGTCGGACCTCCCAAAATAGAAAGTCAGACCCTTGGTTTTGGAGGGAGGGTCGGACAGCTTAAGACCCCAGGGTCGACGGGATCATCGACCCTCGGTTTCTACCGAATATAGAAATTAGGAAATTTCTATATTTTTCGATTGGGATTCTTTCCAAATCTCAAAGGGACTTATTTTGGATGTTCCTATTCTATTTAAAGGACGTTCCTGAGCCACTTTCACTCCTTTCACAACCCTAATCGAAATGAGAGATAGAGAGGAGAAGGAAAAGAGGAAGAAGAAAGGGAAGGAAGAGAACTTAGCACAATGGAGAAGAATTTCAGAGAAAAAGTTATCTTCTCAGGTATTGATACTAATTCCATGAATTTCTACAAACCTTAGGTTAGTAATTGTTGAGAGTGTGATCTCGGAGAAACCCTAACCATCAACCTATGGTTAGGTTTCCATGGAAAACCATAGAAGATTGCGTGAAAGCTATCTAGGTGGGTTATACATGGTTTCAGACCATGGAATGAATGTAGAATGGAATGTAGGAGCAAGCCATAGGATCCCAAACACGAGGAATGGATTAAAAGAGGGAATTGGACCAAAGTGCACCAAGGGTCCCACCGAATGTTGATGACCATCCGACCCTAGGTGTTCCTGACCATCGACCCTCAGCATTTGGGAAGTCCAGTAAGAGGGAAGGGTCGATAGACCCATCGACCCTACCTCCGACCCTCAGTTAACAGAGTAGTTTTAAATCTGGAATTAATTCTAATTGAATTCTATCGACTTTGTTAGGTCTTCTAGCAATATAATAACATTATAAAGGTGATTTTAAAGCTTGGAAAAATATCTTATAGCAAGCTAAGGTGAGGAACCTTAACCCCAAACTAAATTGGTTAATAATAAATTGTTTTCTATTTCTTGAGTCCTATGCTATGTTTGATTCTATGCGAATATGTTTGTAATGTGCATACAGCATGCCATCCAATATTTCTATTACTTGTTCATCCATATTTACTTTATTGTTTATAACATGATGATGATGATAATGATAGCAATAGGCATGTGCTTGTATGTGTGTGGTTGATGTGCTTGATGCGAGTGAGTATTAGGGGAGGTGTGATGAGAACGTTAATAAACGTTAACCTTTGGCGGGTCTCAGCACTTTAGCTCTATCTCTAACTCAAGTCTTGTGCATTAGCATCGTCGTATCACCATTACATTAGCAGAACTATTATGTCGTAGAGTATCAGGGGAGGTGGACTCGGTCCTTGTAGTCTCTGACTCTACCAGGGGCCTTAGCTCTATCTCTATAGACATTCTGAGGGGATCTTTGGGGTGAGGCCTTGGATACACTGTTTGGCATTAGGATTGGTTAGTTGCGAGTCCAGTTTGCAGCCCTCGCCAACAGGGGCTTACGTCTTGGTATGGCACTATATATCAATAAACGTAACCTTTGTTATATAATGTTCATGGTTGGTTGCATGTGAGTTGACGATAAACATGATCTTCGGGTAACGTCACACACTCGTGTATAGAGGCGGAGTCAATAAACGCGACCTTTGGCTACCTAAACCTTTCTATTTCATACTGCAAACTTATAAACCGGACCAAAGATATAAATTGACTTTTTGCATGCATATGTATTGTTGCATTATTTTGGCTACTCACTGAGCCGTGTTGTGTGCTCACCTCTCGACGTCGAATATTTTTAGTTGATGATGCAGGTTATACCGTTGAAGACTTTATGAATGCGTCTGCGTACGGGAACGTGGCAGCAATGGAAGTTGAAGCTGAAGTGGATACACACGACTCCTCTTGCGAGTGCAACTCATGTGTATTTGATTAGACATTTTATAGGTTTCTTTATTTGGATTTATTAGAGATTTGTATTGATATTTATTTATGTCTCGGTTGATACAGAATAAATTGTTATTTAAATTTTAATATCACATAGATTCTCAGTTCATTTATTTACAAGATTTCCGCTATTGTGTATTTACTCTGATTATGATTACTGATGCGTGTAAGTTTGAATAACGCGGGGATAGCCTATTTGAGATCCTGGTTGAACCGTTGGTTTATTAGCAGTTCATCACACCATTCAGAGATGTGCGGAATTGGGGTGTGACAGAAATATTATGTCGTAGGGCATCAGGGGAGGTGGTAGTCTCTGACTCTGTCGGGGGCCTTAGCTCTATCTCTATGGACGTATTGAGGGATGCTGGGGTAAGGCCTTTGATACACTATTTGACATTAGGATTGGTTTGTTGTGAGCCCTGTTTGTAAGCCCTTGCCAATAGGGGCTTATGTGTTGGTATGGGTAGGGCATCAGGGGAAGTGTGATGCGGTGCGGTCCTATGCACTTTAGCTCTATCCCTATTCCATGGTGGGTGCATGTGGGATGACATTGGTGTTTGATCCTTTGGGAGGCTTCACACACTCGTGTATAGAGGTGCGGTGGCCATCTATCCTTTCTATTGTACATTGCAAACTGATGAACCAGACCAAAGATATGAATTGAATGCATGCATATGTTTGTTGCATTGTTTTGTTTACTTACTGAGCTCAAGTTGGAGAGCTGACCCTCGCGCGTGCAATTCTTTTAGTTTTTGATGTTGTAGGTATTATGGTTGAAGATTATGTCGACATGCCAACATATGAACAGGTGGCGGCTATGATGAGCAAGCTATGGACGACTATTGTGATTCGTTAAGCGAGCGTTTCAACTGTGGATACGCGTAGTGTTTAACTTTCGTATTTGGATTTTTGGTAATATGTATTAAATTCTATTTTGGTTATTTGGAGACAAATGGAATATTAATTATTTATCATGACTAGACCTCAGTTCATTATCTATAAGACTTATGCTATTTACTTTCTTATCTCTGATTAATGTAAAATGTGTACTGGTTTAACATGGTGGGGATAGCCTATTCGAGATCCTAGTTGAACCATTGGTTTATTGACGGTTCATCACACCATTCTGGTTGGTGCAGAATTGGGGTGTGACAACTTGGTATCAGAGCTCTTAGGCCTTGCCCATTAAACTTGAATACTTCCACTAGAGTCCATGAACTGAGTTAGGATAAATTAAAAGCTTTAATACAGACACACCAAAAGCACCTATATTGGTTGAGATAGAACTTAAACAAAACAATAAATGTACATATAAGAGGTGGAACCATATGTATATTTAGACAGAAGAAAAAGAGAATCTAATTGTATCCCTGTAAATAAATAACATATGGTACGGTCTACAAGTAGGATAGTTGTCTGAGTATACAAAGGATATAGTACAGTAAGAAGAAGGAAGCATCTATAAAGTAGAAAAGTAGAATACCGAGTTGGTACTCAGAAGATATGAAACTCGATGTATGGCAAAAGAAGAAGAAAAATGGCTAGTGACGCCTAAATCCCTGTTGAGGTAAATGGAAGGATCTTGGGCTAATTCCAATAGAGATAGGAGAATAATGGCCATACATTAAGAATAAGAGTAACTACAAGAAGATAAAGCTATACTCCTGGGTGACATGAAGACTTAAAGTGAGATCCACCACAAGCTAATCCATTGCCCGCTGAGCATTAAGAAGATGTTGTAACTTGACCCCACCACTATCTGGGTCGAGAACGGGTAGTAAAAAATCATCTGAGAAGATGCTAAATAATGATAATCAGACTATAGCAAATCAAAGGAGGTAAACAACCAGGCCACTTCAGCCAATCTACCTGGACTACCAAGTGCCTTGGCTTCGGTTGTAATAAACTTGGCCTAACAAAATTCAAGAGCAAAAACAGATGTGATCGAATATGCAAGTTGCTAAGTGAATCACTATCCATGTTGCCAATGCTACATCAATACCTCCGGGTCAAACCATGTATGGTATCGAATGGTAGCAAAATTGTACCCCCAACACTTGTTAGCGATAACACTGTCACACCCTAATTTTGTACTATTCAGAATGGTGTGATGAACCGCTAAATAACCAACGGTTCAACCAGGATCTCTAATAGACCATCCCCGCGTTATCCAAACTTACACGCATCCACAATCATAATCAGAGTAAATACACAATAGCGGAAATCTTATAAATAAATGAACTGAGAACTAAGATGATATTAATAATTTAATAGAAAATTATTCTGTATCAACCGAGACATAAGTAAATAATAATACAAGTCTTTAATAAATCCAAATAAAGAAACCTATAAAAATATCTAATCAAATACATACGAGTTGCACTCGCAAGAGGAGTCGTGTGTATCATCTTCAGCTCCAGCGTCCATTGCTGCTATATTCCCGTACGCAGACGCGTTCATATAATCTTCGACTGTGAAACCTGCATCATCAACTAAAAATATTCGACGTCGAGGGGTGAGCACACAACACGGCTCAGGGAGTAGCCAAAACAATGCAACAATACATATGCATGCAAAAAGTCAATTTATATCTTTGGTCTGGTTTATAGTTTGCAATGCACAATAGAAAGGTTAGGTGGTCAAAGGTTAAGGTTTATTGACACCGCCTCTATACACAGGGTGTGGAAGCCCGCCCGAAGGTTAACGTTTATCGTCGTCCCCATCCACCCTACCATAACATTATACAACAAAGGTTAACGTTTATTGCTATATAATGCTATACTAACACGTAAGCCCTGTTAGCGAGGGCTTGCAAACTGGGCTCGCTACTAACCAATCCTAATGCCAAACAATGTATCCAAGGCCTCACCCCAAAGATCCCTCGAATGCCCATAGAGATAGAGCTAAGGCCCCCGGTAGAGTCGAGACTACAAGGACCGAGACCACCTCCCCTGATACTCTATGACATAATAGTTCTGCTAAGGTAATGGCGATACGACGATGTCAATGCACAAGACTTGAGTTAGGGATAGAGCTAAAGTGCTGAGACCCGCCAAAGGTTAACGTTTATTGATGTTCTCATCACACCTCCCCTGATACTCGCTCGCATCAAGCACATCAACCACACACATACAAGCACATGCCTATTCCTATCATCATCATCATCATCATCATGTTATAAACAATAAAGTAAATATGCATGAACAAGTAATAGAAATATTGGATGGCATGCTGTATGCACATTACAACATATTCGCATAGAATCAAACATAGCATAGGACTCAAGAAATTAAAAACAGTTTATTATTAACCAATTTAGTTTGGAGTTAAGGTTCCTCACCTTAGCTTGCTAAAAGATATTTTTTCAAGCTTTAGAATCACCGTTATAACGTTATTATATTGCTAGCAAACCTAACAAAGTCGATAGAATTTAATTAGAATTAATTCGGAATTTAAAATCATTCTGTCCACTGAGGGTCGACGCTAGGGTCGATGCTTGGGTCAATGGGTCTATCGACCCTCCCCTCATTATGAACTTCCCGAATGCTAAGGGTCGATGGTCAGAAACACCTAGGGTCGGATGGTCTATCGACCCTCGGTGCGACCCTCGATGCACTCTGGTCCAATTTCTACTTTTAAATCCACTCTTCGTGTTTGGGGTCCTATGGCTTGCTTCCTACATTCATTCAACAGTCATTCCATGGTCTAGAACCATGTAGAATCCATCTAAATAGTTTTCATGCATCATCCTATGGTTTTCCATGAAAACGTAACCATGAATGGATGGTTTGGGTTTCTCTAAAATCCTACACTCAACCATATCTAACCTAAGGTCCGTAGAAACTCATGGAATTAGTATCCATACCTGATAAGATTACTTTTCTCTGGAATTTCTTCTCCTTTTTGCTAAGTCTTCCTCCTTGTCTCCTTTTTTCCTCTTTTCCTTCTTCTCTCTTTCTCTCAATTCAATTAGGGTTGTGAAAGGTGTGAAATTGGCTTAGGGACGTCCTTTAAATAGAGTAGGAATGTTCTATAATAGTCCCATTGAGATTTGGAATGAATCCCAATCGAAAATTAGGAAATTTTCCTAATTTCTATATTCGGCAGAAACCGAGGGTCGATGGGAGGGTCGATGATCCCGTCGACCCTAGGGTCTTAAGCTGTCCGACCCTCCCTTCAAATTTGAGGGTCTGACATTTTGTTTTGGGAGGTCCGACCCTACTTGGCTAGGTATGCGACCCTCCCCTAAAAATAAGTGTTTTTGGGTCGATTTTATACCTGGGATCTCGATCTCCATCATGCACTTGGTCCACTTGACTCGACCATGATGGGTAAACCTGATTCAAGGTGGTAAGACCGGGTTAGATTGACACGGGTCTTACAACTCCCCCCAAATTATAAAAATTTCGTCCTCGAAATTGTATGTACCTTCTGAATCAAATAAGTGTAGGTACTGCTTTCGCATAGCATTCTCTTCTTCCCATGTAATCTCTTCCATGTCTCTACTTTTCCATGTGACCTTAACATAGAAGATATCTCTGTTGCGTTGACGTTGAACCTTTCGACTAGTGATTTCCGTTGGTGTTAGTTCAAATTTCAATTCATCAGTCAATTCTGGCAAATCTACTATCAACACGTGCGTCGAATCCTTGACATACTTCTTCAATAGAGAAATGTGAAATACGTCGTGCACACTTGACATAGATGGTGGTAATGCCAACTGATAAGCTACTTTTCCACGCTTAGCTATAATTTCATATGGTCCGACATATCTTGGACTTAATTTTCCTTTTTGTGCGAATCTCTTCAATCCTCTCATAGGCGATACTTTCAAAAATACTTTATCACCTACGACGAACTCTAGATCTCTTCGTCGAGTATCTGCATATTGCTTCTGACGGTTCTGAGCTGTTTTCACTCTCTCCTTGATGATGTCGACCACTCGACAAGTCTCTTCAACAAATTCTGGTCCAACAATACTACGTTCTCCAATTTCATTCCAAAACAAGGGAGTTCGACACTTCCTGCCATACAGTGCTTCATAAGGTGACATCTGTATAGTAGCCTGATAGCTGTTATTGTAAGTGAACTCGATCAATGGTAACTTTTCGTCCCATGATCCTTTGAAATCAATCACACATGCTCGTAGCATATCTTCTAGAATCTGGATTGTACGCTCCGACTGTCCGTCTGTCTGTGGGTGGAATGCAGTACTGAACTTCAATGTTGTACCCATAGCCTTTTGCAGTCCTTCCCAAAATTTAGAAGTAAATCGTGGATCTCTATCGGACACAATACTTTCTGGTACACCGTGTAACCGAACAATATTATCTACATACAGCTTTGCTAACCTTTCCAGTGTATACTGGGGTCGTATCGGTATGAAGCGAGCTGTCTTAGTCAGATGGTCCACAATCACCCAAACTGTGTCAACTACTCGAGGAGTCAATGGTAGTCCTGTGACGAAGTCCATAGTGATGCAGTCCCATTTCCATGCTGGTTCCGGTAATGGCTGTAACCGTCCTGCGGGTCTTTGTCATTCCGCCTTTACCTTCTGACAATTTAGGCATTGAGACACGAACTTGGCTACATCTTCCTTCATTCCCCTCCACCAATACAGTTTCTTTAGATCATGATACATTTTTGTGCTTCCAGGATGTATCGAGTAGATGGTGGTATGGGCTTCCTTCATCAGTCGGTGTCTAATGTCCATACTTTCTGTTTCAGGTACACATATTCTCCCTTTATATTTCAGTACCTTCTCGTCATCCAAGGTGAACTCAGGGTTGGTCTTACCTTTCTCAATATCTTCTTGTACTGTTCTCAGATAAGGATCTGCTTTGATAGCTGTCTTCACTTCGTCCACTATATCCGGTATAATCTTCAACGCCGCGAACATATTTGAAAATCGATGAATAAACCCTTGGCTAGCTGATTCATCCGTTGTATCTATCACATATTGTTCGTTGTCGTGATCAAACACCATTCCGTTAGTATACATTGCTGCAGTCTTGCTAACTTCTCCTTGAGATTTTATCATTGCTTTTCTGCTCAATGCATCCGCTACCACGTTCGCTTTTCCCGGATGATACTGGATATCACAATCATAGTCTTTCAATAGTTCCAGCCATCTCCTTTGTCTCATATTCAACTCCTTCTGATTAAATAGATAAGTAAGACTTTTATGGTCCGACTTAATCTGAAATTTCTCTCCGTATAGGTAGTGTCTCCATATCTTGATAGCATGTACTACTGCCGCTAACTCCAAATCATGAGTGGGGTAATTTTTCTCATGTACCTTCAACTGTCTCGAGGCATACGTAACTACTTGCTCTCCTTACATAAGCACACATCCTAGTCCCAATCCCGATGCATCAGTGTATAAGGTAAATGTCTGTCCTGGAATGGAAATGGTCAAAATTGGGGCGGATATCAATCTGGTCTTTAGTGTTTGAAAACTCTTTTCACACTTATCCGTCCATACAAAATTTTCTCCTTTCTTGGTCAGACTGGTGAGAGGTACGGCAATCCGAGAATAGTCTTCTATGAATCTCCGATAATATCCAGCTAGACCCAAAAAACTTTTAATTTCTGAAACACTCTTTGGTGCTTCCCACTTCACAATAGCCTCGATCTTACTGGGGTCCACTTGATTCCTTCTGCGGATACTACATGGCCTAGAAAGGAGACTTCACTTAGCCAAAACTCACACTTTAAAAATTTGGCGTATAACTTCTCTTTCCTTAAACGTTGTAGGGCTGTGTTTAGGTTCTTGACATGGGTTTCCTTGTCTTTGGAGTATACCAATATGTCATCAATAAATACTTTAACCGACGTATCCAACATATCGTGGAAAACTCGGTCCATAAGTTCCATGAATGTTGCCGGTGCATTAGTTAATCCCAAGGACATCACTAAGAACTCATAATGTCCGTATCTTGTCCTGAAAGCTGTCTTCGGAATGTCACCTTCTTTAACAAAGTCGATAGAATTTAATTAGAATTAATTCGGAATTTAAAATCATTCTGTCAACTGAGGGTTGACGCTAGGGTCGATGCTAGGGTCGATGGGTCTATCGACCCTCCCCTCATTCTGAACTTCCCGAATGCTAAGGGTCGATGGTCAGAAACACCTAGGGTCGGATGGTCTATCGACCCTCGGTGCGACCCTCGATGCACTTTGGTCCAATTTCCACTTTTAAATCCACTCTTCATGTTTGAAGTCCTATGGCTTGCTTCCTACATTCATTCAACAGTCATTCCATGGTCTAGAACCATGTATAATCCATCTAAATAGTTTTCATGCATCATCCTATGGTTTTCCATGAAAACCTAACCATGAATGGATGGTTTGGGTTTCTGCAAAATCCTACACTCAACCATATCTAACATAAGGTCCGTAGAAACTCATGGAATTAGTATCCATACCTGAGAAGATTACTTTTCTCTGGAATTTCTTCTCCTTTTTGCTAAGTCCTCCTCCTTGTCTCCTTTTTTCCTCTTTTCCTTCTTCTCTCTTTCTCTCAATTCAATTAGGGTTGTGAAAGGAGTGAAATTGGCTTAGGGACGTCCTTTAAATAGAGTAGGAATGTTCTATAATAGTCCCATTGAGATTTGGAAAGAATCCCAATCGAAAATTAGGAAATTTTCCTAATTTCTATATTCGGCAAAAACCGAGGGTCGATGGGAGGGTCGATGATCCCGTCGACCCTATGGTCTTAAGCTGTCCGACCCTCCCTTCAAATCTGAGGGTCTGACATTCTGTTTTGTGAGGTCCGACCCTACTTGGCTGGGTATGCGACCCTCCCCTAAAATTAAGTGTTTTTGGGTCGATTTTATACCTGGGATCTCGATCTCCATCACGCCCTTGGTCCACTTGACTCGACCATGATGGGTAAACCTGATTCAAGGTGGTAAGACCGGGTTAGATTGACACGGGTCTTACAAACACCATGCCTACCATACAACAAGTCGTAGTAATGCACACCCCAGTGCAGAAACTTGGTGCACAACAAGTAGTGTTTCAAGGTGGTTACCCTTATCAGCCACCGATGTATGGGATAGCTGCATCATGGTAGAATGATCTGACCAGGGTTGAGGAATATTTTCTGAAGATGAAGCCTCAGACGTTTTCAGCAAAAGATCAAATCTATTGTAGCCATATAACTAGATATGTTTATATAGGATGCGGTGCATTATTGACTTACTCTTATGATTATAGAGGATGCACATACCTGATTTTAAATTCTCGTGTCTTGACAAGATACCTTCTTGATTCAACCTATCAATTGGAGTTATATATATTGTTGTTTTAGTATTAGTCCTGATTATACCAATCTGAGTCACTCTCATGATCGACAACATGAACAAGATATTAACTGAATGAACAGTTAAATGTTTAATCAAGTTGAGCGTACATCTTCTAATTTATATCTGATTTACTGATGTACGAAATCTTTCTCCAGATTTACTCCTGTAGTGCATTGACCAATGGCATTATATACTCGATAGAACCTGTAACCATGAGTTTAAGTACTATAAAACCTCTATTTCCATGTATTTGGACCACTGTGCAACTTAACGACCTTTTAATGTCGGTTGGATTACCATAGAATTACTCCTGATCCTTTAAACCTAAGTTTACTAGATAAAGCAAGTGTTTGTCATTATGCTAAAATGAAAGAAGAAAATGAATTTCTTTTGGATAAACATTTTGATTATTACATTTCTCGACATCCATTGATAAGATGTTTAGTTAATAAAGAAATTATGGGAAGGAAGATGATTAAATTTAGATTAGATTCTATAGCCAAGAGACCTCAGATGAAGTAATAGAGAATCTATTTTGAGATTGCTGAATTGATGGATATGAGTCATGTCTATAAAAGAGTGTATGAGCAAAAAGTGAGAACTATCAAGAGTGGCCAGTAAAGAAATAGATAGCACTCAAGTAGAGTTAAAGATGGCTATATCAGTATGAATTTTGACAAGGCAGAAGTTTCCTAAAGGCAAATTTAAGAGTGGATACAAGGATAAAGTCAAAAATCATGGCATTGATAGTATTCAGATTAGTACAAGTAATACTGAGTTATACCCAATGTCGATTGAGATGGTTAAGAAAAGACCAAAAGTGTTTGGCTGAATTAATGAATTTATAAGCATATACCCTAATGGTTATAGATAGACTTGGGATATGAAGTAACAATCACAAGATATTTTTTGAGGTATATGAAAGAGAGATCAGGGTAGAACAGCAGTGATAAAGGAAATATAAGCTAATGAGTTTTTCATGATATGAGATTTTGACGATAGTTTTTGAAAAATCATAAGAGATGAAGGAACTAGACAAGCTCTTAAGACCTTTACACCAGATTTTGCTAGTTCAAGCCCTTTTGGACTAGATGTTGTGTTAGATGAATATTATGAACAATATCTGAATCATATGGATGGACAAAATTTGGATGCAACCTAATTTGACTTGAGATGATAGACTTTGACATCATCTTGGGAATAGACTGGTTGTCTCAACACTCTTCAAAGTTGTTATGTGCATAGAAGGGGTTTTCATTCAAGAATAAAGATGGTACATAATTTAGTATTATTGGAAATATGTTGCCTAAGAATTGAAAGCTGATCCTCTCTATGCTAAAGGCGAAGAGATGCTTTGAAGAGAAAGAATTGGATATATGGTATCTGTGGTATACGTTATCAAAGAAGCACCACAGATGAAAGATATTGATGTGATGCATAAATTTTTTGATGTGTTTCCAGGAAACTTACCTGCGTTACCATCTGATCATGCGACCAAGTTCATCATCGACTTGTTACCCAAGGATGATACTTGTGTCAAAGGAACCTATAGAGTAGCTCCTATGGAGTTGAAGGGATTGAGACTCAACTACGAGAGTTATTAGACAAGGGTTCTAATCAGCTAAGTATTGCATCACAGGGAGCACCAATGCAATTAGTGAAGAAGAAGGACAGTAGTGTCAGATTATGTATAGACTACCAAAAACTAAACAAACTTACGATCAAGAATCGATATCTACTACATCAGATCGATGACTTGTTTAAACAGTTGCAAGGAATAAAGGTATTTCCTAAATTGATCTTCAGTCAAATATCATCAGCTGAAGAATTTGGACAGCGATATCTCGAAGATAGCTTTTAGAATCGTGATTTGATATTATGAGTTCCCGATTATGATGTTTGGGTTAACCAATGCCCTTACATCTTTTATAGAGCTGACGAATTGGGTGTTTCATGACGTGTTGGACACGTCGGTCATAGTTTTCATAGATGATATTTTGGTTTATCCCAAGAATGAAGCAACTCATACAACGGACCTTAGAACAGCCTTACAACAGTTGAGAAGTGAAAAGCTTTATGCCAAGTCCAAGAAATATGAGACCTAATTAAACAAAGTGATTTTCTTGAATCACGTAGTATCATAAAAAGGGATTAAAGTGGACCCTATTAAGATAAAAGTAATCATATGGTGAGAAACACTTAAAGAATATTGCAAAGATAAAAAATTTCTTAGATTTAGCTGGTTATTACAGACGATTTGTAGAGGACCACTCTAAGATCACAAAACCCCTTACCAAGCTAACCAGGAAGGCAGATGAGTTCATTTGGACTGACAAGTGTGAAGAATGTTTCCAAAATCTGAAAGCAAGGTTGATATCAGCTCCCATCTTGATCATTTCGGTACCAAGGGAACCTTTTACCCTATACATCAAAGCTTTTGGACTGGATCTAGGATGCGGGTTGATGCAAGGTAAACAAGTGATTGCATATGTTCCAAGATAACTGAAGGAGCATGAGAAGAGTTACCTTACTTATGACTTGGAATTACCAGTGATGAATTATGCAATCAAGACTTGGAGACATTATCTAAACGGAGAAGAATTTTAGATTAAATGGGAGCACAAGAGTTTTATTTATCTCTTCACTAGAAAGAGTTGAACATGAGATAGAAGAGATGGTTAGAACACTGAAAGATTAAGACTGGGATATTCAGTGTCACCCGAGCAAGGCTAATGTAGTAGGTAAGGCATTAAGCAAAAAGGGAATTATGAAGTCCAAGGAAGGACCCAGTATAAATGTTGCCTATGTTTCGCAGCAACAGATTCAGATTTGGAATAAGAGTAACTTATAATAGAAACTTGTGATGATCTAATTGAGCAAGAACTTATGGATGAACTTTTGGAGCAATAGTTCCTTGCTTGCGTTCAGAACATTAAAGATCATCTCTGAATTGATGGATGAAGTAAAAGTAGTAATTTTGTTATATCTTTATATAAGAACTGTGCAAGGAGATCTAGAGAAAGAAAAACCTAACCCTGACTTACTTTGGATGCGGAGATGGTACTTAGATACAGAGGTAGATTCTGAATACCTGAAGATAAAGACTCGGATATCATGAAGAGGATAATGATAAGAGCCATATTACTTAATATTCATGACATCTTGGAGTACCAATATGTATCATGACCTGAAGAGATTGTACTAGTAAAGAGGAATGATAACAAATGTGGCTTAGATGCATGTTTCAGTAACTGAAATTCTCAACAAGTAAAGGTTGAAAGGCAAAGACCAACATGGCATACCATAACCATTATTGGAGCCAGTCTGAAAGTGAAACTTCATTACAATGAAGTATGTCACCAATTTGCCACTTACTCCTAGATCGGTAGACGCAGTTTCGATGATTGTTGATCGCCTTAGGAAGATAGTTCATTCCATTGCCATACGACCTCGGTATGCTTTGGAGCGGCTAACTAAGCTATATGTGGATAGAATTCACTACCAAGCTACTATGTAGATGTCATCTATGAAGCATGGTATGGTAGAAACGTCAAACTCCTCTATTTTGGAATAAAGTTGGTGAATGAAGAATTTTAAGACCTGAGTCTATTGAAGAAACCTGTCGAGTGGCAGACAAGATTAAAGAAAAAGGACCAAGACATGTCAGGATTGTTAGAAGAGATGCCAAGACCTTGAGTTCGCCATAAGTGACAAAGTGTTCCTGAAGATATCACTTATGCGTAGTTTGAAGCAGTTTAGCAAGAATGGAAAGTGAGATCCTATATATGTTTTGGACCTCATAAAAATTTTTGGAGAAACGTAAAAAAGTTGCATATCAACTAGCGTTACTATTGTTGATGTCTAGTGTGCATGATGTATTTCGTGTGTCCCTATTGAAGAAGTACATTGGAGATCCATATTAAAGGTATTGACCACGGATCCACTGGATTAGACAAAAGATTTTACTATTGAAGTGGTACCAGCCTAGTTCACTGGTTGGAAGGTACAACATCTCCAAAGCTGGGATAATTATTATATAAAGGTAACCTGGCGAAGACCAGACGTGGAGAAGATTGCATGGGAGGAAGAAGAAGCAATGCAGAAATAGAATTCCCACCTATTGACTCCGAAGTAAATTCAAATTTTGAGGAGAAAATTTATTTTAAGGATGGGGGAGTTGTAAGATCCGTATATTCAAATTTTGAGGACAAAATTTCTTTTAAGGACGATTGAGTTGTAAGACCTGCAGGCCACAAATCCAGTCTAACCTTACATTCTTGTGTCATGAGAAGTCTACCTATCATGGCCGAGCCAAGTAGACCAAGTCCGTAAAGAAACCACAAGACCAGGTATAAAATTTAACTCAAAAACAGCCAAATAAGAGTGTGTGGTCGCATACCTAAACAGGTGTGACCGACCCCACCTCAAAAGAGTCCAACCCATGACTTTTGGTCGTGGGATTGCATATTTTAAAAACATAGTGTCACGGATTCTGCGACCCCACGTCTGACCCCATAATAACAACCAGAAATCAAATTTAGGAAATCTTCCTAATCTGAAGGGGGTTCTTTCCTAAACTCATTGGGGCTTATTATGGAGGGTTTTCCTCTATAAATAGGACGTTCCTTAGCTCTTTTACTCCTTTAGAACTATAATTGAAAGAGAGAGAAAGAGAAGAGAAGGAAGAGAAGGAGAAGAGAAGGAGAATTGAAGAAGAAGACCAAGGAAGAGGAAAGTTCAGAGGCAAACCTAAGGTATGAAACTTAATCCCTACATGAATTGAGAGCCTAGATTAGTTTATGAAGAAGATAGGATTAGGAGAAACCCAAATCATCCATCCATGGACAAATTCCAAAAGAATCCATGGAGGAAAATCATTGTGGACAATGGGTAGTGTATAAAATTATAGTTTTGAGCCATAGAACAATCATAGGAAGGACCATGAAGATAATCCAAAGGATTCAAACATGAAGGAATGGACTTAAGAGTGAAAGGTCGACCATGACACGTGTTGTTGCACGTAGGGTCGCATGATGTTCGACCCCACGGGACCCAAATGTCTGACCACATGCCCTCGGGAAGTTTCCAGGGAGGGTGTGGTCGCACTTAGGGTCACAATATGTCTGACCCTACCTGCGACCCTACACCCTGTGGTCGCAGAAACAGAGACCTCAGGTGCTACCCTACCCTGCGACCCTACACCCTGTTGTCGCAGAAACTGAGACCCCAGGTGCTATCCTACCCTGCGACCCTGTACCCTATGGTCAAAGAAATTGAGACCTCATGTGCTACCCAACCTGCGACCCCTCACTTTCTGTTAGTATAAACATATTAGAATTAATTCTAATTAAAATCTATCAACTTTTTAGGTTTTTCCAATGATTTAAAAGTGAAGTATAAAGCTTGAACGAGGATTTACTAGCAATCAAAGGTGAGGGAACAAGACCTAAACTAATTGGCTAATAATAAACAATTTTTATTTATTAAGTCCAATGCCATAAATGATTCTATGCTTGTATGCGTGTATTGTGCATATCACATGTCATCCAATATTCCTGTTATTACTATTCATGCATATTTAATTCAGTTTATTTATAACATGATGATGATTATGATGCTAGGCATAGGCATGTGAATGTATGTGTGCGGTTAGTGTGCTTGATGCTAGTGGGGCATCAGGGGGAGGATGTAACATTGTGGTTCATCCTGGTCACCAGACTCTAGCTCTATCTCTACTCAAGTATTGTCCACTGACATCGTCGTATCGCCATTACCTTAGTAGAATTATTACGTCAAAGGGCATCAGGGGAGGTGGTCTCGGACCGTGTAGTCTCTGACTCTGCCGGGGGGCCTTAGCTCTATCTCTATGGACGTATTGAGGGATGCTGGGGTGAGGCCTTGGATACACTATTTGACATTAGGATTGGTTAGTTGCAATGTGAGACCCGTATCGAACTAACCGGTCTTACCACCTTGTACCAGGTTTACCTATCATGGTCGAGCCAAATAGACTAAGTGCTTGGAGGAAATAGAGAAACCAGGTATTAAACTGACCCAAAAATAGTAAAATAGAGGGTAGGGTCGCATACCCAGATAGGCAGGGTCGACCCCCCCTCATTAAGAACTCAGACCCCTGATATTTTAACTGGGGGTCGGACAATTTAGAACTGAGGGTCGACGGGATCTCCGACCCCCTCATCGACCCCCTCTTTGCCGATAGAAACCGTAAATAGGAAACTTTCCAAATTTCAATGGGATTCCTTCCTAATCTCAATGGGACTTATTTTGGGAGGTTCTCCTCTATAAATAGGATGTCCCTAAGCCTCTTTCACTCCTTTTGAAACTCTAATTGAAAGTGAGAGAAAAAAAAGAGAAGGAGAAGATAAGGAAAGTTGGAGAAGAAGACTAAAGTGAGGAATTCAGAGAAACCTCTGAATCTCTGCAAACCTAAGGTATGGGTATGTTTCCATTAATGATTTAAGACCTTAGAATAGTTCATGAAGCGGGTATGTTCTAGGAGAAACCCTAATCGTCCATCCATGGGAGGATTTAAATGAAATCGATGGAGGAAATCATGATAGGCAAAGTAAGGAAGAAACCTAGAGTTTGAAGCCATAGAACAAGCATAGAATGGGTTGTAGAAGTAAGCCATAGGACCCAAACATGAAAGAATGGACTGTAGAATGATATTCTCTTCTCAAACCATGGGGCGTCGCACATGAGGTCGATTGGGAATCGTCCTTACCAGACCACAGGTTCGACCCCCAACATACGTGAAGTCTAGGAATAGGGTGGTCGCACCTAGGGTCGATGGAACATCAGACCCTGGCATTGACCCTACCTTGGGGGTCGCAGTAAACTGCTACCCTACCTGCTACCCACCCTGCGACCCTCGCTTAACAGCAAGTCTAAAATTATCAGAATAACTTGTAACTTAAATCTATCAAATTGTTAGGTTTTACTATTGATATAAAAGTGATTCTTAAAGTTTGAAAGAGGATCTACACTCATGCAAAGGTGAGGGAACAAGACCTAAACTAATTGGCTAATAATAAACTATTTTATTTCTTGAGTCCAATGCCATGAATGATTCTATGCGTGTATGCTTGTAATGTGCATTCAACATGTCATCCAATATTTCTATTATTACTGTTCATGTATATTTACTTCATTGTTTATAACATGATGATGATGATGATGATATGATAGGCATGTGAATGTTTGTGTTTGGTTAGGGTACTTGATGCGGATACGGGATGGTATCAATCGGCACTTCAATGCCGTTTTCATTGGGTATAATGTGCCATAGCTCTATACAAGTCTTGTCCACTGACATCTTCGTATCGCCATTACCTTAGCAGAACTATTACATCGTAGGGTATCAGGGGAGGTGGTCTCAGACCATGTAGTCTTCGACTTTGCCAGGAGGCCTTAGCTCTATCTCTATGGATGTATTGAGGGTTGCTGGGGTGAGGCCTTGGATACACAGATTGACATTAAGATTGGTTAGTTGCGAGCCCAGTTTGTAAGCCCTCGTCAGCAGGGGCTTAGGTGTTGGTATGAGGCAATCGGTACTGCCATGCCATTTTCATGGAGGTATATTGTGTCATGTCGGGTGCATGTGGGGTCGACAGTGCAGTTTTCATTGGACGGTTTCACACACTCGTGTATAGGGGTGAGGCGGCCACCGAACCTTTCTATAGCACATTGCAAACTTATATACCAGACCACTGATATGAATTGAATGCATGCATATGTTTGTTGCATTGTTTTGTTTGCTCACTAAGCCGTGATGTGTGCTCACCCTTTCGACGTCGAATATTTTTAGTTGATGATGCAGGTACCACAGTGGAAAACTATATGAATGCTTCTGTGTATGGGCACGTTGCTACGATGGAGGCTGAAGACATAGTGGAGACGCATGCGAGTGAAACTCATGCATTTTCGATTAGATTTTATTTGAACTATTAAGGAAATATAATTTGATTTTTGATTTACTTATGGCTCGGTTGATACAACATAATTTGATATTTTATTTATGATTATCACAGTTAGATTTCTCAGTTCATAATATTAAGACTTTCGCTATTGTGTATTTATTCTGATTATGGTTGTGGATGTGTATGGTTTTTTTTAAAGGACACAACCTATTAGAGATCTTGGTTAAATCATTGGTTTATTAGTGGTTCATCACACCATTCTTAATAGTATGGAATTGGGGTGTGACAGCTTGGTATTAGAGCTCTCAGACCCTATTTTTAAACCAGTATACTACCACAAAAGTTTGTGAACTAAGATAGGATAAAATTTAAAAGCTGTAATAATAACACATCATAAGCATCTGTGTTGTTTGAGACAAAATTAAAAGAGAATAATTCATCTATTAAATGAGAAACAAATTTATATACATTCATAGGAAGAACAAACGTATATATATATATATATATACAAGTCCAAAACAGAGTACAGTCCACAACCCGGATAGTTACTCTGAAGTACAAAAAGAAAAATAAAAAGAAAATACATCAGGAAGATGAAGGTGATGGGGGAGGCGATGCCTCGCGGTCACTGTCATAATCCTCAGCATAGACTCTAGTCAAGCACGCTCTCTGAGTCTGGGTCGTCTGGAGACTAGCTGTGAGATCAGCCACCCATTGGTCAGTCATGCGCTGAGCATCCAGAAGCTCTCCCACCCGCTGATCCGACATGCGCTGAGCATCCAGAAGCTCTCCCACACGCTGATCGAACATGCGCTGAGCATCTAGAAGCTCTCCCATCATCAGATCAAACATGCGCTAAGCCTCTCTAATCTCATGCAATATCTCCATCATGTCATCAGAAAGAGGGTGTGAAGGATCAGCTGTATGTGAAGGACCAGCTGCATAAGAAGGACCAGCTCTTGTAGCATTAGTAGGTGAAGGAGGAGGTATGGAATCCACATCCATGTATAAACGATCATCATCACCCCCATGAACCCCTGCTCCAGCCGCTGCTGCTGCTGCCTCAGCGTTAGCCATCTCCACTCGAGTACATGGACGCACCAGAGCGGTCCTCTCATCGTCGCTGACCTGGGAATCCCGCAGGCCCATCTTACCGATGGCCTCCCAATCCAGAGGTGATGAGAAGGATTTCTCATAAATCCTCTCATCCACCATGTCAACACCCAAGCGGGTAAGCAGCATAGAGATCATGCGTCCGTAAGGCAGGTTGCCAGTATGACCGGGCAATGTGGCACTGATCATCGTCCGCATAATGATGTAAGGAAGGCAGATAGGCTGTCGAGTGCAGATACAATACAGCAAAAACTGGGTCAACTGGGAGATCCTCTCGTAGTGCCCACTCTGAGGTATCAGGTTGTGATGAATAATCTTACAGTATACCCAAGGCTCTGGATGTAGGTAGATCACTTTCATGTCCCTGCGATCCTGTCTGATGATCTGACGGTCAATCTCAGCCCTCGTCTCCAATGAAAAGAACTAGGGCTCTCTAGGAGCACAGAACACCAAGGGGCCGTCGTATGAAATGCCCAACAAGTCAGCTAGCTGCCGATAATCAAATGAAATCTCGACTCCCTTGACGTAACTGGTGATCCGGAGCTCTCTACCCCTATCAGTATCGTTGTAATCCCGCACCACTTGGAGATTACAGTAAAACAGTCTCACCAAATCGGGCCGAGTGCAGGCGTCATAGGTGATCACAGGAAGCCAGCCCATGTCACCAAAAGCCCTCTCCACATCGAACAAGGTCAGGCTAGCCAAGTCCACCCGGTGACCTCCCTCTACCTTCTTACTAGAGTAGCGGGCATACTGTGCCTCAGCCTCGTTAGAACAGAAGCGGACTGGGTCATGAACCTTGGGTACTTTGGTACGAGCCATACTATCTGCAAAAACAAAGAAAAATAGATACTGGCTTAGTAAAGATGAAAAACCCAAAAATTTCGACATTATAACGACATAAATTGGTCAAAAGCCTCACTTTTCACCCATACACATGGGCAGGAGGACTTATATAGATTCTAAACAATCCTACAAGACTCATACAGTTGGAAATTTCATCTAAAGAGATCGAATTTGAAGAAATTTCAAGAAATTTCAAGAAATTCAAAAATCTCGACAAATAGGGAAAAAATGGGAAATTTCAAGTTTTTCGATAACCAACCGATGAAACTCAAATATTTTTGATGGCTTTCGTCTATTTAGTCACCAACAACAAAAGCCCCCAATAAAAATCGAATTTTTACGATTGGAAAAAGTTTAATTTGAAGAAAATGATATAAATGACCAAAAACCTAGTTAAGAAACCCTAAAAACATGAAACTGTAGATAACATACCTGTAGAAGAGGAGTAGACGTCGTAATGAGAAGCAAATATCACTAATGGGTCCGAGTTGCCACTGTAGCAACTCAGAGGGATGAGCCAAGTCAGAAAGGAGGAAGAAGAATGCGAAATGGATTCAAAATCGGGATTAAAAACCTGATTTTTAGTCCGAGGGTCGGAGAATTCGACCAAAACATCCGACCCCCCCCTCCGACCCCCTCATCGACACACGGCTCTCAGTGATCTGACAGAGAACCAGGGGTCGAACCCAGGGTTGGACATCCATCGACCCCCCTCATCGACCCCCGACTCTAGGTAAGAATCAATGATTCTCAGGATCGCATACCGAGGGTCGGACATCCATCGACCCCCACCATCGACCCTACAGTGAAAAATACAGTATTTTTGACAAAATGATCTGAAAAATTTGAAATTATCATTGGTTAGTGGATTTAAATATGCGAATGAAGTATATAATGATTGCCTCACGTATTCTATGATTTTCAGGCATTCCCACTACCAGAAAAGATAATGGCTGGACGCAGAGTGACCAAACAATGCAGTAATTCTATACCACCACCACCACCTATGGGGGAAGACAGCCAAATACACACGAAAACATAGGAGAATCCGAACACGGCACCGTCCATAATTAATAGGCAGACAAATCCTACAAATCTGCCAGTTCCACCTACAGACCTGGCTACAGTCGTAATGAATTTGGCCCAACAGCTGCAGCAAATACAACAAGCACAAGTTACTATGCAAGCTGCCATAGGCATGACCTTTCCAGCTGCACAGACGACACCGATGCCAGCAGGACAGGCAAGCACAGTACCAGGGGGAAGTAACACAGTACCCCACGCACCTCAGACTCCCATCATGCAGGGTCAAGTACAAAACCCTGAAGTAGCTCCAGGTGGATATCAATACCAACCACCTATGTATGGGGCTTATGTCCTGCATCAACTAAACCACTCCAGACTGGTAGAGCTTTTTCTGAAGATGAAGCCCAAGGAGTATAGTGGTAAGCCAGCTGATCCGTTGTGGCTAGCACACTAGATCGATGAGATGGAGAGAAACTTCACGATGATGACAGTGAATGAAGAAGAGAAGGTATTGTGTGCAACATTCATACTGAAAGGCGATGCACACCACTGGTGGAAGTCCACACAGACGTATCTGATGACAAAGCAGACCCAATTGACTGGGGATATATACAAGGCATTCTTTGAGAAGTATTTTCCTAGGAGTTTTAGAGATTCCATGGAGAAGGAGTTCCTGAGTTTATATCAGGGACAGAAGACTGTCGATGCATATCAACAGCATTATGAGGAGCTGATTTTTCTTTGCACCAGTGAGTATGCAAGTGGAAGATACAAAGACCCGAAGGTTTGTCATGGGACTTAGGGAAGCATACGTGAACATGTTCTTGGATTTGAGAAGAAAATCTACAATGAAGCTATACAAATTGCTCAAGTGATAGAGTCGAGCTAGAAAGAGAGCTACTTTTCTCAAAATAGAGGAATAAAAAGGTCAAATGGAAATTCTTACAACTGAGGGAACACCAAGGTATTTAAACCCTTCCGTACTCAAGATTCCAATGCTGTAGCCAAGACTACTTCAACAGCTCAACCGCAACCAAAGCAAAATGGTGAAGGAATAAGATGTTTTAACTGCAATCAAGTAGGGCATGTCGCAAGAGAGTGTACTAAGCCCAAAAAGCAACTACATCAAGGAAGAGTTTACGCTGTTACATCTGAGGATGCTACCGCATCGCCTGATGTGGTTATAGGTATGACCTGAATCTTGTCATTTTGTGTTACATTATGTGAGCATGTAGACTAAATCAAAACAAATCACAGGTATCGGACCTATTAATGGCATTCCCGCCAGGGTACTTATTGATTTAGGAGCTACTCATTCTTTTATATCTGTGGCATTTGGAAAGAAGCTAAATCTACCCCTCAAATCCCTAGACTACAAATTGCTTGTACGATCACATATGGGATTAGAAGTGGAATTAGAAAAAGGTTATGGACCATGTCCAGTTCTTATTGACGAGAAGACTTTGGATGCAACCATGATCCAACTTGAGATGGCAGACTTTGACGTCATCTTGGGAATGGACTGGTTAGCTCGACATTCTGCAAACCTATTGCATGCCGAAAAGAAGCTGACATTTAGAAACCAAGGAAGGAGCAGAGTTCAGTTTTTTGGGGACCAAAATTCCTCGTAAACGAAAGCTCATACTTTCTGCAGTAAAGGCTAGGAAGTGCCTTGAGAAATGAGCAGTTGGGTATCTAGTATCTGTGGTCGATCTTACCAAAGAAGCACCATGAATGGAGGATATTGATGTCGTGCGTGACTATCCAGATGTATTTCCTGAAGAACTACCAGGACTACCACCCGACCGCGCTACAGAGTTTGTTATAGATCTGATACCTGGAGCCGCACCAGTATCTAAAGCACCTTATCGAATGGCTCCTACTGAACTGAAGGAATTAAAAGTACAACTACAAGAACTGCTGGACAAGGGCTACATCCGACCTAGCATATCACCATGGGAGCGCCAGTATTATTCGTGAAGAAGAAGGACGGTAGTGTTCGATTGTCTATAGACTATTGCGAACTGAATAAACTGACAATCAAGAATCGATATCCATTGCCTTGGATCGATGACCTGTTCGATCAGTTGCAAGGTGCCAAAGTATTCTCTAAGATTGATCTTCGGTTAGGCTACCATCAGTTGAAGATTAAGGACGGTGATATCCCCAAGACAACATTCAGGACCAGATATGGACATTATGAATTTTTGGTCATGTCTTTTGGATTGACGAATGCACCAGCAACCTTTATGGAACTTATGAATCGGGTATTCCATGATATGTTGGATATGTCGGTTATTGTATTCATCGATGATATATTGGTCTACTCCAAGGACAAGGAAACTCATATAAAGAATCTAAACGCCGCTTTGCAGCGATTACGAAAGGAGAAGCTCTACGCCAAATTTATAAAGTGTCAGTTTTGGCTAAAGAAAGTCACTTTTCTAGGCCATGTTGTATCCGCTGAAGGAATTAAAGTAGACCTTAACGTGATCGAAGCTATTGTGAAGTGGGAAGCACCGAAGAGCATTGCAAAAATTAAAAGTCTCTTAGGTCTAGCTGGGTATTATCGACGATTTGTGGAAGACTATTCCCGAATTATCGTACCTCTCACCAGTTTGACTAAGAAGGGCAAAAAGTTTGTTTGGACTGATAAATGTGAGAAGAGTTTCCAAACCTTGAAGGCTAGATTGATATCAGCTCCAATCTTGACCATTTCGATTCTAAGACAGCCATTTATTTTGTACACTGATGCGTCAGGATTGGGATTAGGATGTGTACTTATGCAAGGAGAACAAGTAATTGCTTATGCCTCAAGACAATTGAAGACACATGAGAAGAACTATCCCACTCATGATTTGGAATTAGCGGTAGTAGTACATGCTGTCAAAATATGGAGACATTACTTGTACGGAAAGAAATTTCAGATTAAATTAGATCATAAGAGTCATACTTACCTCTTTAATCAGAAGGAGTTAAATATGAGAAAAAGAAGATGGCTGGAACTATTGAAAAACTGTGATTGTGATATCCAGTATCATTCGGGGAAAGCTAATGTGGTTGCTAACGCACTGAGTAGAAAGGCAATGATGAAATCTCAATAGGAGGTTAGCACCACTGCTACACTGTGTACTATCGGAAAAGTATTCAATTACGGTAATGAGCAGTTTGTGATAGATGCACCGGGTGAATCAACCAACCAAGGGTTTATCCATCCGTTTACAAATATGTTTGCCACATTGAAGATTGTACCAGATATACTTGATGAAGTGAAAATAGCGATTAAATCAAACCCTTATCTAAGAACGGTACAAGAAGACATCGAAAATGGTAGGACTATTCCTGAGTTCATCTTAGATGATGAAAGGGTACTGAAGTACAAAGGAAGAATATGTGTACCTAAAACAGAAAAATTGGACATTAGACACCGACTAATGAAGGAAGCCCATACCACCGCCTATTCGATACACCGTGGAAGTATAAAAATGTATCATGACCTAAAGAAATTATATTGGTGAAAAGGAATGAAAGCAGATATAGCCATGTTTGTGTCTCAATGCCTAAATTGTCAGAAGATGAAAGCTGAACGACAAAGACCAGCAGGACTGTTATAGCCGTTACCGGAACCAGCATGGAAATGGGAGTGCATCACTATGGACTTCGTCACAGGGTTACCATTGACTCCCTGAGTAGTTGACACAGTTTGGGTGATTGTAAACTGACTGACTAAAATTGCTCGATTTATCGCTATACGACCTCAGTATACACTGGAGAGGTTAGCTAAGTTATATGTGGATAATATTGTCAGATTACACAGTGTAACTAAAATCATTGTGTACGACAGAGATCCACGATTTACTTCAAAGTTTTGGGAAGGATTGCAGAAGGCTATGGGTACAACATTGAAGTTCAGTACTGCATTCCATCCTCAGATAAACGGACAATCGGAGTGCACCATTCAGATTCTAGAAGACATGCACTGAGCCTATGGAATTGATTTTAAAGGATCATGGGATGAAAAGTTACCATTGGTTGAGTTCGCTTATAGCTATCAGGCTACTATACAGATGTCACCCTGTGAAGCACTGTATGGTAGGAAGTGTCGAACTCCTTTGTTTTGGATTGAAGTTGGAGAACGTAGTATTGTTGGACCGGAATTTGTTGAAGAGACATGTCAAGTAGTCGAAATTATCAAGGAACAAGTAAGAACGACTCAGAATCGTCAGAAGCAATATGCAGATACTAGACGCCGAGACGTTGAATTCACCGTAGGTGATAATGTATTCCTCAAAGTGTCACCTATGCGAGGTTTGAAACGGTTCGAACAGAAAGAAAAACTAAGTCCAAGATATGTCGGACCATATGAGATTCTAGCTAAACGTGGAAAAGTGGCTTACCAGTTAGCACTACCACCATCTATGTCAAGTGTGGATGAGGTATTTCATATCTCCTTATTGAAGAAGTATGTCAGAGATCCAACGCATGTTTTGACAATAGATTTACCTGATTTGACTGATGATTTGACATTTGAAGTAGCACCAACTGAAATCACTAGCTGAAAGGTGCAACGACTACGCAACCATGACATTTATTATGTTAAAGTCACCTGGAGAAGCAAAGATATAGAATAAATCACATGGAAAGAAGAGAATGCTATGCGAAAGCAATACCCTCATCTATTCGACTTGAAAGGTATGTACAATTTCGAGGATGAAATTTTTATAAGTAGGGGAGAGTTGTAAGACCCGTATTGAACTAACCGATCTTACCACCTTGTACCAGGTCTACCTATCATGGTCGAGCCAAATGGACCAAGTGCGTGAAGGAAATAGCGAAACCGGGTATTAAACTGACCCAAAAATAGTAAAATAGAGGACAGGGTCGCATACCCTGATAGGCAGGGTCGACCCCCCCATTAAGAAGTCAGACCTCTGATATTTTAACTGGGGGTCAGACAATTTAGAACTGAGGGTCGACGGGATCTCCAACCCCCTCATCAACCCCCTCTTTGCCGACAGAAATCGTAAATAGGAAACTTTCTAAATTTCAATGGGATTCCTTCTTAATCTCATTGGGGCTTATTTTGGGAGGTTCTCCTCTATAAATAGGACATCCCTAAGCCTCTTTCACTCCTTTTGAAACCCTAATTGAAAGTGAGAGAAAAAGAAGAGAAGGAGAAGATAAGGAAAGTTTGAGAAGAAGACTAAAGTGAGGAATTCAGAGAAACCTCTGAATCTCTACAAACCTAAGGTATGGGTAGGTTTCCATTAATGATTTAAGACCTTAGAATAGTTCATGAAGAGGGTATGATCTAGGACAACCCCTAATCGTCCATCCATGGGAGGATTTCAATGAAATCCATGGAGGAAATCATGGTAGGCAAAGTAAGGAAGAAACCCAGAGTTTGAAGCCATAGAACAAGCATAGAATGGATTGTAGAAGTAAGCCATAGGACCCAAACATGAAAGAATGGATTGTAGAATGATATTCTTGACTCAAACCATGGGGGGTCGCACGTGGGGTCGATTGGAAATCGACCCTACCAGACCACAGGATCGGCCCCCAGTGTTCGGGAAGTCCAGGAATCGGGTGGTCGCACCCAGGGTAGATGGAACATCGGACCCTGGCATCAACCCTACCATGGGGTTCGCAGTAAACTGCTACCTTACCTGCGACCCATCCTGTGACCCTCGCTTAACAGCAAGTCTAAAATTTTCAGAATGACTTCTAACTAAAATCTATCGACTTGTTAGGTTTTCCTATTGATATGAAAGTGATTCTTAAAGCTTGAAAGAGGATCTACACTCAAGCAAAGGTGAGGAAACAAGACCTAAACTAATTGCCTAATAATAAACTGTTTTATTTCTTGAGTCCAATGCCATGGCCGTTTTTTTTTTTTTTTTTTTTTATTTGGCTTCCACAAGTCAACCACAAAAATTAATATTAATTTTTTTAATAATAATTATTTTGTTTTAAAAAGAAGATTATGTGTTTTTGTTGTTGTGATTGGATTTTTTTTTTTTTTTTTTTTTTTTTTTATTTTGATTGGGGTTGGTTTAATTAAGAAATTAATTCATTTCTCTATGGATGTATTAAGGGATGCTGGGGTGAGGCCTTGGATACACTGATTGACATTAGGATTGGTTAGTTGTAAGCCCAGTCTGCAAGCCCTCGCCAGCAGGGGCTTAGGTGTTGGTATGAGGAAACTGGTATTGCCAAGCCATTTTCATGGGGGTATATTTTGTCATATTGGGTGCATGTGGGGTCGACAGTGCCGTTTTCATTGGGCGGTTTCACACACTTGTGTATAGAGGTGAGGCGGCCACCGAACCTTTCTATAGCACATTGCAAACTTATATACCAGACCACAAATATGAATTGAATTCATGCATATGTTTATTGTATTGTTTTGTTTGCTCACTGAGCCGTGATGTGTGCTCACCCTTTTGACGTCAAATATTTTTAGTTGATGATGCAGGTACCACTGTGGAAGACTATATGAATGCTTCTGTGTACGGGTACATTGCTGTGATGGAGGCTGAAGACATAGTGGAGACGCATGACTCCTCATGCGAGTGCAACTTATGCGTTTTCGATTAGATTTTATTTGAACTATTAAGGAAATGTAATTTGATATTTTATTTACTTATGTCTCGGTTGATACAACATAATTTGATATTTTATTTATGATTATCACAGTTAGATTCTTCAGTTCATTTAATATTGAAACTTCCGCTATTGTGTATTTATTCTGATTATGGTTGTGGATGTGTATGGTTTATTTTTAAAGGACACAGCCTATTAGAGATCCTGGTTGAACCATTGGTTTATTAGCGGTTCATCACACCATTCTGAATAGTGTAGAATTGGGGTGTGACATGCAAGCCCAGTTTGCAAGCCCTCGTCAATAGGAGCTTACGTGTTGGTATGGGTAGGGCATCAAGGGGAGTGTGATGCGGTGCGATCCTCAACACTTTAGCTCTATCCCTATTCCATGGTGGGTGCATGTGGGACGACATTGGTGTTTGATCCTTTGGGTGGCTTCACACACTCATGTATAGAGGTGCGGTGGCCACCTATCCTTTCTATTGTACAATGCAAACTTATGAACCAGACCAAAGATATGAATTAAATGCATGCATATGTTTGTTGCATTGTTTTGTTTACTTACTGAGCTCAAGTTGGAGAGCTGACCCTCTTGAGTGTAATTCTTTTTAGTTTTTGATGTTGGAGGTATTACGGTTGAAGATTATATCGACACACCAACATATGAACAGGTGGAGGCTATGATGAGCAAGCTGTGGAGGACTATTGTGATTCGTTAAGCGAGCGTTTCAACTATGGATACGTGTAGTGTATAACTTTCATATTTGGATATTTGGTAATATGTATTAAATTATATTTTGGTTACTTGAAGATAAATGGAATATTAATTATTTATCATGACTAGACCTCAGTTCATTATCTATAAGACTTTCGCTATTTTCTTTATTATCTCTGATTAATGTGGAATGTGTTATGGTTTAACATGGTAGGTGTAAGACTCGTATTGAACTAACCGGTCTTACCAGCTTGTACCAGGTCTACCTATCATGGTCGAGCCAAGTGGACCAAGTGCGTGAAGGAAATCGTTAGACCAGGTATGAAATTGACCCAAAAACAGTAAAATAGAGGTAGGGTCGCATACCTAAATAGGTAGGGTCGACCCCACCTCATCAGAAGACAGACCCATGACTTTTAGTCCTAGGGTCGGACAACTGAAACCCTAGGGTCGACGGGATCTGCGACCCTAGCATCCACCTTAGGATCACCGAAAGAAACCATAAATAAGAAACTTTCCTAAATTCAAGGGGATTCTTTCCTAATCTCAATGGGACTTATTTTGGGAGGTTTTCCTCTATAAATAGGACATCCGTTAGCCTCTTTCACTCCTTTTGAAACCCTAATTGAAAGTGAGAGAAAGAGAAGAGAAGGAGAAGAGAAGGAGAGTTGGAGAAGAAGACTACGGAGAAGAAATTCAGAGAAATCTCTAAATCTCAGCATGCTTAAAGTATGATTACATTCTCCATAAATTATGTAAGACCCTAGAATCGTATATAAAGATGGTATGACCTAGGAGAAACCCAAATCATCTATCCATGGGAAGATTTCAATGGAATCCATGGAAGGAATTATCGAAAACTATGTAAAGTGAGTAACTTGGAGTTTTTAGCCATAGAACAAGCATAGAATGGACGATGGAAGTAAGCCAAAGGACCCAAACATGAAAGAAGAGACTGTAGATTGAAAGGTCGACTTAAACCACGTGTGGTCGCACGTAGGGTCGATTGGGAACCGACCCTACCAGACCACAGGATCGACCCCAACCTCTCGGGAAGTCCAGGGAAGTTGCAGTCGCACCTAGGGTCGATGGGACAACTGACCCTAGTGTAGACCCTATACCCTGGGGTCGCAGAAAAATGCGACCCAACCTGCGACCCATCCTGCGACCCTAGCTTTACAGCAAGCTTAAAACTGTCGGAATGAATTCTAATTAAAATCTATCGACTTGTTAGGTTTTTCTATTGATATAAAGGTGATTCTTAAAGCTTGAAAGAGGATTTACACTTAAGCAAAGGTGAGGGAATAAGACCTAAACTAATTGGCTAATAATAAACTATTTTATTTATTGAGTCCAACACTATGAATGATTCCATGCTTGTATGAGTGTAATGTGTATTTAACATGCCATTTTCATTGGGGTATATTGTGTCATAGTTCTACTCAAGTCATGTCCACTAAGCAAATGTTGGTGTACTTGATGCGGATAGAGGATGGTATCAACCGGTACTTCAATGCCGTTTTCATTGGGTATATTGTGCCATTGCTCTATACAAGTCTTGTCCGCTAACATCGTCGTATCGCCATTAGCTTAGCAGAGCTATTACGTCGTAGGGCATCAGGGGAGGTTGGCTCAGATAGTGTAGTCTCTGACTCGGTCGGGGGCCTTAGCTCTATCTCTATGGACGTATTGAGGGATGCTGGGGTGAGGCCTTGGATACACTGTTTGCCATTAGGATTGGTTAGTTGCGAGCCCAGTTTGCAAGCCCTCGCCTACAGGGGCTTACGTGTTGGTATGGTATCAACCGATACTTCAATGTCGTTTTTATTGGGGTATATTGTGCCATAGTGGGTGCATGTGGGGTCGATAGTGCCGATTTCATTGGGTGGTTCCACACACTAGTGTAGAGAGGTGAGACGGCCTCTGAACCTTTCTATAGCACATTGTAAACTTATATACCAAACCACAGTTATGAATTGAATGCATGCATATGGTTGTTGCATTGTTTTGTTTGCTCACTGAGCCGTGATGTGTGCTCACCCTTTCAAATTCGAATATTTTTAGTTGATGATGCAGGTATTACTGTGGAAGATTATATGAATGCTCCTACATACGGGCATGTTGCTGCAATGGATGCTGAAGATATAGTGGAGATGCATGACTCATCATGCGAGTGCAACTAATGCGCTTTCAATTAGATTTTTATTTAAATTATTAAGGAAATGTAATTTGATATTTTATTTATTTATGTCTCGGTTGATACAACCTAATTGGATATTTTATTTATGATTATCACAGTTAGATTCTCAGTTCATTTAATATTAAGACTTTCACTATTGTGTATTTATTTTGATTATGGTTGTGGATGTGTATGATTTAAGTTAAAGGACACAGCCTATTAGAGATCCTGGTTGAACCGTTGGTTTATTAGCGGTACATCACACCGTTCTGAATAGTTCGGAATTGGGGTGTGACAGTGGGGATAGCCTATTACACCATTCTGGTTGGTGCAGAATTGGGGTGTGACAAGTATATTACATGAGTAATGTACTACTGGACGTCGAAACAAGATACAAGTTGGTAGAAAAATTGGCATTAGCACTGGTCACTTCTGCTCGCAAGCTAAGGCCTTACTTCTAAGCACCCACCATATCGGTATTAACTTATAAACCTTTGAAGAAAATACATGCTCGCCCCGACATATCAGGATGGCTGGTAAATTGGGCAATCGAGCTGGGCGAGTTCGACATGCAATTTCAACCAAGAATGGCCAGCAATGCACAAGTGCTGGTCGATTTTCTCTTCAAAACATCCGCTGACGACAGCAAAGACATAAACAGAACACTGGAACAGGAGAACAGCAAGCAGAAAATAAATAGACAGAAGTAGGAACCATCAACTATATGGACTTTGTTTGTGGAAGGCTCCTCGAGTGACCAGCACTCATGCGCCAGAATTATTCTCACCACTCCAGAAAACTTCAGAGTATAAGTCGCTTTTTGATTTGACTTCCATGCAACTAATAACACGGCCGAGTATGAAGCTTTATCGGTAGGCCTTCGGTTGAAGAGATTCCTTATGGTCCAGAAAATGGACATCTACAGGAATTCACAGGTTGTAGTCAGATAGATTAATGGAGAATATGAGGGGAAACAGCATCACATGCTAGAGTATCTAACCAAAGAAAAATTGGAACTCACCAAATTTGAAGCATACCAGATCAGCAACATGGACCGTGACAATAATACTGAATCTGATGCTCTCTTGTGACTAGTGGCCGAAGATCTATCTGGAATAAATTCATTAGTCAACATCGATGTTCTAGAAACCAAGTATCGGTGACATAGTAGAGATCCAACAAGTTAGTCTTGTGGTAGTCATCTCACAAGACGTGCACTTTGCCAGCAAATTCTGCAACAAGGCTATTATTGGCCAACCATGCTCACAGATTGCAAGAATTTCACCGCTAAGTGCGATACATGCAGAAACATGCTACAGATATTCACCTGCTAGCGAATGAGTTACAACCTATCACAAGCCCGCTCCCCTTCACCTTGTGGGTAATCGACATCGTCGGTCCCATGCTTGGAAAAAAAGGAATGAAGAAATTTCTCATCGTAGCTGTTGACTATTTTTTCAAATGGGCAGAAGCAGAAGCTGTGACGACTACCAACGCAGAAAAAATTGAGACCTTCACAAGACAGAACATAATCTATCGATACGGCATCCCACAAGTCATTGTCACTGAAATTGGACCACAATTTTTTAGTCAGCAGTGTCAAAACTTCCTGAGGGGATTTAATATCCAATAGCGTTTTGCCTAAGTATATCATCCCGAAGCTGCGGGACAAGTCGAGGCCACTAACAAGACAATTTCCCGTGGCATAGCATGACGATTTGGCCCGGCCAAAGGAAGATGGGCCAATGAATTACCAAGCATACTCTGGTCCTACAGAACTACGAGCAGAAAGCCCATGGGCAAAAATCCTTTCATGTTGGTCTATGGGGCTGAAGCAATCATTCCAGTTGAAGTGACTCACCCCACCATCAGGATTACCATCTATGACGAAATTCTCAACACAGAAGGACTCAGGACAAATTTGGACTTAATGGAAGAAACTCGCGATAGGGCACATGTCACACCCCAATTCCACACTATTCAGAATGGTGTGATGAACCGCCAAATAACCAATGGTTCAACCAGGATCTCTAATAGGCTATCCCCGCGTTATCCAAACTTTACACGCATCCACAATCATAATCAGAGTAATACACAATAGCGGAAAATTTATAAATAATATGAACTGAGAACTAAAATGATACCCATAAATAATAGCAAATTATTCTGTGTTTAACTGAGACATAAATATTTAAATACCAAATACATGTCTTATAAATCCAATAAAGAAATCTACAAAAATATCTAATCGAATACACACGAGTTGCACTCGCAAGAGGAGTCGTGTGTATCGTCTTCAGCTCCAACTTCCATAGCTGCCACATTTCCATACGCTGACGCGTTCATATAATCTTCGACTGTATAACCTGCATCATCAACTAAAAATATTCGACGTCGAGGGGTGAGCACACAACACGGCTCAGTGAGTAGCCAAAACAATGCAACATTACATATGCATGCAAAAAGTCAATTCATATCTTTGGTCTTGGTTTATAGTTTGCAATGTGCAATAGAAAGGTTGGGTGGTCAAAGGTTAACATTTATTGACACCGCCTCTATACACAGGGTGTGGAAGCCCGCCCGAAGGTTAACGTTTATCGTCGTCCCCATCTACCCTACCATAACATTATACAACAAAGGTTAACGTTTATTGCTATATAATGCTATACCAACACGTAAGCCCCTGTTAGCGAGGGCTTGCAAACTGGGCTCGCTGCTAACCAATCCTAATGCCAAACAGTGTATCCAAGGCCTCACCCCAGCATCCCTTAGAACATCCATAGAGATAGAGCTAAGGCCCCCGGTAGAGTCAGAGACTACAAGGACCGAGACCACCTCCCCGATACTCTATGACATAATAGTTCTGCTAAGGTAATGGCGATACGACGATGCCAATGCACAAGACTTGAGTTAGAGATAGAGCTAAAGTGCTGAGACCCGCCAAAGGTTAACGTTTATTGACGTTCTCATCACACCTCCCCTGATACTCGCTCGCATCAAGCACATCAACCACACACATACAATCACATGCCTATCCCTATCATCATCATCATCATATTATAAACAATAAAGTAAATATGCATGAACAAGTAATAGAAATATTGGATGGCCTGCTGTATGCACATTACAAACATATTCGCATAGAATCAAACATGGCATAGGACTCAAGAAAAGAAAAACAGTTTATTATTAACCAATTTAGTTTGGGGTTAAGGTTCCTCACCTTAGCTTGCTAATAGATACTTTTCCAAGCTTTAAAATCACCTTTATAACGTTATTATATTGCTAGCAAACCTAACAAAGTCGATAGAATTTAATTAGAATTAATTCAGAATTTAAAAACCATTCTGTCAACTGAGGGTCGATGCTAGGGTCGATGCTAGGGTTGATGGGTCTATCGACCCTCCCTCCATTCTGAACTTCCCGAATGCTGAGGGTCGATGGTCAGAAACACCTAGGGTCGGATGATCTATCGACCCTCGGTGCGACCCTTGGTGCACTCTGGTCCAATTTCCACTTTTTAATCCACTCTTCGTGTTTGGGGTCCTATGGCTTGCTTCCTACATTCACTCAATATTCATTCCATGGTCCAGAACCATGTATAAACCATCTTTCTCCTTTTCGTGCATCCTCCTATGGTTTTCCATGAAAACCTAACCATGGATGGTTGGTTTGGGTTCCTCCGAGATCACATTCTCTTCAATTACTAACCTAAGGTCTGTAGAAACTCATAGAATTAGTATCCATACCTGAGAAGATTACTTTTCTCTGCAATTTCTTCTCCTCTTTGCTAAGCCTTCTTCCTAGCCTCCTTTCTTCCTCTTTTCCTTCTTCTCTCTTTCTCTCAATTCAATTAGGGGTGTGAAAGGAGTGAAAGTGGCTTAGGAACGTCCTTTAAATAGACTAGGAATGTCCTATAATAATCCCATTGAGATTTGGAAAGAATCTCAACCGAAAATTAGGAAATTTTCTAATTTCAGTTTTCGTTAGAAACCGAGGGTCGATGGGAGGGTCGATGATCCCGTCGACCCTAGGGTCTTAAGCTGTCCGACCCTCCCTTAAAAACTGAGGGTCTGACTTTCTATTTTGGGAGGTCCGACCCTGCTTAGCTGGGTGTGCGACCCTTCCCTAAAATTAAGTGTTTTTGGGTCGATTTCGTACCTGGGATCTCGATCTCCTTCATGCCCTTGGTCCATTTGACTCGTCCATGATGGGTAAACCTGGTTCAAGATGGTAAGACCGGGTTAGTTTGATACGGGTCTTACAACAAAACTGAAGATATTGGCTTATCAATGAAGGATGGCCTGATATTACAACTCGCACATTAGAATGCGGAATTTCAGGGTCGGTGACTTAATACTCCACCGTACAGCAGTGTCAAAGCCCACTCAGCAAGGCAAACTTATGCCGACTTGGGAAGGGCCTTACAGAATAATCCACGTAAGAAGGCCAGGCACCTACTATCTTGAGACAATGAAAGAGAAGTACATCGAGAAACCCTAGAACAGTAAGAACTTACGAAAGTTTTACCAATGATGTAATAGACCCTATTCATGTTAATGAACCATCTTTACATTATGCATCCTCTCGCCTACTACAATCTATTGTAACCTTTGGACAAAGTTTAAACTTATGTGGTTTTGAGGATCTTTCGGACGACAATAAAACCAAGTCAACACATCCCCAAAGCACATACAATGCGACTTGACACTCCACCGCACTCTCTCATACTGTACTAGAACACAAAGGATGACAAGTTTCCCACACCCTGGCTGATCAGATCACATATCATTGCTCAGGGACACTATTAGATAGATTCTTTTGCACGACATGTTGAAAATATTTATGGACTCGCATATGAGGTTTACACCCACAAAGTTCATACGTTAGGCAGCAAGGAATTCAAACAACAAAAACAACACATTTCTTACTTACAAGCCTATAAGATCCGCACTCAAGTAACTTAGTCTAACCGTGTCGTGCAAGGTCTTCCCATCATTCCTAGACTAAGTGGACCGAGCGTGTGACGATAGATCACAAACCAAGTATGATAATCGAGTTAAAAACACTAAAAACATACCTAAGGTGGCATGCCTGGGTAGGTAGGGTTGACCATAAGGAAGGGAACCAAAAATCTCAAATCCTGAACCCCACGGTCAATGATTTCGACCCTACGGTCGACAGTTTATGCGATCGTATGATCGACCATGAGAGCCCAGATCAGACTCCGAGTTTCGGAAACTTTCCTAAACTAAGGGATTGCTTTCCTAATTGAGAGAGGACTCTATATGGGGAGTTTTCCTCTATATAAAGGATGTTCCTCAATCATTTTTTACTCTTTTAGAACATTAGTAAACCCTAGAGAAAGAGAATGTAGAGAAGGAAGAAAATGAGAAGCAGAAAAAGCTAAGGAGAAGAGTTTGCTGAGAAGGGATTGGCTCTCTATCACAGGCCAAGGTATGAAACGGATCTCTGGAGATGTAAACTCTAAGGAATAAGAATTCTATGGAAGATAGGCAATATCAACCTATTATGATCTATGTGATTTCCTTGAGAAAATCCCAAGGAGAACCATGAGGAGTGAATTTGATGATTAGGGTTGATAAGAAATTACTAATGATGGCCATAGGATGGCCTTAGAATAAACCACATTGAAGACCAAAAGAATTGACCCAGGACGAACTCGAATTTCCTGTAGACTGTAACCAAAAATCTCAAGGTCGCAGCTATGGTCGACCATAGCATGACCAGTATGACCAGAGGATCGACCATAGGCATTCGGGATGATTTTAGAAATCATATGGTCGCAGCTACGATCGCACCAAACGCAACCATAGGGTATCGACCGTAGACAGTTTGGTCGATATAGCATGAGACCATAAGACTAATCAGACACCTATTAGTGCTCTGTTTCGATTTCTGACTACTGTAAAATGTCACATATGAACCCTAACTTAAATTCATATAACTTTTAGGTTGTTAAATCAATTCAAAGAGAATTTGAAGGCTTGGAAGGACATTGGGAATTGCTAACAGGTGAGGGAATAAGACACTAATTGGTTAATAACAAACTATATATTTTTATTGAGTCCAATGCCATGATTGATTCTATGCTTGTATGCTTGTAATGTGCATCTCACATGTCATCCAATATTCCTGCTATTACTGTTCATGCATATTTAATTTTGTTTATTTATAACATGATGATGCTAGGAATAGGCATATAAATGTATGTGTGTGGTTGGTGTGTCTTCATCTTCAAGTTTCCTTCTGTTCTTCTCTTCCTTTTCTTTCCCTTTCTCTTACTTTCAATCAAGGTTCTAAAGGAGTGAAAGAGACTAAGGGACATCCTATTTATAGAGGAAAACCCTCCATCATAAGTCCCAATGAGTTTAGGAAAGATCTCCTTTGAATTAAGAAATTTTCCTAATTTTTGGTTTTTGTCTGTCATCGTAGGGTTGGACGTAGGGTTGAAGAATCCATTGACCCTACACCTACTTAGTCATGCGACGCTATGACTAGAAAGTCATGGGTTGGATTTCTGTTGAGGTGGGGTCGACCCTAACTATTTAGGCATGCGACCCTACCCTCTCATTTGCTTTTTTTGGGTTAAACTTCATACCTGGTCTTGTGATTTCTTCACGCACTTGGTCCACATGGCTCGACCATGATAGGTAGACCTGGTACAAGGTGGTAAGACTCGTTAGTTCGATACGGGTCATACAACTCTTCCCTCTTATTAAAAATTTCATCCTCAAAATTTGTACATACCTTTCAAGTCGAAAAGGTGAGGATATTGCTTTCGCATAGCATTCTCTTTTTCCCATGTGAACTCTTCTATATCTCGGCTCCTCCAGGTGACATAAAAATAGTATGTGTCACGGTTGCATAGACGTTGAACCTTTCGACTAGTGATTTTAGTTGGTGCTACATCGAATGTCAAATCATCATTTAGATTTGGTGGATCTACTGTCAAAACGTGCGTTGGATCTCTGATGTTCTTCTTTAATAATGAGATATGAAATACATCATGCACACTTGACATAGATGGTGGTAGTGCTAACAGATAAGTCACTTTTCCACGTTTAGCTAGAATCTCATATGGCCCGACATATCTCGGACTTAGCTTTCCTTTCTGTCTGAATCGTTTTAAACCCCGCATAGGTGATACTTTCAATAATACCTTATTACATACGATGAATTCAAGGTCTAGGCGTCGAGTATCTGTATACTGTTTCTGATGATTCTGAGCCTTTCTAACTCTTTCCTTGATGATGTCGACTACTCGACAAGTCTCTTCAACAAACTTTGGTCCAACGATGCTACGTTCTCCAACTTCATTCCAAAACAGAGGAGTTTGACATTTTCTACCATACAGTGCTTCATAGGGTCACATCTGTATAGTAGCCTGATAGCTGTTGTTATAGGCGAACTTGATCAATGGTAGTTTCTCATCCCATGATCCTTTAAAAACAATTACACAGGCTCGAAGAATGTCTTCTAAGATTTGAATGGTACCCTCTGACTGTCCATCTGACTGAGGATGGAATGCGGTACTGAACTTCAACGTGTACCCAGAGCCTTTTGCATTCCTTTCCAAAACTTTGAAGTAAAGCGTGGGTCTCTATCGGACACAATGCTTTCAGGTACACCATGTAATCTGACAATGTTATCCACATATAGCTTGGTAACCTCTCCAAGATATACTGTGGTCATATAGCTATAAAGCGAGCTGTCTTAGTTAGATAATCTACAATCACCTAGACCGCATCAACTACTCGAAGAGTTAATGGTAACCCGATGACGAAGTCCATAGGGATGCAGTCTCATTTCCATGCTGGTTCTGACAGCGGCTGCAACAGTCCTGCAGGTCTTTGCCGTTGAGCCTTCACCCTCTGACAATTTAGGCATTGAGACACGAATTTAGCTACATCTTCTTTCATTCCTCTCCACCAATATAATTTCTTCAAATCATGATACATCTTTGTACTTCTAGGATGTACCGGATAGGTGGTGGTGTAAGCTTCCTTCATTAGTCTGTCTCTAATGTCCAAGTTTTCTGTTTCAGGAATGCATATTCTTCCTTTGTACTTTAGTACCTTTTCCTCGTCCAAGGTGAACTCAGGGATAGTCCTACCTTTTTCGATGTCTTCTTGTACCATTCTCAGATAAGGGTCTGATTTAATAGTGGCTTTTACTTCATCAATTATATCAGGTACAATCTTTAATGTGGCAAACATATTTGAAAACCGATGAATAAACCCTTGGTTGGTTGATCTACCCAGTGCATCTATTACTAACTGCTCATTACCATAATTGAATACTTTCCCTGTAGCACAAATTGCTGCAGTCATGTTAAATTCTCCTTGAGATTTTGTCATTGCTTTTCTGTTTAGCGCATCAGCAACTACATTAGCCTTACCTAGATGATATTGGATATCGCAATCATAGTCCTTCAATAATTCCAGCCATCTTCTTTGTCTCATGTTCAACTCCTTCTGATTAAAAAGATAAGTGAGACTCTTATGATCTGATTTAATCAGAAATTTCTCTCCATACAAATAATGTATCCATATCCTGATTGCTTGTACTACTGCTGCTAATTCTAAGTCATGAGTGGGATAGTTCTTCTCATGTGTCTTTAGTTGTCTTGAGGCATACTTAGTTATGCATAAATACACATCTTAAACCCAACCCAGACGCATCAGTGTAAAGATAAATGGCTCTCCTGGAATAGGAATAGTCAAGATCGGAGCAGATATCATTCTAGCCTTCAATGTTTGAAAACTTTTCTCACATTTATCAGTCCAAACAAAATTTTCTCCTTTCTTAGTCAAACTGGTGAGTGGTACGGCAATTCTGGAATAGTCTTCCACGAATCATCGATAATACCCAGCTAGACCTAGGAAACTTCTAATTTCTGCAACGCTCTTTGGTGCTTCCCACTTTACAATGGCTTCAATCTTACTGGGATCCACTTTAATTCCTTCAGCGGATACAACATGGCCTAAGAAAGTGACCTCATTTAACCAAAACTCACACGTTGTAAATTTGGCGTAAAGCTTCTCTTTCCTTAATCGCTGCAGAGCGGCTCTTAAATTTAAGACATGAGTTTCCTTATCCTTGGAGTAGACCAATATATCATCAATAAACACAATGACCAACGTATCCAACATATCATGGAATACCCGATTCATGAGTTCCATAAAAGTTGTGGGTGCGTTAGTCAATCCAAAAGACATGACTAAAAATTCATAATGTCCATATCTTGTTCTGAATGTTGTCTTTGGAATATCACCGTCCTTAATCTTCAACTGATGGTATCCTGAAGAAAGATCAATCTTGAAGAACACCTTGGCACCTTGCAACTGATCGAACAAGTCATCGATCTGAGGCAATGGGTATCGATTCTTGATTGTCAGCTTATTCATTTCCTGGTAGTCTATACACAGTCGAACACTACCATCCTTCTTCTTTACAAATAATACTGGCGCTCCCCATGGTGATATGCTAGGTCTGATGTAACCCTTGTCCAATAATTCTTATAACTGTACCTTCAATTCCTTCAGTTTAGTAGGAGCCATTCGATATGGTGTTTTAGATACTAGTGCGGCTCCAGATATCTGGTCTATAACGAACTCTATCGCTCGATCGGGTGGTAGTCCTGGTAGTTCTTCAAGAAATACATCTGGAAAGTCACGCACAACATCAATATCCTCTATTCGTGGTGCTTCCTTGGTGATGTCGACCACTGATACTAAATACCCAACTCCTCCTTTCTCGAGGCATTCCTAGCCTTTAATGCAGAGAGGATGAGTTTCCATTTGCGGGGAAGTTTGGTTCCCACAAAACTAAACTCTGCTCCTTCCTTGTCTTTAAATGTCAGCTTCTTTTTTGTAGATAATAGGTTTGCAGAATGCCGAGCTAACCAGTCCATTCCCAAGTTGATGTCAAAGTCAGCCATCTCAAGTTGAATCAAGGTTGCATCCAAAGTCTTCTCATCAATATGAACTGGACATGGTCCATAACCTTTCTCTAATGTCACTTCTAATCCCATAGGCGATTCTACAAGTAGTTTGTAGTCTAAAGATTTGAGGGGTAGATTCAGCTTCTTTCCAAATGACACAGATATAAAAGAATGAGCAGCTCCAGAATCAAAGAGTACTATAGCGGGTATGCCATTAATAGGTACAATACCAGTGATTTGTTTTAATTTAGTCTACATGCTCACACAATGTAACACAAAAATGAAAGGTTCAAGTCATACATGTGACCACACCAGGCGATGTGGTAGCATCCTCAGATGTAACAGCATAAAACTTTCCTTGCTGTAGTTGCTTTCTGGGCTTAGGACATTCCCTTGAATAATGTCCTACTTGGTTGTAATTAAAGCATTTTACTCCTTCGTTGTTTTGCTTTTGTTGCGGTTGAGCTGATGGAGTAGTCTTGGTTGCAGCATTGAAGCCTTGGGTACGGAAGGGTGTGAATGTCCTTGTATTCCCTCCGTTATAAGAATTCCCATTTGGCCTCTTGCTACATCTATTCTGAGCAAAATAGATCTCTTTCTGGCTCGACTCTATCACTCGAGCAATTTGTACTGCTTTATTGTGGACTTTCTTCTCCAGTCCCAAGACATGCTCACGTATGCTTCCCCTAAGTCCCATGACAAACCTTCGGGTCTTTGTATTTTCCTCTTGCATACTAGTAGATGCGAAGAAAAATAGCTCCTCATAGCGTTGTTGGTATGCGTCCACAGTCATTTGGCCCTGATATACACTCAGGAACACTCTCTCCATAGAATCTCTAAAACTTCTAGGGAAGTACTTCTCAAAGAATGACTCTTTATATATAGCCTAGGTCAATTGGGTGTGCTTTGTTAACAGATAAGTCCGTGTGGACTTCCACTAGTGGTGTGCATCGCCTTTCAGCATGAATGTTGCACACAACACTTTCTCCTCCTCATTCACTGTCATCATCATAAAATTTCTTTCCATTTCATCGATCCAGTGTGCTAGCCACAAAGGATCTTCTGGCTTACCATTATATTCTTTGGGATTCATCTTCAGAGAACCCTCGATCAGTCAAGAGTGGTCCAGCTGATACTGAGCATAGGCCCCATACATAGGAGGTTGGTACTGGTAACTGCCTTGAGCTACCTTAGGATTCTGCACTTGAGCCTGCATGACTGGTGTTTGAGGTGTGTGGGATACCGTGTTGCTTCCTCCTAGTACTATGCTAGCTTTTCCTGCTGGCATAGGTGTCGTATGTGCAGCTGGAAAAGTCATTCCTATAGCAGCCTGCATATTGGCTTACACCTGCTATATTTGTTGTAGCTGTTGTGCCAAGTTCATTACGGCTGTAGTCAAATCGGCAGGTGGGGCTGGCAAGTTTGTAGGATTTTCTTGGCCAATAGCTACTGGTGGTGCCATATTCAGATTCTCATGTGCTTCATGATTTACATGGTTGTCTTCCTCCATAGGTGGTGGTGGATTGGGTTATGGCCTCGTCTGGTCACCCTTCGCCCAGCCATTTCCTATTCTGGTGGTAGTACTGTCTGAAAAATAGTCATGGAACATGTGAGGCAATCAATATAAGTTGTTCCCAAGTCAAAATTCAACTAATCAATTTAATTTTCCAATTTTTCAAATCATTTAGTGAAATTACTCAATTTTCCATCGTAGGGTCGATGGTAGGGTCGCACTCTATTCGACCCTAAGGTATGCGACCCTAAGAACACTGTCAGCTCACCGAGAGCCTAGGGTCGATCGTGGGGTCAGTATATGTCTGACCATAGGTCCGACCCATGGTTCTCTGTCATATCACCGAGAGCCTAGGGTCGATGGTAGGGTTTGTCGTAGGGTCGCACATTTTGGTCGAATTCTGCGACCTTACGATAAAAAATTAGGTTTTTAAGCCCAATTTTGGATTCATTTCCCATTCTTTCTTCTTTCTTCCAACTCAACTCGCTTCCCCTAAGTTGCTACAGTATCGACCCATTGGGTTTGGTGATTATTTCTTCCATTCATGGCTCCCGCTCCATCTCTTCAGGTATGCTCATTACTGTTTCCCCTTTTTAAGCTTGCTAAACTAGGTTTTCGTCCATTTACATCGTTTTCTTCAAATTAAACTTTTTCTAATTGTAAAAATTTTATTTTTATTGGGGTTTTTTCTATTGGTCACCCAATGGACGAAAGCCCTCAAAAATATTTGAGTTTCATCGGTTGGTTATCGAGAAACTTGAATTTTTTCCATTTTTAACCTAATTTTTGAGATTTTTTAAATTTATTGAAATTTCATCAAATTCAATCTTTTTAGATTAAATTTCCAATTGTATGAGCTTTGCAGGATGGTTTGGAACCTATGTAAGTCCTCTTGCCCAGTTGTTTGGGTGAAAAGTGAGGCTTTTGGCCAAATCATGCCGTTATAATGCCGAAATTTTTGAATTTTTCACCATTACTATTATCTTGTTTGTTTTTCTGTGTCTTGGTAGATAGTATGGCTCATACCAAGGTTCCTAGGGCTCATGACCCTGTTCATTTCCGCTCCAACGAGGCAGAATTTCAGTATGCTCGCTATGAGCGTAAGAAAGTAGAAGGTGGTCACTGTGTAAACTTGGCAAGTCTAGCCTTGTTCAACGTGGAGGGTGCTTTTGGTGACATGGGCTGGATTTCGGTGATCACCTATGAGGCTTGTACTCGTCCTGCTTTGGTGAACCAGTTCTATTGCAATTTTCAGGAAGTAGGGGATCGCAATGACGTAGAGAGGGGTAGGGAGCTCAGGATCACTAGCTACATAAAAGGGGTGGAGGTTTCATTTAACTGCCAACAGTTGGCTGATCTTTTGGGCATATAAAATGATGGCCCTTTGGTGTACTATGCTCCCAAGGAACCCCAGTTCCTATCCTTGGCGATGCATGCTGAAATTGATAGTAAGCTCCTTAGAGGTGATCGTTGGGAGATGAAAGCGATCAACCTACGGCCAGAGCCTCGGGTGTACTGCAAGATCATCTAGCACAACCTGATTCCCCAGAGTGGACACTATGATAGGATTTCTCAGTTGACTCAGTATGTCCTCTACTACATCTGCACCAGGCAGCCTGTCTGCCTTCCTTATATTATCATCCCGAAGATGATCCATGCTACGCTGCCTGCTCAGTTAGGCAACCAGCCCTACGGATGTTTGATCATTACATTGCTCACACACCTACACGTTGATTTATTGGATGAGAGGATTCAGGAGAAGACCTTCTCATCGGACCTTGACTAGGTGGCCATCTATAGGATGGGTATCCGGGATGCGCAGGTCAGTGATGATGAGAGGAACGCTTTGGCACATCCTCGTACTCGAGTAGAGACAGCAGATGCTGAGGTGGCAGCAGCAGCAGGAGTAGGGGCCCATGGGGGTGATGCTGAGGATGAGGATCGTATGTTCTTAGATGTAGATGCCATACCTCCTCCATCACCTCTACATTCTACTGGAGCTAGTCCCTCTCGGGATCCTTCACATACTATTGGTCCTTCACGCCCACCCTCTGATGATATGATGGGGTTACTGACTGAGATTTGAGAGGCCCAGCGAGTGTTGGATCAACGGATGGCAGAGCTGGCAGCTAGTCTCCAGGTGACCCAGACTCAAGTAGCCTGACTGACTAGAGTGTATGCGGAGGACTATGACCGAGATCGTGAGCCACCTCCTCCTCCAGCACCTCCAGCTCCCTGATGTATATTTTCTTTTGTTTTTCCTTGTACTACAGAGTAACTGTCCAGATTGTGGACCGTACTCTGATTTGGATATGTATGTATGTTGCTTTTTATTTGATGTATATAAACTTGTTTCTCCTTTTATATATGTATTATTCTCTTTCTTAATTTTGTCTCATACAACACAGGTGCTTATAGTGTGTTATTATTATAGCTTTTAAACATTATCCTAACTCAGTTCATGAACATTTTATGGAAGTATATCGGTTTAATATACAGGGCCTGAGAGCTCTGATACCAAGTTGTCACACTCTATTTCAACACAATTCAGAATGGTGTGATGAACCGTTAATAAACCAATGGTTCAACCAGGATCTCGAATAGGCTGTGTCTATTTGCTTAAACCATACACATCCATAACCATAATCAGAGTAAATAAACAATAGCGGAAGTCTTATATATTAAATGAAGTGAGAATCTAAGAATGATAACATAAATAAAATATCCATTTATATTTCATTGACTAAGATATAAGTAAATAAAATAATCAATTACTTTTCTTAATAATACAAATAAAAATCTAATCCAAAACGCATGAGTTGCATTCACATGATGAATCATGTGACTCCATTATAGCTTCTGCGTCCATCGCCGCAATATGCCCGTATGTGGGAGCATTCATATAATCTTCTACGGTCGTACCTGCATCATCAACTAAAAATATTTGAATTCAAAAAGGGTGAGCACACATCACGGCTCAGTGAGCAAACAAAATAATGCAACAAACATATGCATGCATTCAATTCATATCTTTGGTCTGGTTCATAAGTTTGCAATGTGCAATAGAAAAGATAGGTGGCTGCCGAACCTCTATACATGAATGTGTGGAACCGCCCAATGGATCAAACACCATTTCTGCCCCTACATGAACCCACCATGGAATAGAGATATAGCTAAAGTGCTTAGGACCGCACCGCATCACACTTCCCCTGATGCTCTACCCATACCAACACGTATGCCTCTGTTGGCGAGGGCTTGCAAACATGGCTCGCAACTAACCAATCCTAATGTCAAACGGTGTATCCAAGACCTCATCCCAGCATCCCTCAATACATCAATAGAGATAGAGCTAAGGCCCCCCGACAGAGTCAGAGACTACACGGTACGAAACCACCTCCCCTGATGCCTTACGACATAATAGTTCTGCTAAGGTAATGGCGACACGACGATGTTAGTGGACAATACTTGAGTAGAAATAGAGCTCGAGTCTGGTGATCAAGATGAATCACAGTGTCATATCCTCCCCCTGATGCTCCACTCACATCAAGTACACTAACCACACACATACATTCACATGTCTATTCCTAGCATCATCATCATCATCATGTTATAATAAATGAAATTAAATATGCATGAATAGTAATAACAGGAATAGTGGATGATATGTGATATGCACATTACAATCATACAAGCATAGAATCATTCATTGGACTCAATAAGCGAAAATAGTTTACTATTAGCCAATTATTTTAGGTCTTGTTTTCTAACCTTTGATTGAGCGTAGATCCTCGTTCAAGCTTTATGAATCACTTTTAAATCACTAGAAAGGCCTAACAAGTTGAGAGATTTTAATTAGAATTAATTCCAATAGATTTAGACTAACATAACCTGTAGGGTCGCAGGTAGGGTAACACGTCAGGTAGTAGTTTCTGCGACCTTAGGATGTAGGGTCGCAGGTGGGGTCAGATACCATTCGACCCTACATGAGACCACACCCTCCTTGGGACATCCCGAGGGCATGTGGTCGATCCTGTGGTCTCGTAGGGTCGGATATCATTCGACCCTACGTGCGACCACAGGTATTCTGAGTCGACCTTTCATTCTAAAGTCCATCCCTTCATGTTTGGATCCTTTGGATTACTATCATGGTCCATTCTATGATTGTTCTATGGCTCAAAACTACAATTTATACACCATTCATTGTCCATAATGGTTTTCTCCATTAAATCTCTTGGAATCTATCCATGGATGGATGATTTTGGTTTCTCCTAATCCTATGTTCTTCATTAACTATTCTAGGCTCTCTTATTCAGGTATGGAATTAGGTTCATACCTTATTTCAGAGGTTTCTCTGAACTTTCTATAGCACATTGCAAACTTATGAACCAGACCAAAGTTATGAATTGAATGCATGCATATGTTTGTTGCATTGTTTTATTTACTCACTAAGCCGTGATGTGTGCTCACCCTTTCGACGTTGAATATTTTTAGTTGATGATGTAGGTCTTAACGTTGAAGAATATATGAATGTGTCGATGTATTGACACTTTGCTACGATGGATGTAGAAGGTGAAGATGATGGGAATGATTCATCATGCGAGTGCAACCAATGTGTTTTTGCTTAAGTTTAGTTATAATTTGAACATCGGTTATGTAATTGATTATTTATTTTTATGTCTTGTAGTTTGGAGGTAATTGGATTAAATACATATTTATCACTTTAGACTCTCAGTTCATTATTTGTAAGACTTTTGCTTATTTATTTATTTTTTCTGATTATTAATGTAGAATGTATGTGTGGTTTGATATGATGGGTATGACCTATGCCAGATCCTGGGTAAACCATTGGTTTATTGGTGGTTCATCACACCATTCTGGTTAGACAGGAATTGGGGTGTAACAACTTGGTATCAGAGCATCTTAGGTTCTACCCATTGACCTAGCTACTTCCACATGAGTCATGAATGGAGTTATAATAAAATTTAAAAACTGTAATAAGAACACACCATAAGCACCTGTGTTGTATGAGACATATATTAAGAAATAGAATAATCCACATATGAAAAGGGAAAACCAATTTTATATATATATGGGAATAAGAAAAGTGTACATCAAATTCAGAGTACAGTCTACAATCCAGACAGTTACTTTGTAGTATAAAAGAGTAAAATATATAAATAGCAATCATGGAGCTGGAGGTATTGGAAGAGGAGGTGCCTCACTATCTCAATCGTAGTCCTCAGCATATACTCTCGCGAACCAAGCCACCTGAGTCTGATCGCTCTAAGACTAGCCGTCAGATCCATTATCCGCTGGTCTATAGAGCGTTGGGCATCTAGAAGCTCTCCTACTCTCCAATCAGTCATACGCTGAGCCTCTCTAATCTCATGTAACAGCCCCATCATGTCATTTGATGGTGGGCGTGAAGGGCCAACTGAATGAGAAGCCCTAGAAGGACCACCTCCAGTAGAATGTTGTGGCAATGGAGGAGGGATGCCATCCACATCAATGTACATCCGATCATCATTATCCTCATCATCACCCTCGTGTGCCTCTACAGCTACCTCTGCTGCTGCTACCTCTGCATCTACTGTCGCTATCCGAGTGAGAGGACGTCTCATACCATTCCTCTCATCATCACTGATCTGTATCTCTCTCATGCCCATCCTGCTGATGGCCTCCCAATCAAGGTCAACTGAGAAGGTGTCCTCAAGGATCCTCTCATCCACTAGGTCCACCTATAGACGAGCGAGCAACGTGGAGATCAGCCACCCATAGGGCAAGTTACCTCTCGAGTCAGGAAACGTAGCTCGGTGCATAGTCTGAAAAATAATATATGGAAGGCAGACAGGCTGCCTAGTACAGATATAGTACAGCAGGTACTGGGTCAGCTGTGAGACCATCTCATAATGTTCGCCTTGGGGAATTAGATTATGCTGGATAATCTTGTAGTAGACCCATGGCTCTGGATGCAGGTTGACTGCTTTCATCTCCTAGCGGTTATCCCGAAGAATCTACTTATCTATTTGCATGCACCTGTGTAGATAGAAACTGTGGGTCCCTGGGTGCATAGTAAACCAACTGCCCATCATTGGAGATACCTAGAAGATTAGCCAACTCCTGGCAGTTGAAAGAAATCGGAACCCCTTTCACCAAGCTGGTGAGCTCCGAAGCTCTGTGCTCCTCTCCATATTCTCTAGGTCACCCTCCACCTGGAGGAGATAGTAGAACTGCTTAGCCAAGTCCAGGTGAGTACAAGCCTCGTATAGGATCACTAGAAGCCAGCCCATATTGCCAAATGCCCTCACCACATCAAACAGGGCTAAATGGGCTAGGTTCATACACCGACCCCCTTCAGCTTTCTTTCGGTCAAACCAAGGATATTGCACCTCTGTTTCAATGGACCTGAAGCATTGTAGGTCATGACCTCGAGGAACCATAGTTCGAACCATGATAGCTGTAAGAAAAGAAAATAAGAAAAACAAGTTAGAAAATTTGGAAAAATTTGATAGCATATTAACCCAAACATTGGGCAGGAGGAATTACATAGGTCCCAAACCATCCTGCAATGCATATTCAATCGAAAATTTTAACAGGAAGGTCGAATTTGTAAAATTTTGACAATTGGGCATAAACCACAAATTTTAGGTCAAAATTTGGATTTTTGAAATTTTTTCTAAACTAACCGATGAAACTCAAATTTTCTTGAGGGCTTTCATCCATTGGGTGGCCAATAGCAATAGCCCCCAATAAAAATTAAATTTTTACGTTAGAAAAATATTAATTAGAAGAAAACCCTACAAATAGCAAAAACCCTAGGTATGAAAGCTTAAAAATGGAGAAAAGTAGAGAACATACCTCACAGAATGGAGTGACATTTGTTGATGGGTGGAAAAATCACCAAGTTTGTATGGTCGACACTGTAGCAACTCACTGGTGGCGAGTTGAGTAGAAACCGTAGGAGGAAGAAGGAGAATGAGTGGAAAAAAAATCTCGAAAATAGGTTTAAAATCCTGATTTTGAATCATATGGTCGCACAATTCGACCAAAACAATCGACCGTATGATCGACCTTATGATCGACCATAGGGTCTTGGTAAGTTGCCAGGATTTTGAAGGTCGAACCTATGGTCACACAACATGCGACCGTATTAATGACTGTTGTCTGCATTTTGATTCTACTTGGACTTTTGTCTATTGATTTTGTTTTTCTCTCACCTTCTATTATGAGACTAACCCAATACTACCATCATATCTTGTCTCACATGTACAGATTTTTCAAGTACCATTTAACCAAGAGTTTAAATGGCTAGACGTAGAGTAAATAGAATGAGACAAAATGCGAACCCATCTCCACCACTAATGGAGACTAATGACAATGAAGGTCTGTAAGGATAGGAAGGAAATATTGGAACTCAAAATGTTGAACATCAGAATGTGCACATCCAAGCTAACCCAACCAACCTACCTGCACCACCTATAGATTTGGCTACTACGGTGATGAATTTAGCACAACAATTGTAGCAAATACAGCAAGTGCAAGCCAACATGCAAGCTGCTATGAGAATTGCTTTCCTAGCTCCAAACACAACACCTCTACCTGGAGGACAAGCTAGTACTGCATCTGGTGGTAGCAATACTATACCTCAAGCACTGTAGGCACTAGCAGTACATGGCCAAGTGGAAAACCTTAAATCACCGCAAGGCGGGTATAACCAAGGAAATTATCAGTTCCAACTACCTATGTATGGAGCATATGCACCGTATCAACTTGATCATTCCAGACTGATCGAGCGTTTCCTGAAGTTAAAGCTGAAGGAATTTATAGGCAAGCCATCAGATCCATTATGGCCAGCTCATTGGAACGATGAGATGGAAAAAAACTTTATGATGATGACTATAAATGAAGAAGATAAGGTATTATGTGCCGCTTTTATGCTGAAAGGTGATGCGCACCATTGGGGAAAATCTACTTGGAGTTATTTGTTGACAAAGCACGCCCAACTGACTTGGGCTATCTATAAAGAAGCATTCTTCAAGAAGTATTTTCCCAGGAGTTTTAGAGATCAAACGGAAAAGGAGTTTATGAGTCTATATCAGGGACAGATGACTGTAGACACATATCAACAGCATTATTAAGAACTATTTTTCTTTGTTCCCTCTAGCATGTAGGAGGAAAATACCAAAAATCGAAGGTTCGTCATGGGACTTAGGGGAAGCATCTGTGAGCATGTATTGGGACTGGAAAAGAAGATTTTTGATGCAACCTTAATTCAACTCGAGATGGAAGACTTTGACGTTATCTTGGGAATGGATTGGTTAGCTTGGCACTTTGTAAACTTATTATGTGTGGAAAAGAAACTGACATTTAAAGACAAAGAAGGAGCAGAGTTTAGTTTTGCGGGAACCAAACTTCCCCGTAAATGAAACTCATTCTCTGCATTGAAGGCTAGAAAATGCCTCGAAAAAAGAGGAATTGGGTATCTAGTATCCGTAGTTTGACCTCGCCAGGGAAGCACCACGAATGGAGAATATCGAAGTTGTGCGTGAATTTTTAGATGTATTTCCTAAGGAACTACCAGGACTACCACCCGACCAAGAGACAGAGTTCGTTATAAATCTTATACCCGGAGCCACACCAGTATCGAAAGCATCTTATGGCTCCTACTAAACTGAAAAAACTGAAGATACAATTATAGGAATTACTAGACAAGGGTTATATTTGACCTAGCATATCACCATTACGAGCACTAGTATTGTTCGTGAAAAAGAAGGACGGTAGCGTTCGATTGTGTATAGATTATCAGGAATTGAATAAGCTTACAATCAATAATCGATACCCATTGCCCTCGATCGATGACTTGTTCGATCAGTTGCAAGGTGTCAATGTGTTCTCCAAAATTGATCTTCAGTCAGGATACCATCAGTTGAAGATTAAGGAAGGTGATATTCCTTCAGAACCAAATACGGACATTATGAATTTTTAGTCATGTCTTTTGAATTGACCAATGCACCCGTAACTATTGTAGAACTCATGAATCGGGTATTCCATGATATATTGGATATGTCAGTCATTGTATTTATTGACGATATACTAGTTTACTCTTAGGACAAAGAAACTCATGTCACAAATCTAAGAGCTGCTCTGCAGCGACTAAGAAAAGAGAAGCTTTACACAAAATTTACAAAGTGTGAGTTCTGGCTAAACGAAGTTGCTTTCTTAGGCCATGATGTACCCACTGAAGGAATTAAAGTGGATCCTAGCAAGATTGAAGCCATTGTGAAATGGAAAGCACCTAAGAATGTTGTAGAAATCAGAAGTTTCTTAGGTTTAGCTAGTTACTATTGACGATTCGTGGATGATTACTCTAGAATCATCGTAGCTCTCACCAGTCTGACAAAAAAAGGAGAAAAGTTTGTTTGGACCGATAAATGTGAAGAGTGTTTTCAAACATTGAAGGCTAGATTGATATCAGCTCCCATCTTGACTATTCCAATCCCAGGATAACCATTTACCTTGTACACTGATGCGTCTGGGTTAGGTTTAGGATGTATGCTTATGAAAGGAGAACAAGTAGTTGTGTATGCCACAAGACAACTGAAGACACATGAGAAGAACTATCCAACTCATGACTTGGAATTAACAGCAATATTACATGCTATTAGGATATGGAGACATTATTTGTATGAAGAGAAATTTCAGATTAAATCAGATCATAAGAGTCTCACTCATCTTTTTAATCAGAAGGAGTTGAACATGAGACAAAGAAGATGGTTGGAATTATTGAAGGATTATGATTGCGATATCTAGTATCATCCAGGAAAAACTAATATAGTTGTTGACGCACTAAGCAGGAAAGCAATGATAGAATCCCAAGAAGATGTTAGTGCAAATGTTGTAGCGTGTGTCACAGGGAGAGAATTTAATTATGATAAAGAGCAGTTCGTGATTGATATTCCAAATGAATCAACTGACTAAGGGTTTATTCATTTATTCTCAAACGTGTTTGCTACTTTAAAGATTGTACCCTATCTATTAGACGAAGTAAAAGCCGCTATTAAATCGGACTTTTATCTGAGAACGGTGTAAGAAGACGGTAGGATTACTCCTGAGTTTATCTTGGACATTGAAAAGGTTCTAAGATACAAAGGAAAGGTATGTGTTTCTAAAAATGAAGACTTGGATATTAGACATAGACTAATGAAGGAAGCTCACACCACCTGTTATTCTGTACATCCTAGAAGTACGAAGATGTATCATGATCTGAAGAAACTATATTGGTGGAGAGGAATAAAAGTGGATGTAGCTAAATTTGTGTCTCAATGCTTGAATTATCAACAAGTAAAGGCTGAAAGGAAAATACCTGCAGGATTGTTGTAGCCACTACCAGAACCAGCATGAAAATGAGACTGCATCACTATGGACTTCGTCACTTGGTTACCATTGACTCCCCGAGTAGTTGACGCAGTCTAGAAGATTGTGGATCGTTTGACCAAGACAGCTCATTTCATAGTGATACGACCTCAGTAACCCTAGAGAGGTTAGCTAAGCTTTATGTAGATAATATTGTCCGATTACATGGGGTACCTGAAAGCATTATGTTCGACAGAGACCCACGCTTTACCTCAAAGATTTGGGAAGGATTACAGAAGCCTATGGGTTCAACATTAAAGTTTAGTACTACGTTCCATCCTCAGACAGATGGACAGTCGGAGCGTACTATTTAGATTTTAGAAAACATGCTTCGAGCTTGTGTTATTGATTTCAAAGGATCATGGAATGAGAAAGTACTATTGATTGAGTTTGCTTATAACAATAGCTATCAAACGACTATACAGATGTCATCCTATGAAGCACTGTATGGTAGGAAATGTTAAACTCCTTTGTTTTGGAATGAAGTTGGAGAACAGAGTATTGTTGGACCAGAGTTTGTTAAAGAAACTTGTTGAGTAGTAGACATTATCAAGGAAAGAGTCCGAATAGCTTAGAACCGTCAGAAGCAATATGTAGATAATCGACACAGAGATCTCGAATTCACCATAGGTGATAAGGTATTTTTGAAAATATCTCCTATGCATTACTTGAAAAGGTTTGGACAGAAGGGAAAGCTGTGTCCCAGATATATTGGACCTTATGAAGTTCTAGATAGACGTGGAAGAGTAGCATATCAGTTAGCACTACCATCATCGATGTCAAGTGTGCATAATGTATTTCATATCTCATTGCTGAAGAAGTACGTCAGAGATCCAACACACGTGTTAACAACGGATCCACCGGATTTGACTGAAGATTGGATCGAAGTAGTACCTTCGGAGATCACTAGCCGGAAGGTGGAACATCTTTACAACCGCGACAATTACTACGTTAAGGTTACTTGGAGAAGCTAAAATGTAGAAGAAGTTACATGGGAAGAAGAGAAGCTATGCGGAAGCAATATCCTCACTTATTCGACTCAAAGGTATGTGTAAATTTTGAGGACAAAATTTATATAAGAGGGGGGGAGTTGTAAGATCCGCACTCCACTAACTTGGTCTAATAGTATTGTGCTCGGTCTTCCCATCATTCCTGGACCAAGTGGACCAAGCGTGTGAAGATAGATCACAAACTAGGTACAAGAATCTAGTTAATTACACTAAAAACATACCTAAGGTCGCATGCCTAGGTAGGTATGGTCAACTATAAGGAAGGGAATCAAAAATCTCAAATCCAGAACCCCATGGTCAATGATTTCGACCCTACGATCGACGGTTTATGCGATCGTATGATCAACCATGAGAGCCCAGATCAGACTCCGAGTTTTGAAAACTTTCCTAAACTAGGGATTGCTTTCCTAACTGAAAGAGGACGCTATATGGGGAGTTTTCCTCTATATAAAGGACGTCCCTCAACCCTTTTACACTCTTTTAGAACATTAATAAACCCTAGAGAAAGAGAAGGAAGAGAAGGAATAGAAGGAGAAAAAGAAAAAGCTAAGGAAAGTAGTTTGCGGAGAAGGGATTGGCTCTCTATCACAGGCCAAGGTATGAAACGAATCTCTGGAGATGTGAACTATAAGGAATAAGACTTCTATGGAAGTTGGCAATATCAACCTATTATGATCTATATGATTTTCATGAGAAAATCCGAAGAAGAACCATAAGAAGTGAATTTGATGTCTAGGGTTGATAGGAAATTACTAATGATGACCATAAGATGACCTTAGAATAAACCACATTGAAGAACAGAAGAATCGACCCAGGAAGAACTTGAATTTCATGTAGACTGTGACAAGAAATCTCAAGGTCGCAGCTACGGTCTACCATAGCATGACCAATACGACCAGAGGATCGACCAAAGGCATTCGAAAAGATTTTAGAAATCATATGTTCACAGCTACGGTTGCACCATATGCGACCGTAGGGTATCGACCGTAGACAGTAAGGTCGATACAACTTGAGACCATAGGACTTATCAAACACCTATCAGTGCTCTGTTTAGATTTTTGACTACTGTAACATGTTATATATGAACCCTTACTTAAATTCATATAAATTTTAGGTTGTTTAATCAATTCAAAGAGAATTTCAGGGCTTGGAAGGACATCGAGAATTGCTAACAGGTGAGGGAACAAGTCCTAAACTAATTGGTTAATAATAAACTGTATATTTTTATTGAGTCTAATGCCATGATTGATTCTATGCTTATATGCTTGTAATATGCATCTCACATGTCATCCAATATTCCATCTATTACTGTTCATGCATATTTAATTCCGTTTATTTATAAGATGATGATGATGATGATGCTAGGAATAGGCATGTGAATGTATGTGTGTGGTTGGTGTGTTGGATGCGAGTGAAGCATCAGGGGGAGGACGTGGCATGGTGGTCTTCGACCTCGTCACCAGACTCTAGCTCTTTCTCTACTCAAGTCTTGCCCACTAACATTGTCGTATCGCCATTACTTTAGCAGAACTATTACGTCGTATGACATCAGGGGAGGTGGTTTCGGACCGTGTGGTTTCTGACTCTACCGAGGGGCCCTAGCTCTATCTCAATGGATGTATTGAGGGATGCTGGGGTGAGGCCTTGGATACACTATTTGGCATTGGGATTGGTTAGTTACGAGCCCAATTTACAAGCTCTCACCAATAGTGGCTTACGTGTTGGTATGGGTAGGGCATCAGGGGATGTGTTGGCGGTGTTTGATACGGACACTTTAGCTCTATCTCTATTCCTTGGTGGGTGCATGTGGGACGGAAATGGTGTTTGATCCATTGGTCATATTCACACACTCGTGTATAGAGGTGCGATGGCCACCAGACCTTTCTATAGCACATTGAAAACTTATAAATCAGACCAAAGATTTGAATTGAATGCATGCATATGTTTGTTACATTATTTTGTTTGCTCACTGAGCCATGATGTGTGCTCACCCTTTTGACGTCGAATATTTTTAGTTGTTGATGCAGGTCTTACCGTTGAAGAATATATGAATGCGTCGACGTATGGACACTTTGCTGTGATGGATGTAGAAGCTAAAGATGATGCGCATGATTCATCATGCGAGTGCAACCAATGTGTTTTTGCTTATGTTTAGTTATAATTTGAACATCAAATATGTAATTGATTATTTATTTTTATGTCTTGTAGTTTGGAGATAATTGGATTAAATACTTCTTTATCACTGTTAAACTCTCAGTTCATTATATATAAGTCTTTCATTTATTTGTTTATTACCTCTGATTATTAATGTGGAATGTGTGTGTGGTTTGATATGGTGGGTTTATTGGTGGTTCATCACACCATTCTAGTTGGACCAGAATTGGGGTATGACAAAGCCTATCAAATCACTCTCTTTTTATTCACTAGGAAATTAACAACTGCTCAAATAAGCAGACAAGTTCGTACTGGTGTACAACACACACTACTACGAACTTGCGAAGCCCTACACTCGCAGTCTATCAATGAATCATACAACAAATATTTACATAGAATGGCTCCGCATCAACTTTGACAGAGGTTCCTTTATCTTCTCCACACTATCGAGCAAATTCTTCGCAGCCACCATCGTCTCGCACTAAGAAACCGCACTTTGTTGCGACAAGGTTTCATAAACTGTGTCAAAGGTGGGGTATGGATTTTTGTAATATATACCCTTATCACTCATCTCGCCCGTCAACTCGGGAACTCTTTCCTTGGCCTTGGTAAGTCGTCTGGCTACAGTATCTGTAAGATCCGTACGTTCAAATTTCGAGGACAAAATTTCTTTTAAGGGTGGTGGAGTTGTAAGACCCGTACGCCACGAACTTAGCCTAACCTTATATTTTGTGTCGGGACCCGTCTACATATCATGGTCGAGCCAGGTTGACCAAGTGTGTGAAGAAAAATCAAGACCCAATAAGAAAATTTACTCAAAAACAGTCAAAATGAGGGTAGGGTCGCAGGTTTTAACAGCCAGGTCTGACCCCCCCATCGACCCCCCATCGACCCGTGACCAGGGGTCGTAGGGGGTCTATGAATTTTCCAACCCCCCCATCGACCTCTCCATCGACCCCCGGTAATTGGGAAAAACAGCACGAACCGAAAATTAGGAAACCTTTATAATTTCAATCGCAACCTTTCCTAAACTCAATGGGACTTATTTTGGGAGGTTTTACTCTATAAATAGGACGTCCCTAAGCCTCTTTCACTCCTTTTACAACCCTAATTGAATTGAGAGAAAGAGAAGAGAAGGAAGAGAAGGAGAAGAGAAAGTGAATTGAAGAAGAAGACCATGGAGGAGGAAATTCAGAGGAAACTCTTAATCTCAGCAAACCTAATGTATGAATATATTCCCCATGATTTATTTAAGACCTTAGAATGGTTTATGAAGAAGGTATGACTTAGAGGAAACCCAAATCACCCATTCATGGTTAGGTTTCAATGGAAACCATGGAGGAGATCATTGAAACCATGTAGGTGAATAAAGAATAGTTCTAAACCATAGAACATGTATGGAATGGACTATAAAAGCAAGCCATAGGACCCCAAACATGAATGAATGGATGAAATTTGATATTTTTGACTCAAATAATGGGGGATCGCACCTAGGGTCGATGGAACCTCCGACCCTAGCATCGACCCCAGCATTCGGGAAGTTCAGGAAAGGACGGGTAGCACCTAGGGTCGATGAAACCTCCGACCCTAGGCATCGACCCCCAGTTAATAGAATGCTGTAAAAATTAGAATAAATTCTAATTAAATTCTATCAACTTTGATAGGTCTTCTAGTAATATAATATTGATATAAAAGTGATTCTTAAGGCTTGAAAGAGGATTTACAAACAAGCAAAGGTGGGGAAATAGAACTCTAAACTAATTGGTTAATAATAAACTATTTTTCTCTTTTCTTAAGTCCAATGCTATGCTTGATCCTATGCGAATATGTTTGTAATGTGCATACAACATGTCATCCAATATTTCTATTATTTGTTCATGTATATTTACTTTATTGTTGATAACATGATATTGATGATGATGATAGGAATAGGCATGTGAATGTACATGTATGGTTGGTGTACTTGATGCGGGCGAGTATCAGGAGGGGTGTCATAGGCTGGGCCTCAGCACTCTAGCTCTATCCCTAACTCAAGTCTTGTGCATTAGCATCGTCGTATCGCCATTACTTTAGCAGAACTATTACGTCGTAGAGGATCAGGGGAGGTGGTCTCGGTCCTTGTAGTCTCTGACTCTACCGTGGGACTTTAGCTCTATCTCTATGGACGTTCTGAGGGATGCTGGGGTGAGGCCTTGGATACACTATTTGGCATTAGGATTGGTTAGTTGCGAGCCCAGTTTGCAGCCCTCGCCAACAGGGGCTTACGTGTTGGTATGGCATTGTACAACAATAAACCTTAACCTTTGTTGTACAATGTTCATGATTTGGGTGCTTGTGAGTCGACGATAAACGTTACCTTCGGGCGGCGTCACACACTTGTGTATAGAGGCGGGGTCAATAAACGTTAACCTTTGACCACCTAAACCTTTCTATTGCGCATTGCAAACTTTAAACCAGACCAAATATATGAATTGATTGCATGCATATGATTGTTGCATTGTTTTGTTTACTCACTAAGCTCAAGTTGGAGAGCTGACCATCGCGCGCATAATTATTTTTGGTTTCTGATGTTACAGGTACTATGATTGAAGATTTTGTCTACACGCCAACATATGAACAGGTGGAGGCTATGAATGAGCAAGCTGTGGAGAACAACATGGTTCATTAAGCGAGCGTTTCAACGGTGGATACATTTCGTGTTTAGTTTTCGTATTTGGATATTGTAATATCTATTAAGTTATATTTTGGCTACTTGGAAATAAATGGAATATTAATTATTTATCATGATTAGACCTCTGTTCATTATCTACAAGACTTCTGCTATTTATTTTATTACCTCTGATTAATGTGGAATGTGTTTTGGTTTATCATATGTGGGATAGCCTATTGTGAGATCCTGGTTGAACCGTTGGATTATTGACGGTTCATCACACCATTCTGGTTGGGGCAGAATTGGGGTGAGACAACTTGGTATTAAAGCTCTCGTAGGCCTTACCCATTAAACTTGAATACTTCCACTGGAGTCCATGAACTGAGTTAGGATAAGTTAAAAGCTTTAATACAAACAAACCATAAGCACCTGTGTTGGTTGAACAGAAATTAAACAAGACAATATTTTACATATAAAAGGTGGAACCATATATATACACTCAAACAGAAAGAGAAGACCAAAAATTTTCCTAATAAATAAATAGTATAGGGTATTATCAATAAGTTGGGTAGTTATCCAAGTATACAAGGATATAATACAGTAGCAAGAAGAGAACTTCTGTAAAGCAGAAAATTCGATGTATGACAAAGGAAGGAGAAAATGGCTAGTAATGCCTAATTCCCTGCAAAGGTAAAGGAAAAGATCTCAGGCTACATCCAACAAAGATAAGAAAATAATGGCCATACATTAAGAATAAGAGTAACTATACTCCTGGGTGACATGGAGACTCAGGGTGAGATCCACCACAAGCTGATCCATTACCCGCTGAGCATTAAGAAGAGGTTGCAACTTGACCCCATCACTATCAGGGTCGAGAATGGATAATGAAAACTCATCAGAGTAGATGCTAGATAATCATAATCAGGTTAGAGCGAATCAAAGGAGGTGAACAATCAGACCACTCCAGCCAACCACCTGGACTATTAAGTACCTTGGTTATGGTTGTAATAAACTTGGCCCAATAAAATACAAGAGCAACCACAAATGAGACCTACTATGCAAGTTGCTATGTAAATCACTACCCAAGTTGCCGATGCCACATTAGCACCTCTGAGTCAAACCAAGTACGGTATCAATTGGTAGCAACACTGTACCCTAACACCTGTTAGCTATAACACAGTGCCTACCAAACAGCAAGTCCCAGTAATGTACACCCCAGTACATAAGATTGGTGCACAAGTAGCAGTGTATCATGGTGGTTACCCTTATCAGCCACCAATGTATGGGATAGCTACATCATGGTCCAACAAAGGTTAAGGAATATTTTTTGAAGATTAAGCCTTAAACATTTTCAGCAAGGATCAAATCTATTGTCGTCATATAACTCGATAGTTTATATAGGATGCGGTGCATTATTGATTCACTCTTATTATTATAGAGGATGCACATACCAGATTTTAATTTCTCGTGCCTTGATAGGATACCTTCTTGATTTTACCTGTCAATTGGAGTTATAGATATTGTTTCTTTAGTATTAGTCCTGATTATACCAAACTGAGCCACTTTCATGATCGATAACATGAACAGAGATATGAACTGAATGAATAATTAAATGTTTAATCATGTTGAGCAAACATCTACTGATTTATACCTGATTTATTAATGTATGAAATTTTTCTTCAGATTATACCTGATTTACTGATGTACAAAATCTTTCTCCAGATTACTCCTGTAGTGCCTTGACCAATGGCATTATATATTCGATAGAACCTGTAACCATGAGGTTAAGAATTGTAAAACCTCTATTTCCATGTATTTGGACCACCGTGCAACTTGACGATCTTTTAATGCTGGTTGAATTACCGCAGATTTACTTCCGATCCCTTGAACCTAAGTTCACTAGATAAAGAAAGTGTTTGTCGTCATACTAAATTGAAAGAAGGAAATGAATTATTTTGGATAAACATTTTGATTCTTACATTTCTCGACATCCATTGATAAGATGATTAGTGATAATGGAATTATTGGAAGAAATATGATTGGATTCAGATTAAATGCTAAAGCCAATGAATGTCAGATGAAGTAATGGAGAATCTATTTTGAGATTGCTAAATGGATGGATATGAGTCATGTCTATAAAAGAGTGCATGAGCAAGGAGTGAGAATTATCAAGGGTTTCCAGTAAAGAAATAGATAGCACTCTA